>VZTI01003363.1:584608-634417 GCA_013397865.1 Struthidea cinerea | reverse complement strand
TGTTTTTGGAGGAAAAAACCTTTTTTTTTTTTTTTTTTGCAGCCTGCTGTTTCTAACACATGTAGATGTAAACAGAGTTGTTTTTCCATTCTTCAGGGATTCTTCTTCTTGTTTTTCTGTTCTTCCTTAAGGTCTTTTGCATTACATCTGGACTCCAATGCTGTTAACATTTCCCCTGTCGTCAGGTTGGCTCCCTTCATTATCAGTCGATCTCCATCAGCTGTAAATGAAGAAAATCTTAAGACAAAGTGACAACTACTCTAGTGTGCAGTTGTTTTGTACATATAAATCCAAATACCCTGTTTGTCTTGTCTGATTAGAAAGTACTCCACATACCAAGGAACCTGACTATGCACCACCGCCTAAGAAACTGCACACAATATGCATTTAATTTTCACTTCTGCATCGCGTTATTGAAAAATCCGAAACATTTGTCTCGGTATGCCTATACTAAGAACACATTTGATTAGAATGGCTCATATTATACCCCTGAAGTCATCTCAGAGAAGGCAAAGAAGGCATTGGAAGGCACCATTTCCACACATGGCTAAGCATTTTAGTAGCCTGTTGTCTGTGGTCCATGTAACGTACTTCTTCAGCCAAAACAAGAAATTGGTTCACACAACCTGGTGGTTATACTGTAAAAAAATAGAGAGCACTAGGATTTCTAAAATTTTGAAAGAATTTATTTTAAAACAGGCAGGAAGCAGTAGAAGTTGAGTATTGTACCCAAGTTAATTATTCTGCAAGATTTGCAAATACAAAACCAATACCCAAACCCATATAGGGAAATACCATGCCTGGTGTCCATGTTCCAGCCCCATCTTTGCCAACTGCAAGGGCTACAAACACTTCACTGGAGAAAAATCAGCTCTTAAAAAATGAAGAGTTTAGAGGTGTCTTGGCATTAATGAGATAAACTGTTTTGAGCTTGCACTGTGAAAAAACATAGAGCTTTACTACTTTAGTCTTAATACATCACAAGGATGGGAAAGACAGAGGCATGGGGGAGAGAGAGACAAGCAATGTTAACATTGCAGTAGGTAGACTTTCCTAAGGAAAACAAAGAACATTCAACACTTTTGACATTTCCACCAATTCACTAAAAATATGGAAGTTTAAAGATAAGGGGTAGCACTAATCAGTAAAAATGAAAACTTTAATGGGCTACATGACATATTGGTCCATTACAGCACAGCAGGAAAGACGATGCTGCCAGAGAAAAGGACAAAAGCAGGTTAGAGCCATCTGTTCATAGCCTAGAATCTGGGACACTTCCAGAACTGATGAAATTTCCACCACCAATTCCCTGCCTGCTCACTACACCCTCAAAGGAAACCAAGAAACTTGTTGTACATAGTTGACCTCATTCTGCAGGTCCATCTGCACATGTATGGCCTCACTCATCTGAGCAGTTCCTTCAAATTACAGTTACTCAGTTGCATAAGCAACTCGGGGTATTCAACCTTCTGTTCTCAAGACTGAGATGCCTGCACCACAGGTAACATAAAAAAATTACAGAAAGTAAACAGCTTATTATATAAAAACAGAGCTACATTTACTTTCCTGGAATTCTAGCTGACTGCAAGGTCATATGAGTGCATCACTACAAAAGTACACTCAGCTCCAAAGCTGTCACTGTTGGATGGAAGATCCCTCAGATCTAACTGTAGTAGAGACATATATACACATTTATCTGGACATCAGGCTGTTAGTGACACCCTCTTTCTTTTTTCCTCCCCGTTGCACGACTTCTAGCTATGGATCAGAGCCAAAAAAAAAAAAAAACACAGTAAAAAAAAATATAATACAATAAAACTGCAACAACACAAACCCAGGGGTTTTTTGTTTGTTTAAAAAAAAAGCTCCTTACCAAACGTAACATCTATAACTGGTTCCGATCCATCATGTCTCACATCAGCAGTCACTTCACAGTTTGTATTAGTAGCTTGGATTTTTTTATGGTAAATACATTGGAGAAATTTTCTGAAAATATATTAATATATTAAATATCTTGCAGACAGAAATTAAAGCATATTTCTAAAACTAATTTGCATATTTTGATATTGCTGGGCAACAAAGTATAAACAAAACAGGCTTTTTACCTAAGTTCAGACAGGTACTTCTTATGAGAGAATCACTCTTAAAAATCCAAACTGATATTCCTCATATGCTAACATGTAACAAGCATACCAAAGAACTGTGCAAAACTTCAGTGCATACACTTCCTATGTTTCTCTCAGCTGGGTTAGTCACAATAATAAAACAAAGAGCAAAGTGATTTTCATTCTTCTTTATACACCATTTGCTTGCCAATATTTTCTTGTTTGGCTTTCGGACAGCATTTATTTATGAGACATCTTTGGTCTCCTGTAGATTTCTGAAATGCATGACAGCTACTTTAAGCTACTATTCTGGCAGCTTGAAGATATTCTAAGTGTTACTAAATTCATTTTAAAAGTAGGTGCGCCTGTAAAGTCATTGCAAAATGACATTTTGCAATTATTTGGTGCAGAACCTACATCGCTGGAGAAGCACAAGCCCTTAAATTTCTCCAACAATTACAGGGATAGAGGAGCTGCTGTTGCCCCGCTTCCCCGTTACCAGCATCTGGACTGGTTGCAGACCCTCGCTAGAGGACCAGCCACTGAGGGGCAACCCACGGAGCACTTCGGCAAGGCTCAGTGCACACGCCTAGACCGAGGGTCTCCAGCCGGGCACGGACCCTGCGCGCAGCAGCACGGAACGAACCGCGGGGGCCAAAGGCCAGGCCTCGCGCCTGCCGGGAGACGCGCCCAGCCCGCGACCCGGGAGGGCGCAGCAAGGGCGCACGGAGGCCGCTGCGGCGTCTACACACAAGGAGCCCGGACAGAGCGGGGCCGAGGCCACCCCTGCAGCCCCCTCACCTCGTGCTCTCCACGTTGGGCTCGAAGGGGCAGAACCGGACTACGATACTCTTCACCGGCCGCAGCACCACGCTCATCTTGGACGCCATCTTCTTCCCGTCCTCTACTACAGCTCCCAGCAGCCCCCGCGCAGGGGCGCTCGATGGCGGCGGCCGCGTCGGCCCGCCCCGCGGGCACATGGGAACTGTAGTCCATGCCGCGGCCCCCGTTTAATGACCCGAGGCGCTCGGAGCTAGGCTCCTTCCTCTCTGTGGAGGCAGAGCTGGCCTGCCTGTGTCAAAGGATCATAGACTGGTTTGTGTTGGAAAGGAGTTTAAATTTCATCTAGTTCCAACCTCTCTCCCTGTGCGGGGACACCTTTCGCTAGACCGGGTTGCTCAAAGCTCCATCCAGCCTGGCTTTGAGCACCTCCAAGGATGAAGCATCTGCATTTTCTCTGGACAACGTGTTCCAGTGCTTCACCACCCCCACAGCAAAGGATTTCTTCCTAATAATCTAATCTAAACTCTCTCTCTGCCAGTTTAAAGCCATTTCCCCTTGTCCTGTCACTACATGCTCCTGTAAAAAGTCCCTCTTCAGCTTTCTTGTAGGTTCCCTTCAGTACTGGAAGGCAACAACAAGGTCTCCCCCAGAGACTTATTTCCTCCAGGCTGAATAACTGTGATGCTTTCAGCCTTTCCTCGTACGAGGGGTGCTCCATCCTTCTGATCATATTCATGGTCCTCCTCTTGACTTGGTCCAACAGGTCAATGTCCTTCATGTACTGAGGACCCCAGAGCTGGACGCAGCAGTCCAGGTGGGTTTTCACAAGAGTGGAGTAGAGGGGGAAGATGAGGATCACTAAGGAGCTGCCAACACTGCTAAAGATGAATTAGAGGCAATATTTTGCAATAGATCGGGGAGGAGAGAGATTTGCAAGAGGCATTGCTGCTGGAAGTGAACACATTGGGTTTTTCATTTGTGATGGGTTACATCCAGCAGCTGCTTCCCAGCCCTTGAATTAAGACTGGAGAAGAGGAGGCTCAGGGGTGACCAGATCACTCTCTACAACTCCCTGAAAGGAGGGTGTAGCCAGGTGAGGATTGGCCTCTTCATCAACAAGAGACAGGACAAGAGCACGTAGTCTTAAACTGCAGGAGGGAAGGTTCAGGTCGGGCATTAGGAAGAAATTCTTCAAGTGATGGAATTGGAGTGGGCTGCCCAGAGAGGTGGTGGAGTCACCATCCCTGGAAAGACTGGACGTGGCACTTGGTGGCACGTTGTAGTTGACAAGGTGGTGTTTGGCCATAGGTTGGACTCGATGATCTCAGAGGTCTTCTCTAACTGATTCGGTGACTCTGTCTGGGTGCCGGTGTCGCCGTGTGTCCGGGTGCCACTAGATGGCACGCACTTCCCTGGCAAAGGGCTCCGCAGCGCCGGCGTCTGGGAGAGGGCTGGGGACCGCAGCCAAGGCGTTCAAGCACACGTTGCGAATTTCTATGCAATATTCAGTACAGACCCACGCTCCCGACCTACGGGAACTGCATTAAATATCTATCATCTCTTGGAATGGATAACCTATTTTTAGAAGCTTATCTTTGTTTATTCCAAGTCCTCTTTCTTAAAAAAACTCACATAGTCATTCGGTAAAACCGTCCTCTTCACTGAAGTTTAGACAAGAAATTAACTAGCAAAACTAAGCACAATGGAGTCAATATAGTTGTAATGTTTGAAGTTTTTATTCTCTCTCTCAAGAGAATAAAAAAAATTAATAGATATACGTTATATATAATGGTCTTGCCTTATGGAAAAAAATGGAAAAAATACATTATTATGAGATATCTTTTAAAAGACTTCACCGTAACCAATAAATAGCTGGTTTAAATACGAATTTTTCCTATACAGTCGGCTTAGATACAGGGCCAGGTAAATAGAGTATTTTACATTTGGAAGGCAAAAGTAACTTACAAAATTTCAACATCTCTTTCTTCATTATAACACAAAGAGCTCAATGTATTCCATTTAAGATCTGTGGCAAAATTTCCATTGGCTTCTATGGTAACGCTGAAGGAATAACATCAGTAAAGGACAGGGGAAGAAAGAATGATCACTGATTTTTCTAAAGGCTCCATTCTTCACACTATTGGTACTGTGGCACTCACTGACTTAAAAATATGCATAACCAAAACAGTTTTATATTTGCCCTTATCGCATTTTGATAGTAATTTAAGAAGAACATTTAGCTTACCTTGCACAATTAAATGAAGAGGAAATTTTGTTTACTCCTTTCCACGCTCAGATCAGTTAATTTTTTGACTTTCAATGTCAGCAGTAAAATTTGCATCTTTCCCCTTAAGCCATCTGCTTCGAGTAATCGAACACTGTCTCTGATTTTTCAAAGTAATTTTTAATTTTTTGAAGTCTGAGAGATTCCCAGTAACACCATAGAACAGGTATCTGTTAACTGAAAGGCTCTGTGTTCTATTTCTCCCTTCAAAGAATGGTCTGCATCTGTGATATGAAACCAAGAATTCCTACTCATATTTCTACTCAGATATTCCTACGAATAGTAATATCTCTTCCCTTGTTGCTACCTCTACTTGTTGACAACAAAGTCTTTTTCAACACTTACTCTAAATGCAATAGTTTTAGCTGATGACAATTCCGGTGAGAATGTGAACTTTTACAGTTACTAAATTAGATAAATAAGCAGCAAAGTGACACAGCTATTTAAAAAACAAAAACAAAAACAAAAACAAAAAAAAAAAACCAAACCCAAACAAACAAAAAAAACCCAACCAAACAAAAAAACCCCCCACAACAACAAAAAAACCCCCAAGCACAAGCATTTCTTCATCTGCCTTTAAAACCAGGTGATGGTTAATCGCAGTACGTTGGACTACCCTCAGTTTATACTAGAGTAACTCCAACCGACCTCTGCCACTTCAACAAAACTGATAATTTGTCCGTGTAAGACCTTGAATCAGTCTCTCCAGCTCCAGCAGCTAATCAGGGAACTCTCAAGTGTCTGCATTTGAGACTGTTCTCCAAGGACATCCTTGGGAGTCTGAATGATTCATGATTCTTATACCTAGTGATAATCATACGCATTCCTAAAGCATAGTAACATGAATCAGCATCAAAAGACACATTATTATAATGGAAATTATTTTAGTATTCCTTTCACTAGGTGGATCTTTTTTGTTATAAATGCTGCCTCATCCCAAGTCTACAGACTTTCACGTCATCAGTTTCACTGAAGTGTAGCCATGAACCCATAGACGATTTATACCTAAGCACCATATACAGCAAGGAAAAACTGCAGCCATGCTTTTTACACTGTATTTATGCAGAGAGAAGTTGCAGAAAAAAGTTATGCAGAAAAAGGTGGGTAGTATTAATTATACTAAGTAAGTTTTCCTCTTTTCTCGTTGATCATTACAGATCTCTTAGATCCAGGGAAAATTCTTCTGCTTTTCCTCCTGTTTCTTACTTAACTGTTTTCATTTTCTGTTACGTTTTCTGACTGTAGAAAGGCCCACAGTTCAGAACTCTTGAAAATTTCTCCATGGCTTGGGCATGCCTGTTTTTAGCACCTTGGCTCTGGGTTTTGATTGCTCTTCAAATGCTGCCTGAGAGAGGCTTCTCAGTGCTGCATTTCAGGTGTGGTGTAACACTTCCGTGTGTTTATTCTGTTCTGGAGACTTGGATCGTTATCTCTGACTGTCGTCAGCTGATTCCCTCCTCTGCATCTTTATCCTTTTCCTGCTGAGTCTTTTGCTGAGTCTTGTCACAAACATCAATAGGCCTGGAATTTAGCAATCAAAATGTCATGTCTGCTCATCTAGTTATAATGCTGTGTAGTCCAGGAATAAAATTTAATGCTGCCTTCAGGGCAGTATGCAGTGCGGAGGAGAAGTGAGCCAACACAAAGCCAGCAGCCTGCCTGTTCGGCACTGAGGTGGTGCTTCCAGATGGCCACCCAGAAGAGGCTCTTTGAGAAAGACTGTGTGCTGGCCCTGACAGGAGAAGCAAATTATTTCTGGAAACAGAAAAACGCTCTGACAAATGTGGTATCATGGAGCATATCTTCGAAAGAGCAATGGACAGAGACAGTCTCGATCACAGAAGACTTGCAGCCAGTCATTATAAAATACTAGTGCCACACTGAAGGACATGTTGGAATGAATTCCCTACCATACTGGAGGAACACTGCTTATAGTCATAAAAATATAAACCAGTCTGTGTTTTCTGTCTGGCTTTGTTTCTTTCTTTGAACTGAATATTTTACACCATATGTCAGTTACTGAATTTTAAAAATATTTTCCCAAAGAGAAGAGCTGGTAAAAGTCCTTTATTCTCTAGAAATTGTGGAAGTCAAGCATAATTTTATACTAATAGTACAATTTTACATTTTATTTGTAAACCAACTTATAGTTGTATGCTGTTAATGTGGTTTTCAAAAATAAAAACAAAAAATAAAATCAACCAGCAAAGGTGCCACTTACAATGAGCCTGCTTTATAATTAATTCTGAAATAATAACTCTGCATATCAGTTCAGAAAAGCTCTTTTGGGAGTGAATAAACAGATTCCCTAGTTGCTCTTTACTCCTCTGCAAACATGTATTTCTATTGCCTGAGGTTAACAACTGCCAGCAGAAATGTTTGCTAAAATAATATGCAGCATTTAACTGGCTGAGAACATACCGTGCCAATTCCTGACTTGTAACTTAATTGCTTGAGGATAATACCAAAAGCTTTATTTCGTATATTTTCTTTTGTGTCTAATAAATACTACATTATATTTCTGCAGTTATCCTTTGGATTTTGATGTTATTTAAAATATGCACTTGCTTCCAGCAAAGAAAGTTCATTATCATAATAGCACAAGGCACATAGGTGAGCTGAAATGAATGGTAACAACCGAAGGTTAGCACCTGAGTCCTTGAGGTCTGGAATCTGTTCCTGAAGCTCCAGGTAGATGTAATGTGTGTATTTTTACTTTAAAGGTCCTTGCACACAGTGGCCCGCAGGTCACAGGCACAGTCCCATTTGACAGATCTGACTCTAACAGAGTCATTATCATAGTTTGAGGGGGAAGAGTTTTTCTTCACAAGTGCAGAATTTGGGAAAAGCAGTTGTATTAGAATTTGATCTATATTTTCAAAGACTTCCTGAAGGTTTGTCTGTGCTTCAAATAACTTGTTAGAGGTTTTGAGGAGCTCAGCAGCATATTGACATTTGTACCACTTTGCTAAGGGCAGGCTTCAGTGCCGTGAATACCGTAAGCAAAGCAGTTTGTTTTCACTGTGTTCTGCTAAGAATAGCTGTACCTATAGATTGATGGTTTAAGTTATTAATATTGTCAGCAAAGTATAACACCACTGCTCGATTGAACGTGGTGACCAGCCAAGATAGTCTCTCTGTACGCTTTCATTTTTTCCATGTCAAGAACTTTCACTTTGTATTCTACAAGCTTATTTATGCACCAGTTTTAACTTCTATTGTACAGATTTCAAGAATGTATCTAGGCATGGCCTACATGTACACCATAGAATACCTACTTAACAGAGATAAAAGTTGAAACACAAAGAGTCTAGACATTTGGATATAAAGGAACTAGATATCAAAATAGGGGATTTTTATGCAACCATTTACTGTAACAAGTTTCATATAATTGTATCTATTTATTAACATAAGTAAAAGGTATCTCCTCAAGGGAGTAATTGTAAAGAATTCTTACCACCTATGTGTCTAGAAGACCATATTTCTTTAAACTCAAACATGCATCAATGTCAGTGACATGCTACTAAATTTAGTGTTGTAATTCCAGTACACAAGTAGTTTGACTTACTGAGAGGCCATGACAAAAATATTCTTAGTTGTAAATTTAAATATGCCACAACATCCTTCATGTGAAGCTCGTTCTACATTTGCAGTCCTATGCTCAGTTACAAAATAACCCACACCAAACCCCCTAGCAACTGGATCATGAATTTGTTGGTCTTACCTTTTACTAGAATAAAAGAGGTAAGCTTTGTTAAAAGCACAGGAAGAGTACGATTCAGGTGGTGTCACACAACAATTCCAGGTGCAATGTGGTCAGTGATATGCACTGACTTACTGCAGCAATTCACAGAATAAAGATCTGAGCCATTTTGAAGTTCTGTCAGATATCTCCTTATGTGATTACATATATGTGATTAATGGTAGTGTAATAATTACATTATTGTGTACTAATTGAAGTAACATGTCAGAAGATAGAGGAGAACAAATAAGATAATGCCAGAGTTGTTTGTTCTACATACAGAAGCTGCATTATAGAAACAATAGGCAGCAGATGACGATTTAGACAGATATTCCCAGGAAATTTATGGTACACAGATGAAATTAGGAATATGAAATGCCATATAAATAGCAAAAGCAGTGAATTTTATTCAAGCATATATTACCATTTAATACAGGAATGACGCAAGTATCACTTCTCAAAGCAGTGCTTTTCAACCTGTGGATCCTTAGTCTTCTGTGGCCTATGGGTTCATGAAGGCTTATTTTAAAAAAATAACAATTCTTACTCTTGGCAGACTTCCAGTCAGGGTCGAGGTGTCTCAGTCTCCCCTTGAACACTCTGAGGATCCACAGTGTTGCTGATCTTTACAGATCAGTAAAGGTTGATCACCATAGCGTAGGTGGTCGCTGTTCAACCCTCATGATGAGACAGCAGAGTATTGGTTACTAGGCTAGTCCCAAATGGTCAGATTTTCCAGACAGAGATTCTTAATGTTTTAAAAATATCAAAGATTCTTCTCTGTATCACTCAAACAAGAAGAAATCATCACAATTTCCTCCTGGTCTTGAATAACTTACAGTATATTCACATTTCATCCCTCTTGAACTACATTAATTAACTTAAACATCTCAGGGCCCTTAGGACAACCAATTCAATTCTTACCTTTATCCAATTTCTTGTGTGACATATTAAACAGAGAATGTGCAAGACAGAGATTTCAAACACTTGTCTTTAGTTTTGTGCATATAATACTTTTGTTCACATATTGAAATTGCTGGATCAAATTTCACTACAGTCACATTTGTCTCTGTAGTACTGATGGGTAAAAATTATCCTGATGAATCAAAACTACTGAACTAGAAATATTTCCAATACATTTCTTTTTATGCCATTTTCCCTTTTTCTTGATGAATGAGCAGTGTATAAATAGAAGAGATTAATAACTATTATATATATAAATATATTATATAAAGTATATTTAATATATGAAATACAGAAAAAAGATATAAAATATAATTTCTTTTCAGAAAATCATTTCTAGTAGTAAGAAAATTGGTCTCTTCTTATCAATGCCCCATTGAGAAACTTAATGGAAGTCAAACATTTGTGACCGGTATGACCATACTAAGCTCCAGAGCTCTACAGAGATAAAAACAAATATTTAAGGGATAACCACTTCAAAAGGAAGGAGAGAAGCTATGAATTTAGCTATTTTATTCAATCTCCATCATGCCTGCAATGAGAGAGTACATTCTTTTACAGTAGTCCCTCCCAGCAAATCCATATCATCAAACGCAGGATAAAACATCAGTTTCCAAGGCAGCTTTTTCTGGCAAAATACATCAGTTCTGTCTTGACCCCAGGTACAGTAACAAGGTGAGGTTTGGGGGGCACAGGCTTTGTATATGTGTCCCTTGTACAGCAGCAGCTGAGTTTATTAACAGGACTAAAATTCAGGTGGGGTCTGACCATTCTTAGCCCGCTCCCCTGCTACAGGCACAGAAGAGATTTGTCTCCACAGACACTCCGTTGTCCAAGCTAATGAGAGTGATGCTTTTGCCGTGACTGCACAGAAAGGAGCGCACTGTTTGAGCAAGGCAGCAGCACACAGCAAAGAGGCAACTGCCTGTGGCCTCTCACAAAATACATTTACAACAGCAGACAGCTCCTGTGGAACAGTGGTGATGAGCCAAAGGTCTCTGCCGCTGCTCCCTGCGCTGCCTGCGGTAGCCAGCAACGCTGCTCTGCCTTTTGTGGGGCTTCCACCAACATGGCTGTAATCAAGCAGATTTCTTCTCCCAGTCTTACACAAATATATATATAATCTATTTCAGTTATTGATTTTTTCTATTTGGTAATGACACATTTAAGTTTTAAATCCTCTGTGCTTCTCACTGGCTAAATAGGCTGCTCCTGTCTCCCCCTCTCTGAGGGCTTTCGGGACATAGTCAATACCTATAAACTGTAGAGATGTGAAGGGAAGTTTCATCTCATTAAAGTGTTCCACGAGTGGAGATTTCTTTATTCTCTCTTGTGATTTGTGACCACAATTTCTGACCTTTACTATCTGTGTTGTCTCACTCATACATTGTGTGCCCCTAGGGATTGTACTCAGGTACGTCACAGGACTTACTAGCGGATCTTTGCTTTATGTTATATACCTTCCTTCTCCCCTATCCGAGTATTCTCATCTGTTTATAGATCATGTAATAGCTCAATGGGTAAAATCATTCTTCTAGAAGACCAGGTTCTGGGAAAATTACTTATATTGCTTTCAGATATTGCTTCTCTACCAGATTTTTCACTGCACTTATGTCAATAATGCAATTTTTTACTCTTTAATGCTACAATTCCTCAGTGAAAACCAATTATCTTTAGAAATGTCGTAGCTGTTAGGGGTTGTTTTCCACTACGCTTATCATACCTGAGGTTCTGATTGTGTCATGTTGCTAAGATTTCTGGAAACTGGGTTATGACTCAAACTCTTTCTCCCTCTTACAGAACCTCAAAGAGGCTTAAAGTGAGTCACAAAATAAAAGTACAAGTGAAGGAAGAGTTACTCAGCTTCCTAACCCTACACAGAGTCCACATAATGTCCAGGAATCGTGGGCATGTGAATCCCAGGGCATCCCGTTGCAAGCCAGCAGTGTTGGCTTCAGAAGTCTCCCATGGATCCCCTGCTGCTAAATATTCAAGTTGGCCCCGTGGTAGCACAGCCTCCCTCTGCTCACAAATGCAGCCCCAGCATAACAAATTACACTTGAACAGCTTGAGAGCTGCAGGTGGCTAAAGAGTCCCCAAACTCCCACCCAACAGCAGCCAGCAGTTTCCAAATTTGTTGTAATTCCTTGCAGCTAGTAACTACCAACATTCATCATTTTCTCTATCTAAAGAAATTAGGCTGCTGCCTTCTCATCCTAGAAATGTGGGGAGGGCAAGTCAGAGGAGGGGACTATGCTAAAAGGAGCCCCACAAAGACAAATGGGGCCAGAAACAGGCTGTACTCAAAGAAAGGTAAGTCTAAACCATTCTCCATTCTCTGTGTTCTAAAATTTCATTTTACAGAGAGAAGTGTCTGATTAGGATTCTGATCCTCACCAGAAATTTGATGCAGCCACCAACAGCTTTACTAAAATACTAATTTTTGAGTGACAGTGCACACTCTTGCAAAAAATGCTCTTTCTATCCACATCCGGTTTAAATCCTTGCATAACTGGCTTCACATGACTTGGGAATGATCAGGTTCTTGGAGCAAAAATCGGGAAACTCCATAAAGGGAAGTGCGATGGGAATGACAACATTATATATATTTATGAAACTTTTCCATTAGGAAAAGTAGTCAAACATGAAGCAGACTTAGTCTGCTTTCCCATAGATTTTGCACAGCACAAGAGTATGCATGAAAACACATAATATCTAGATGAAATAGAAAAGGGATATCAAACCCTTTGGCTGGTTTCAATCCATAAAGGGATTTCTCTGCCCCTTTAGGAGCTTGGTGTGGCCTGAGCAGCACTGGTCAGCCAGCGCTTGAAACCTTGGCTGAAAAGGCTCACACTTTGGGTTTTTGGTAACCATTCCAGAGAAACTCTGGATGCAGTGAGCTGAAAAAGTTATTTTTCGGCTCATTCCATTCAATTCAGCTCACTCAGGTGACATTCAATAAAGAGATGTCTCAGTTAAATCAGTGTGCTTTAAAGCCTTTATGTGTTATATCAATCGGAGAACCAAAATGAAGAAGTTGCTTGAAAAGTGTTGATTAATTGTAGAAGTTAATACTGGTGCAGAAAAGAGAATCAAGGGATGAAATGCCAACCTAATTCTTAACTTGTGATCTAGAAACTGTTGAAGTCACGTAACCAAAAATGATAAAGTAGGTAACAAAAAAAAGCCCCCCAAAATAATTAGACTATATCATGTTATATAACTTTCACCTGTTTGATAAGGAAAGGTAAGTGACCACAACATACTTGGAATTACATGAGGCTGATGGTGCTTTGGAAAGGCATCAGATGGCTATGAGCACCTCCCTGTGTTTTGCACCAGCACTTGTGCAGAAGGATCTGATGCTTTCCACTGCTAATATTCATGGCAACAAGAATCCAGGCTCATGCAAGGTGTTCTGTGACAAAATGTAGCCCTGTCTGAGGAGGCCCATGGGGAAGTGACTCCCTGGATGAGGCTCTGAATCCATGGGAGCTGACTTCATTGTGTCACCATTTTGTTCAGCAAGAGCATTTGGGTCCATTCCCCTTCAGCTTTCCAGTGCTCAGGGAGTGATTTTTCTGTGCAAATAAGGGAGAGGAGATAAATCCAAAACCTTCCCCCAAATATTCCCTGCATATTAAACATTTAGGCATATTAACCTGTCTCTGTGCTCGTTTCGGGGATGGTGCTGACCAGCTACAAAACCTGTGCTCAGAATCAAAGGTTTGTTGCCATTGAATTTGTCCATTGGTTCAAAATTCTTCTTGAAATTTCTGAATACAACTAAATAAACTCTATTTAATGCCAGAATAGCCTTCTAACTAATATGAATTTAGTATAAATTCCTTTAAAAAAGCTGAGTGCCACAGAAATGGTGACTGTGTCTAATTGTGCCAACACTATATGGAGCTCACTTGTATGTTATAGCTAGGCAAGTCATATCAGATTTGCTTTAATGGATTTTCCCAGAAAGCGTTTTCTCAAACTGGTCCACAACTTAACAACCAGAGCTTGTGTAATTTTTGTCTTGGATGTTTCACAATGTCATTTTTTGGTCTTCTAAATGTGACACTCCAACTAAAGTAACAGAGCAAGTAATGTTGGCAATAGAAGCAGGTAATGTGAAATTCATACCTCACACCTGCTTTTCTGTGCCACTTAGTCTGTGCCAAAATGCTACTCTCTTGTTGGAAACTAAGCAAATATCAGATGCCTTTCATTTCCCAGACATGTGTGCCACATGCCACAATGTGCTCCAAGTCTTATTTGCATTCGAAGAAGAAAGAATCAGTCTTTTGTGTGTTTTTATTGCAATCATTGTGGTTGTAAGGATCTCTTTTTCCTGGCAGGTATAGATTGCTTAATTGGTCCTGTCCATCCAAGTGCCTCTGGTTTTTTCTACATTATCATCCTGCTTGTAAGAGTTGTGCTACCCTGATTTCTTTTCCTAGTCTCCTAAGCATGTGTGACAACAATGAGAAAATGTAAGGTAAAAGG
This sequence comes from Struthidea cinerea, assembly GCA_013397865.1. Taxonomy (NCBI): domain Eukaryota; kingdom Metazoa; phylum Chordata; class Aves; order Passeriformes; family Corcoracidae; genus Struthidea; species Struthidea cinerea. The sequence goes on along the minus strand of VZTI01003363.1, from coordinate 620,037 downwards.
ACCCCACATTCTGTTTCTTTGCAGTATTTCTTGCTTCTTCTACTGTGTGCTGGCTGTTTTGCTTTGGGGAACACTGGCCTGCAGAACTGCAGAAAGTCTTCTATGACTTAAACTACAGCCAGTGCTGTGTGTTATAAGGATGCAGGACTCCCCTGCTGCCTCCTGACTTCCCTGTTTCTTACAGACAATGCCAGCCTGGAAACATTCTTGACTAGCCTGCTGCCTTTGGATTTCCTTGGTGGAAGATGAAGAGTGATGGCAGGAGAAAGCTCGCTGATCACGGTGACATCTCTCTCTCTGTCTTCGTTTTTATGAATGGGTTCATTTCTCTTTCTGCTGAACTCATCCAGAAATTCTAAAGGATCCAAGTGAAAAAAGAACTGGTAGAGTTCTGCACTCCTGGACAGGATTCAGCTGTCTTTCCATGTGTGCTTACTGTTATTTAAGAGAGTGGGTGCATACTAAGTGTACTCCAGCTGCCCTGGGAAGGTCCTACCTTATGGGAAGGTCCAGCTTTCTCCTAAACCCAATTTCGTATCTGCCACCCCATGCAAATGACTTGGATATCCCAAAGTACCTCCAAAGGATATCTTAAGAAGTGCACTTGATGCCATGATGATTTTTTGCCTTTTCTTTTAAACCCCTGTTATGCCTTTTTACAACTTCTGTATTCTTAGTGCTTTTTGCCTACATTCTTGGACTTGTTTGTTCAGCTAGGAGAGTAAACATTTTAGAAGCTTCGTAGTTAGGGATCAGAATGCCTCAGACCCCAAGGTCCTCTCCAGAACACATTTTGTAAACTAAGATAGAACCATCCAGGGGAAGGTTCCTTGGGGAGGGGGGCTCACTCAAGCCTCCCATCAGGGAATTTTTGATAGATATGCTAATTAGTAAGACCTATAATGTTTTACCAGATCTTTTGTGGGGGCGTACTGCAGTGTGCATGGAGGTGCATTCGACCTGGACGTAATGCACCTAAGGATCCTTAAAATAAATACCAAGGTAAAATCCCTTTTTCCCTTCTAACCGTGTTTGACTCTTGATTTTAAGACCAGGAAAAGGCATCACACTCACACCCCTAGATTCTGTAAGCATAGCAAATATTTTAATTTAATTCATTGGATATGGGAGTAAGTTTGGGCTAATATCACAAAAATCATGGCTCTTTTCAGTAATGTTTTCAAGATTCTGGTATTAGGAAACCAAACAGAATTCAGTGTCATTAAACATCTATCTGCCAAGATCTGCAAAAGAGGAAATGAAAGAATATCTCACCTTTTTTTGGTGTATTTTTCAATTTTTCTTCGGAGTGTGTGGCCTTTTTTGTGAGTAGAGATCAGCATACTCGATAATAAAGGGAGATAGAATGTATTTTAGTGTCATTACTGTTGTGAAAAGTCAGAAAATAATTGATAGTTTGCCTGTAAAATCTTCTTTTATATGGGAGAAAGAAAGATCAGCAATAAATAATTTTAAGTGAGGAATGCAACTAGATTTGGAAGATTTTCTGGGAATATGATTTACTTTCTCCTGCTCCAACCTAAGGACCGGAATGAAAGTAAACAAATGGCATCAGCCCATGATTCAGATTGTAGTGAAGTCAGTTGTTGACAAGTCACCCTAGCAGTGTTGCTTGAATTTAGCTGCTAGGTGATGTCAGAAAGGCTGAACTTGCTGTCAAATTACCTCAGTTTACCACTTGCCTGCCATACCTCCCCAGTTAGATATAAAATCTATTAATTTCTTCTTGCCTGCCTGGGTGAACTTCATACTCTGTTTTGAAAAAGTAAGATCTCTCCAGCTCCAGCAGGAACCCATCTTTCACTTGTTTGGGTTTTTTTCTCCACAAGCTGGCCCAGTTGGCCATTGTGGTTATTGCTATGTGAATAACTCACTAAGGTAAGAGCTGTGTGAAGCTCTGGAGCAGTGTGGGCTTCACCTGCCAGACAACTCCCAGCCAGAGGCTCTCTTGTGACATGCCCAGAGAGTTACTACCAGGCTGTACTGTGCCAGGTATGGTTTTGCTCTGCTGAATAAAAGCTGTGAATGTATCAATTCAAGCCAGTTTAAAAGTTTTTCAGAGGAGAACTTCAACTGCATGATGTTTCATTATGATGTGGCATCAGAAAACATAGCTGGGAGATATGAAGCAATAACATGGGTGTTAGGAAAAAAGAAATCATGATACAGATTCAACAGAAAGAATAATGGAATTTAACTACCCCATCATAAGAAACACACTTCAGACTCCTTTGGCCTTTTCAGGTCTAGCAAGAAAACAGATTCAATGGAGTGATAGTAGTGAGCAGGCTTGAAAGATCCAGAGAGAAGAAACACATCTTTCCCCATTGGAATACACCCCGAAATATCTCAGTGTTGCTGGTTGCCACCATGAGAAGTTATCTTGGGGCAAAGGTGCAGATATGTCCTGATGTGCCTGGGAAGTGCTGCCCTGCCCCGGGATAGCAGTCCTTAACCAGAGTGGAGCAGCTTCTGTCCTAAAATGTGTCCACATTTACCGCTTCACAGTTCACAGCCTTCTTCATTCAGCTCTATGCAGCAGGTTTTTGTTGTTGTCATAACAATGGGCTTTTCTACTCTCTGGATTTAGCTAAATAATCAGATAATTTGATGAAGCAGTGTAGGTGGAAACAGTATGGGTTTTTTTTTCCCACTGCACAGTGCTTAATAATATAATGATGATGATGATAATAATAATAGTAATAATAATAGTAATAATAATAATAATAATAATAATAATGTGTCTGACCATTTTTCTTTCTTCCTTTAATTTGATCGAATTAATGTTCCTTAGACAATTAGACTCCCAGGCTACTTAAATGTGGATCACTCCAGTGGCTACTTCAGCCATTTGGAAGAAGCACATAGCAGCTTCACACAGAGAGGAAAATAGTACCAGCTCTGCTATCCCCCAGGAAACAAACACAGATGTTCTCCACTTGAAACTAGAGCAATTTATCATTTCCTGCACGCTACAAGACTGCTAGGTTCAACAAAAAGGTAAAGATGGAACACTGAAACAGATCCAGAAGACCTTAGATGATATAAAATAGAAATTTGTGCTGCAAGGGACACACAGAACAGGAGTAGTATTTATTCATTCCGTGTCCGTACTTAAAACAAGAATGATGGTGGCAGTGTACTGGTACTGTCTGGAGGGAGAAGTTTCTGTAGACAAAGGTAAAAATACACGGTTTGAATCTTTCCAGCTCCTGCAAGAAAAACTTCAACAGATTGATCCATATTTGGATGGACCCCATCTAAAGAAACCCATATGACTTTAGCTGAATGTAATTGGCTATTTTCTGTCCATGGAGTGTTCACATTTCCTTAAATTTATGTGACAAGTTCTTTAGTGCTGGACTGCTGAAATTTGAATGATAAGATTTTGTTATAATTGATCAGATTATACCAAGGTATCCTCCAGCTGGGTGACTTAGGTATAAATGCAATATTTCAATTACATATATGCTTGTGAAACAACAGCTTTGAAATACACTCTCCAAACGTCTCTGCAGGCAGGTAGAAATGTGTGGGGCTTTTTGCAAGTTTCACAGGAAGGAGTCATAAAAGTGAGCTCAAAATTATAAACTACTTAAAAACAGGATTAGGAAAAAATATGAAGAATAGGTTTATCAAGTGCTGTTAAGTACAGCAGCTTTACTTCAGCTCTGCTCCCTTAACCCTTGACTCCTGGAATGAACAAGTGCACAAGAGGGATCCCTCAATATTTGTGGCTTCCTTATATTTCATAAATTCAAAGGACCTCAAGGATCATCTTATCCAACGTTTCTTGGCAAAAGCATGGTCTAGACAAGATGGCCCATCACCCTGTCCAGCTGGATCTTAAAAGTGTCCAGTGTTGGGGAAACCACCACTTCCCCATGGAGATTAAGCCAACAGCTGATTGTTCTCATGGTGAAAAATTTTATTTCCAGTCAAAAGCACCCTAGTAGTAACTTGTACCCATCACCCCTCATCTTTTGCGTGTGACTGATTGTAAAACAATGGAGTCTCTCTCATTTTTTGTAGCCACCTTTTAATTTCTGGTTGATAGTGATAAGGTGTCCCCTATGTCATCTGTTCTCAAGGCTGAACAAACCCAATTCTGCTTTTCCTCATATGGCAGACTTCCCAGTCCTTTGCCTGGTGTGGCTGCCTGGCCACAGCTGAATTTGGGACTTGCTGGAATCACAGCAGGGATGTACTGGGCAGAATTCACTTGGGATCTGGACAGTAACAAGGCATTAATTGGTAGATGTTTATATTAGTGAAGCAGTAATAAAGTCGAGATGATTGTGTTACTCCTCTGTGCAGCCCCTGCCAGTCTGTTGTGCAATTATCTGAAGAAAAAGCCCACAAATAAATAATTTACTGTGTCAGGGCACATCAAGACGCCAAGCCTGTATCCTTCTGGTGGCATTTCTGTAAATCTAGTTTAATCCCACTACATACAAAATACTTTCCTCCTGATTTACAGTCATATAGGCTAGAGTAAAATCTGCATCTATTTTTTCCCCTCTAATTACCTACATGCATTTTGATATGAGGTTTTTAGCAAGAGGCTTACTGCTGGAGAAAAGCTATGTCCTTCTCTGAGATGTGACAATATTGTTCCCGGCCTACCTGGGAAAATCAGATCTCACAATGACACTTGAAGGCCCTGGGTTTAGAGATAGATCTTTGCCTGGTGTTTTGCATCCATCTGTCTTACTCACTGGAAGGTGGGGCTGGTGGATCTTTGGTTTTCAGCACAACTAAGCAAATAGTTCTTTGAGCAGCAGAGCTAATGGTATTAATTTTCTCATGTTTAAGAAGATATAAAAATCTCTCTCCAAGTATTTTCTGCACGTGAGGCAGATGTAACATTCCTTTGTGTGGACTTTCTAAATTAGCAATACAGTTACACTCTTCATGGTCAAGTCATTTCTGTAGTAAGGCTAAGAGCAGCTTGTACCCCCCATCCTGCTGCTTATCTCTATTTAAGTAATTATCTGTCTTGTGTGCTTCCAACTGGGCACTGCATTCAATATAAAAAGATGGGGGATTACAGGCAGACAGGCCCCATGTGAAGACAACAGGAACACCAGAACCTCATTTCTAAACGAAAGTAAGTTAAAATGTCGCATAAGAACTGCATTTTGACTGTTGTATGTAAGCATCAGAACTGCCCTAAAAATTCAGGATCTGACCTCAGGCCAGACACTCCCTATTTTGACGTTTACATGAGATAACTCAAATCTCTGTGCCTGCAGAACCTTCTCCTTCCTTATCTGCTTTAAACAACTGTGATTTAGTGTGCAGTAATTTATCTCTGAATAAAGATGGAAAGTTGCAGTCAACTCCTTTTAACTAGTATTTTTTAAAGTGTGCAGAAACTGGCACGTGCTACAGCTCTGATTTGTGCTCAAGGTGCAGTCAGGAAAAAACTCTTTGAATGAAATTTGGATCCTTAAGTATTGGATGTCAACCAGGACTTGAAAATACAGCTTGATGAGCCATTACAGACCTGCTAATTAGGCTCCTGGTTACTCCAGAGAACCCTCAAAAATTAATTGACAGCGTAATATGAGTAAAATAAGACTATTGCTAGAAAAAAAATAAAGAAATGTAATTTATTTATACACCTAATCAAAACATATTTTTGTACTATTTTAGCTTAAACTGATCATTTGCAATGTACATATGGAGTGAGATAAGTAATTTACATAGTCATCTGTTGTATGGAGCATTGTGTGGCATAGGTCTACCCATTAATAAAAAGACTACCACAGAGAGTCCAGGCACTCCTCTGTCGCTGTGAGCAGCACTAACGACGAGGAATGGCACGACAAGTTTAGAAGGAAAGCAGTTTTGATCTTTATTAATTAATTAATTTATCTTTTATAACAGGGTTCGCAAAGAGTGTGTTGAATGGCATAAGACAGTTGGGTGCTCGGCCATCCTCCTCTTGAGGGGATTGGTCAAGATTTAAGACACTTATTCTAAAATATTAGAAAGCTAAAACCCTAACAATCTTGCATAACAAACCCAGGTGCAAGATAAAAAGTTAGTTTACAAAAACTCATAGCAGTGTTGTCATAGCTTCTGTGAGAACTTTGCAGTTCTCACAGAACGCTGCAAAAAGCTGAAAGATTTCTCTACCAAAGCTTTTCAGTATCTACACTCCTCTGCTTTTCCTTCTGTAACCTTACAGTGTCTGAACAGCCTCTCTTACAGCAATTAAAATTATCCAGTGTCACAAATATTTTCAACACCAGCAGTAAGACGAGACTTCATTTGCTTGAAGGAATATATTTCACACTCACAAAGGTTGGATTCCATTTGAATCGCTGGGATGTATCCTGTATCACAGGATCCAGCCCAATCCTCTGCTGTACCAAGGCAGGTCCCTCAACCTGTGTCCTCCCAAACACCCTGAGGAAATAGTGCCTTGTACAACAAAAGCCCTCTCACATGGAAAAGCCATTGGGATCACACAATAGGCCCTTCACAAGGGTTCCTTCTGTAGTTTTCCAAAAGCCAGGCATAACCCAGCTGTTACCATCTGCTGGGAGGAGTTTTTGGCAGGAGACACCTTACAAACACCTGCCAAGCACCAGCCGCTCGACAAAACAGACCAGCCTAGCTCTCTGAGGCTGAATCCCATCTGGAGAGACGTGATTTCACTGACCTGGGGACAGTTGCTAGTGATGCTTGCTGCCCACCTGTCTCAGGGTGGCTGTCTGATGGTAGGGGGAGACTTTTATGGACTGAATCCATAGAAGTGAGATAGTAATTTTTCATGGGTAATTAGGAAAAGCTCTTTCAAATTTTAAGCACAGATATTGTCATCATTGCAAAAGCAACACCTTTTTGGGGTGCTTAATTTCCTCTAAGACGCTTTAATAATCATTATGTTTTATTAAATTTCTAGCCCTAGTACTAACTGTTTGCATTGATTTAAAGGATAAATTACAGATTGAAATTTTTTCCATCCTGATTTCATCCCAGTCTCATTTAAATACTGGAAACTGTCAAGACATCAGCATGAAAAATAGTTAATCTCAGTCTAAAATTAAGCAGTTTAATTTATTTGCATAAATATAAATCTACACTTTTAATCCCACAGGGAAAAGTCCATATTCCCAATACCAGATCCTGTCACTTAAGATTGCATTAGTCACTTAAGATTCAAGTAGGGAGATCCTCTTAACATATGATTTATTTTTAATGCTTTCACTGAAATTATAAAACTATCACATTTGTCTTCAATGGATTTAAGATTTTTTTTTTCCTTTCCAGCTGCCCATAAATGCTACACAAAGACTCAAAAATGTTCATGCATCACCTCTGGAGTAGTCTTTGAAAGAATAAATGATTGCTCAACTGGCACTCTAGGAATTTGCCTTGGAAACATCCACATAGACTAATGTAGAATTCAAGAGAAGAAGAACAGATAGCTGTAAAAGTAAACCATAACATAGTCCAAAATGAAAAGGTCATCACATAATAAAATATAGATTGATAGTTTATTACCCCCATTGTAGGTGTTAAAAAGCTAGAAGCGGAGAAATTCTTCAGCCTTTTCTCAATATTCTGTGAGAAGACTGTCTTTCCTATGTAAACTATTTTAAACAAGGTCACAGTTTCATAAACTTCTTGCACACGCAAGCTGTTTTGCAAGATTGTTATGGCTTTGACTTTGAAAATATTTTGGAATAGGTATCTTAAAACTTGGCCAATCCTCTCAAGGGGTGGATGGCCGAGGAACCAATTACCTATTGCCACTCAACACACTTTTTGCGATCTATCCTATATAGTAGTCAGAAAATTATTAAAGCTTAAGCTTCGGCTTCCACTGTTCATAAGCCTGGACTCTGTGTGGTTTTCTTTATGCGCCTTGGACGTAACAGCAACACCCCATAACTTAAGTTGCTTTGGATTTGTTTGTTTTAAATGACAGAATTTAAGACACCAAGTTTTGAGTCTTTTTCAGGGTGTAATGTCAGTGGTAAACTCTGTAACTGAAGTCTTGATTTAAATTGCTTGTCATTTATATACATGTAAGTCCTCTTTGCATGACAAGTGTACACACTGCTTTAATACCTACATCTGTTCCAGCTCATTAAACCCAGCTGTTCTGCACCTTTCCTCTCTTCCCCTCATGGTTCAGTGGTAGCAAAACCATTCTTCCCAGGCCATAAGTGAAAAGCAGAGAAGGCATTAGCTACAACCACCCAGAAAAATACTACTATTGCCACTTTTCTTGATTTTCCATGCTTAAGTGTAAATTGATCAGGGAAATATACTCATTGCACAGGAGCAGAGCCAGTTTTACTCAGGAATGCTAAGCCATGTACAGAGCTATGCTGGCACACTTAACAGCATTGCAGTGATGCATTCTGGTCAAAATGGCAATGAAGAAGTTCTCCTAGACAAACTGAGAAATCCTGGTCATATGCCAGCTTACATCCATTACTGACTGTACCACTGTACTACTCATGGAGTGAAAGCCCTGATTGACAAGTCTGATTCTTAAGTTCTCACACGTAGTAATGCAATCCTGTTTTTTCTCCCAAAGAACAGCTTCTTACCTAAGTTTAGGTAGGGAGAAGAGAATCAGACTCATCTCGTCCTTATGAGCAGTTATGTTCCCCCTCTGCTTTAATGAAAACTCAAAGACCCAAGTGGTGTTACCGTGACATTACAAGGCTGCCCTTGCCCTAGGACAAAGCATGCCTCATGGGCTGGGATCAGATTGATGCTTATGTATCCTACAATAAGTTCCTATCAGTTCAAGTTCCTTAAAGCTGTCAGTGCTCCCCATGTCCCATTGAGGAAGATGGGGAAGATTTCCTGTGGTCAGTGATTTAATTATATCTGTGTGCAACTAAGTAGGCACCTTGTTCCCTGCTCCCTGTGGTAGAAACAGCCTGTTGGACAGGAGGCATTTGTGCACACATGTGATGTAAAGAACTCTGCAGGTGTCCTTCACTCCCCACAACACAAGCTTTCCTCAGAGCCCTTGCATCTGACTGCACAGGTGTGGTAGTCCCAGAAGGGTGGCAAAGCACAGGGATGCTGTGTGGGAAAATAAACCTAAAATCTTGTGAAAGCATTATGACAGGAAGCTTCCCTGTCCACATTGGGTTATTTGTAGTGTTACCACAGGCTTTTGTTTGGCTTTTACCCACACTGCACTATACCATCTGTCTATAAACATAGATTTTGTTCCAGGCTGCTATTTCAGACTCTGCCTGCAAGCTAAGGCATCAGGAATCATTTCCCTAATACAAGGTTGCCAAAGGCTTCATCCAGCATGGGCCCCACAGACATATTTGATGGCCATTGTAGCCCACCTGCAGTTTTAACTGGGAATGAGACTAGCAGCAGTCTTAAAGCTCAGACAGTAGAGGAAGCGTTGGATCCCAGTCTTCTGGGCCATTTGGGTAAAATTTAAGAACAAAGCAGAGAAGGCAGGAACGTCATCAGCACTGGAGTCACAGCTGATGCCAAGTTGATGTTGCCTGGAGAAATATTCCATGTAATCCCATAACCAGTGATTGAAATTATTTTGATAGCTTCTGTTTGCAATGGGATGGCTTCTGTCTCAGTCAAGGGAAGAAGTAATGTCTTCCTCTGCCATCACTAGCAAGAGCAATCCCAGATGGAGAGCTATTATCCAAGCCTGCAGCTAGGGATTTTTTTTCTACTGGTCTTTAATGAAATACTGCCTTTTCTGTATTTAAAATAGCAGACAGCAGAAGTGACTGTATACCTGTATTCTGTCTGTGCACAATATTCACTGAGTTTAGGACACTATTACTAGCATTCAGATGGGGTCCTGGGTGGTCTCTGTTATGAACTCTGTTGACTGTGCTGACTGGAAAAGGCACTGGACGAATAGCAGGTCCCTCCGTGTGCACCCTGAGCATGGGGGTTGAAACAGAAGACAACTCTTGTGAACAGGCTTCTGCACCACTGTTCAGCATCCTGTTTATATTTGTTTATTTTTTTTGTTCTTGGATGAGCAAGCCTGATGTCACTGCAATTTTTACTCCCTCTTGTAACTTGCAGTCTTTCTTCATCCACTGATTTGCTGCTCCATCACCAAATGACAAAAGGCTTTTTAGTGCAGAAACACTTTTATGTGAGCGCTGAAAAAATATTGCCTTTTCACACTTAGCATCTGCAACAAATTAAAACCTGGATGCACTATGATATGAAGATCATAACTGGTAGAAGAGGTCATGCTTGAATTTTGCCCAGGCCTTCTGCCAAGCTGAAAATTATTTTCTAAATTTTTATAAATAGAACTGAAATCTTAAACCATTGCTATCGTTTTTTTGCTATCAAATAACTTAGGTGGCAAACACTTCTGATAGACACACATTGAAAGAAGAAAAAAGGGCATAGTAAACTGTCACAGGTATCTAGCTGTGATCTTGCTGTAGGAAAGATTACGAAAAGGAATTTTATTTTATTACTTTTCCAGATCAAAGAAAATACTGTGATTCCTGAAAACAGGACTTGCACTTTTCCTAGACTACAACAGCCACTGAGGACTTTGGGGAAGAGGACCTCAACCACCAGGGGAGAGGAGGAAAACAAAGAAACAACAAGAATGTAGAGGTTGAGTCTGAGCTCAGCGATGTCCGTGAACAAGGAGCTAGAGGGGACAGGGACAGACAGATTGCTGATGGCCACAGAGGGTAAGGTGGTGTCAGAGCACCACGTGTGGCTGAAGGGAGAGAAAGCACGAGCAGAGGGGACTATGCAGCAGATCTCCAGCTCCACCATCATTTCTTTACCATTGCACTGCAACATGAGAAACCCCCTGGGAAATGCTGTGGTGGGCAGGGGGCCATCAGGATGCTGACACTGGCAGGGGCTTGGGCCTCTTGGTATTCTGCCCACTGCTACAGTAAGGGGAAGGGCAGAAGTACGGGTAACATGTAATCCTATCACTGGAGAGTGATGCGTGGGGCTGGGATCGTCTCCATAGACAGCATTACAGGCACTTTGCTGACATTGGCAAACTTTGCTTGCTGTCTCCTTAGTTCTTAACGAAGTTATTTCATTCTTTTTAAACATCATTTTCTTGCTTTAATAAAGACCATAGTTCCGCACTCAGCTGGCAGATAAGTACTTAAGGAAACACAAGAAACAGGCAGGCTCATCCAAACTTTTAATAGATTTCAAAATTGTATAAAGCAGTTGCCAGTTGGCACAGATGTGACAAAGTAATGCAGCATCACATTTCCTTACCCTGTTTCACTGTGCACTGCTGCTTGCCACAGCAAGCTCCAGGCACACAAAGCCCTTGCAATGACTACCTCTTCTGGACTGCTCCCAGTGATGACAGATGAGCTGTTTAGCTGCCTGTGCCAGGCCTGCAAACTGATGGTGCTCTAAGCCCATGCCAATGAAAGCTCTTTGCATTATCCTTGTAAATATTGCGCCATTTACCTCCCAACCCACTACTTTGAAGAGCACCAGGCTTCCTGGCACCTCACCGGGGTTACAGGTAGTGTCCATTTTGCTTTCAGTTCGCCTAAAACTGGTTCTGCATCCATTAAGCTGCAGATCAGTGCACAGCTGAGCCATCTCCTGACAGGTGCTCTCATAGCAGGGAATGGCCTCATCAGCCAGACTAGTAGAGGGTACACTGACCCCCCAATATAACAGCAGGTGCTCATATTTTTAAAGGCAAAAAGATGCTTTCATATTCAAATAGACCTGGGCCACATAGTACCGTGCACACTGCCAAGGTATCCCACAGCAGTATTCACAAAGTCTGTGCCCATAACAATAAATTACATGTGCCTAGGAATGCTCCCAGGTGCCGGGGCCAACTGGCACTGAGTGGCTTACATCTATGCTAACAAATTGCCTCATCCTCCCAAGCAGGGTTGCTGCAAGCAAACCACCCACACCGCTCTGACCGTGCTCAGGCATTACTCAGAAGTGTGCTCGCTGCCATGGGCCAGGCACTGGCCAGGGATGGGTCTAATAGTTTACCAGGAGAGATTCTGGGAGCTCTGCTGGGCACGCTGGACATGCTTGAAACTGCTCACACAGGAGCGGCTGGTTTTGCCCACCTGGTCAAATGAGCCATTCTCAGTGGTGTCACTCTTTCACTCTGATTTGTCCACAGAGCTTCTGTAGCACAGCCACTGTCCATATAGGGAAGGAACATTTGTAAATGCCAGCACCAGCACCTGGGGACTGTCCTCTCCCCAAGGTGGGGTGACAGGAAAACCAAACATTCTGCAGCCACAACACTTAAGTAATCACCTCACAAACTCCCACCTCTACTCTCACTAATCAATTGTTCACTGGCTGCCATCAGAGCGACTTGATGCTGGCTTGCAATGAAGTCATCACCTGCAGACTGCAACTGCAATCTGCCTGGGCTGGAGCTGCCTTTTTGCACAGCTCCATGAGATAGTGCTCTCTGTGCTCTTCTGTCAGTTCTTGCCATCTAAGGTCTGTGGAGTAAATGGAGCAGGAGGCACTGCAAAACATTAAATAAAGGAGAGGTTAGCAGTGAGAAATTCCTCAGTCTTAAGACCCATCTTTTTTAATATTTCCATTAGTGATTTCAATATGATAAATAAGAGCAGTGTTGGTGAGAATTGTTAAAGTCCTGAACCTGTGTGGTAACATGAAAAGACAAGAGGCTTGGATTATCCTATGGGAATTAGTAGGTAACTTCAGTAATGCAGTAGTAGAGACAGGATGAATGCCAATAAAATGAAAGATCGTATATTTGAGAATACCATAACCCATGTGACAGCAAGGCCCTCACTGTTGCCATCCAGAGAGGAAGGCATGTGATTATAGACTGGAGAATGAACCACCATGAGAGGCAATCATGTGAAAAGCAAATGTGGTTGCTGGACATGTCTGCAGCAACAGGGTGTTCCAAAGAGTCCTGCCTACTGGGCTGGTCGCTGGTCAGGAGAGCATGTTGTCGTGGCAGGAGGGGCAGGGGAAGGCGCAGTCTCTCCTGTGAGAGAAGGCTGGTGGCTCTTGGCCATCCTAATAATGGGGAAGAGTACAAAGTGTAGCACACTTGCTGTGAGTACTTGTACAATGGAGGTGAAGCAGGAACACTTTGGGAAAGGGACAGTCAGCACAAGCCAATGTTTGCATGCTAGACATAAATACAGGTAGGCTGGGAATTAAAAGATGTTCCTCTTCTCTAAACCAGTCTGGCGTAGCTATTCAAGTAAAGCAAGGATGACATAAAGGAAGGGATTTTTATGCAGTCTTTCTTGAGTTCAAAAGAACAGCGCGACATACTCACCTGTGAGGGCAGAGAACAGGGCCTGGCAATCCACATTTCCACTGCAATCCTTTTGTCCTACAACAGAGAAGCAGCAGTCTGTGCTTAAGTGTGTCCTTCTCCCCGTGACCTGGGGAATGCAGGGAGCACCCAGAGAGGCTGCAGCCTGCGTCAGCAGTCTCCATGCATTCTGCTGAATGGCCTCTGTGTTATGGCATGCCCCACCTTCTGCTGTCCTCTAAGGATGCTTGCCAAGTTTCATACCCTTCGTTTGCACCCATATTTGCATAATTGAGAAGTTTTTCAGTTTACTGCTCTATATGATTAAATTCATTGGTGGAAAATGAGGAGAGCTCACAGCTGGAGTGCATTAGTTTGCCATGTCAGAAGGCTGAGAAGTAACAGACAAACTGCACTGTGGGAGTAGGGACACCAGAATATGATCCCCAAAATCTGACATACCTGCCCTGCATTACAGTAGCAGCAGTTTGGACCCGAGCGCTGGTTATGGTCAGGAATAGGGACTCCTGTAGGCTGCTTGGCTAATTTGGTTGCAGGGGCCAGGGAAGATCCTACATGATAGCTAGAAGGAGACTCTTCTGGCAGTCAGGCTCATGCCAGCATCATGTGGAATCACTACAAGAAAAGCAAGTGGGAAAAATGCCTGCCCCAGTGGTCATCTCTCCCCATCAGAAAAGACCAAGTGTGTCTGGAGGCATAATTAAAACCCATCAAATAACCAGCAGAGCCCTGAGGCTTGTCAGTATGAAGTGAAGTATCATTAATTGATACAAATTAAGGAGTTGTTAAGAAGTGACTCATTTGTCATGGCTTGCACAATGCCTTGGATGAAGAAAATCCTTAAAGACAGAATAAAACCATTTGCTGTAGCTGTGGAGGAGTCTCTGGAACAAGCTGCACATATGCTTTCTAGCTCTGGTTGATGCCTGCCAGAGCAAGGCTTTCATTATTTCTTTTCTGGTACTAGAACGGATCTGAAGTGAGCAACCACCACAGTTGGTGACTGATGCCAGTTCTGGCAGGGAGGCATGCAGAGCTCTAACAGAATCAGGGGTGCATCGATTGAAACTCTCTTTGCTAACACTGATAGCAACACAGACCTTTCCAGAGGACACATCCACAGTGGTCCTGCAGAGAAACAGAGGGAATGGCACTGCCTGGAGCAGAGATACCCCAGCTGGCCAGGCAGTGTTGCATTGTTCCGTTCTGTTCCCTTGAGCCCAATGAGGACACTGGGGCATGGCCAGTAATGGTGACAGGCTCAGGTGCAGCCCATAGACCACCAGATATGTCTGGATATGTCTGTATGGAGATGGCTGGGGCAAGGAGGGAAGTCACACCTGGTGGGGGGCTGAGCACAGACACACCTCAGCTCAGGAGTGGAACTAGCAAATACTTACTAAGTAAGAAGAAGTAATGGATAGAGACTACTTTGGAAAATCATTCATTACAACCCAGCTGAAAACATGAAGGTTTTTAAGCTATGAATTGAGCAGGCAGCCAGCCTTAGTCATAGGTGTCTGTTTCACAAAGGACAAAATACAGCTGAAGCACCTAATTAATCCTGAGCTTCACTGCAAGAGCAAAGTCCGATACTGAAGGCAGCAAATTTTTTTCACGCTCTTCTGCTTCAACTTCCAGGTCTGATAATCAGACGGGCATCCTGGAGGACTCTACTAACCAGCAATCTTTTATCATTTCAGTAATACACCTGACATTTTTTGCAGGTGAATCTTTCAGGTCTGTAACCCAGCTGCTCCACTAGTTTTTCTCTGAGAGGTAAAGCCTGTCTCAGATGGTGGTGGTTCTAGTCCGTCATTGCTTTCTGCAGGAAGCAGGCAATTTGACTTTGAAGACTGCTCCAAACACACAAAAACTGTTGAACTAATGTAAAACTGGAAGTTTTAAAATTTCTGTTGGTGGTACACCGGATGGAGACATATAGTAATGTAAGTTTTGTTACTGATTAAGGCAGATATTAGCATGAGAGTTTGATCTGTTATCACCAGGTTGTCTCCACGATGAACTTGCACATATTTGTCATTAATCTGGAACATGCTGCTGCCCCTCCTTAACTGCTAAGATAGCTTCTAGAACAGGTCTCTCTTTTACTGCCTGTGAGGGATTGCTTTCTGTTTCCCAGCGGTATCAGCTGGGCCTGAAAAAAGAGAATGGGGAAGAGCAGAATGACTGAGTATATGGGCTCCCAGACTAATTTCTCGGTGGCGAGGCTGTGGTAAGTAGTTCCCTCTTCTCCCTCTCAATCTTAGCCCTACCATCCCCTCAGCAGTGTCACCACAGGTCCCAGTGGACCAGACGGACCAGGGAAACGATCAGCACTAAAATATAACCTTTTCCTAGTGTGACCATTTCTGCCACACCACAGTGTCCTACCTGATAGCGTGACCAAGGCTGCCTTTACCGTCAGTGCACACCCACAGGTGCCTGCCCTGCTGTCTCCCCCGGCCATCCTCCTCCTCGCCCAGCCCCTCCTCCCTCCCTTCTCTGGCAGCAGGGGAGCCACAGTGGGCTCTGGGCTGAGCCAGCCCTGCTGTCTCCAATGGGAAGGAGCAGGCAAGGTCCGTCCCCTACTTTCTGTTCTTACAAAGAGGGATGGGGAGTCCTGCAAAGACCATGAGTTAAATGAAGGTTATGCTGATGTTTGGTTTAGACCCCTCAAGTGAGACAAACATTGAAGTTTTATGGCAATTTAAGGTGAAAGGTGGGAGGGAAAAGGTTTTGCTTTCCCCTTGCTCACTGACACTCCTGTGCTGTGGGTACCCACAGATCTGACACGGGAAAAAAAGGCTGTTTGGACAAAGCAGTAATTATGCAGAATATCTATGACTGTGCAATAAATTACAGATTTCTATCATAGATCTGGATAATGTGCACAGCATAGTGAAATGTTTCTCAGATTTCTACTTTGCTGATTGTAGGAAATCACAGATAACATATCAGGGCTCAATATATTCACTTGATCTTGTGTGGGTGAGGTCAAGCTACCATTGCTGGTCAGGAGCAATTACTGCTGCAAAGAGAAAACTCATTTCCACCTACAGAGCTCTGTGTTGTTGTAAGTTAAGATCAAGGTTTGGACTTAAATTGAACATACCAGTAAGAAACGTGTTAATATAAATCAGTCCTCATAAGCCAAATGCAAATTATAACAGCAATCATTAAAGCAACCCAGAGTACAAAAATATTACAGCTATGAAACCGCATGTTGTAATTACTGGTGTTATCTCAGTGTTTTATATTCGAAGTTCCCTGTTCTGAATACTATTAATGAATATTGATTTGGAGAACAGAAAAAGAACTTCTCAATATTAAAAATGGTTTAGCCGTATTTAAACCGAGACAGTTCCTTTCTTCTTTTTTTTTTTTTTCTGCTTTGGCTGTATCTTTCAACCCCCATCTAACAGCAGCTGTGATTTATTTTTAGCTTTTTTTCTTTGCATATTTAAAAGGGTGTTTCCGTATGGTGGGAAGCATAAGCCAGTGTAGCAATTAGCTGGCAAAGAGACTGAGCTTTACAATTGCAAGTAAGTCAGAAAATAATTTTTGCTATGAATCAAAGACATCTACACAAAGTGAACAGTTCGCCTCTTCTGTACACGTATACTTTAGATCTCTTCATTCTATGGGCCCAGTGGAGTACACAAACTGAATTCAAAAGAAGACATCTAGCAGCGAGTTTAAATTCCTATAACACCAAAATATTGGCTGTGCTGTGGAGTTGTCTTTTTAATTCATAATATATAAATCAAATATTGCAGAAATCAGCAATATCCTTTCAGAAGCACTACCCTGTACATTTAATGGAGCTTGATCCAAAGGCTACATTTGCATCTAAACACAATGATTCATGCAGAAAATATCTGGCTTTTATTTGTAAATTGCAATGAACGTGTCTTTTTCTGCTCAGAATGGTTCTCGTTAAAGAAAAGGAAGCTCTCTCTTCCAAGAGAAGATGAACAACTGATTTCATATTGTTTGGATAAGGTACAGCAATCCTGTCAGTCAAGACAAGTTACATATAAGGAGTTGTAAGACTGTGACTATATAAACGGCTTTGCCCTGCCATTTTCAACTAGGGAAGCAGCCTCCAGTAAATAAATGATGTGGGTACAGAGCAAACTCTTTTTACACTGCATCTTAATTAAGAATTAATTAACCGGTCCTCATAAAGAAATAATTAATTCCTGGATCTTCTTTGCTCTTCTGTTGTATTATTCTAAACAGACACAAAAAACCTTTACAGCCAGAGAGCACCCTGATCTCTTATTTGTGCGCATTAGAATTTTAACAATACAAATCAGTGTTTGGGGGGTTTTTTCCATAGATATAAACCCCCTCACACTTCTCTGTCTGGTAATTCTCTTTCAGGCAGTTAGTTTCTGACCTCAGTGGCCTCATCAGCAGGGATGGGGAGGAAGGGCTTTGCTTCCCTATTCTGTTTTGCTTATTTATGGTGGTTTATTGGTTTAACCCGGCAGGCAGCCAAACACCTCCCAGCTGCTTGCTCACTCCCCACCAGTGAGATGGGGGAGAGAAAAGGAAATAAAGGTAAAACTTGTGAGTTGAGATAAACAGTTTAACAGAACAGCAAAGGAAGTGAAAATAGTAATAATGATAAAAGAATATACACAAAAAAAATGATGCATAATGCAATTGCTCACCCCCCACTGAAAAAATGCCCAGCCAGTCCCCAAGGAGGGGGCCACCTTCAGCCAACTCCCTCCAGTTTTATTGCTCAGCATGATGCCATATGGTATGGAATGTCCTTCTTGCCAGCTAGGGTCATGTGTCCCAGCTTCTTGTGCCTCCCAGTCTCCTCGCTGGCAGGGCAGAATGAGAAGCTGAAAAGTCCTTGACGTAGTGTAAGCACTGCTCAGCAACAACCAAAACATCAGTGTGTTATCAACATTATTCTCATCCGAAATCCAAAACACAGCACTCTATCAGCTACTAAGAAGAAAATTAACTCTATCCCAGACTAAACCAGGATAACCAGCACTTTAAAGTAGTTGAGCTTCTTCTCAAGGCAAACCAAGATTACTCTAGGTCTCCTTCAACCCTTTCCAAACAGGACACCCCTTTACACAGCCAATTAATAAAACAGCAGCGGAGCCTGCAGAGACTCAGCCAGACACAGAAACCTGCCTTCCACTCAAGCTCCCTGAGCCCTCAGCTATCACTTCTGCTTGGCCCCTCTCCAGGCTGGATTAGATGCACCCAGCAGGGACACACTGCACCCTGCCAGAGCCCCTCCACTGCTGTCTAGCTCAGAAAGGGACAAAAAAGCCAGCGGTCTTCAGTGTGTAAAAATGAGGAACATGTTGGAGAAACACCTCAGAAAATACTGTTTTTAAAGCAATTAATTTCCTAGCATCATAGTAAATCTCTGGCATGTGGGACAGACTCTAACTCCTTCACCGTTCGCAGCCACTCCTCTTTTGCTGCTCTGAGTATGTCTGCATTGCAGTCACTGTTCACAGAAACCCTGACAGACTCAGTTAAGCTCACTCAACTCCTGCTAAGTGCTGCTGTAGCAGCAAAAACCTCTGTTACAAATTCTGCTTCAGCAGATTTCTGCATAGCTTTGTGTTTTAAACTATCCACAGTGCAATTAGTTAGAATTTTTAAAAGTGAAGGTCCATAATCCATCAGCTGAGCCCAGGAATTCAGAGGATCAGTCCCTAGATGCAGGTATTTTATCTGGGCATCTAATTAAAAAAAAACCAACCAAACCAAACCACAAAAACTAAAACAACACCAGTACAATTTTGTGAATTTCTGTCTTTGAAAAGGTAGCAATTATCTTTGGTAATTTCATTCCCATGGTGCATACTGCCTTTCTGCTTGTCTCTGCTGAAATGCATTTTTCTAAACAAAACAAAGCTCACTTGTCTTTTACGTCTCACTACTCAATAGTTTCCAGTCTTGATCTTCAAGGGTAAAGGTGAGTTTGTACACAGTGCTCTCCAAGTCTCTTTCTCTGTCATTAGAGCTGTTTATCCCAGGCTCTTCAGGGAACTGTTCCCTAATTTACTCCCTGTAGTGCTTCTCTGACAGTGTCAGGAATAGGAGAAACTCGAGGGAAAGAATTGGGATTTTCTACCCCAAATCCAGGACAAGTTTTGATTAAATTTAGACAATCCAGGACCAAAATTTCTGTGCTCTGGCTGCAATATTAGAGACCTCCCTTATTGCAGCAGGAAGACCCCTATGCACTTGTCAAAGCTCTGCAGAGGATCAGGTTCCTATGTACTGCTTTACATTTCTAGCAGATTTATTGCAGGTTGAAATTCCTCCCCCACCACAACACTTTGCTGCAGGTGTGCCACAGGACAGGCAGCACAACCTCCCTCCACGGCTCATCCCTGTCCTGACTTGTGTGCATTAAACTTTAACGCATTTGCTGTCTTCCTGACATCAGTCCAGGTACAAGGCACAAGTAGGTTGATCCTTCAAGCGTGAACCTTCAAGGTTCTAGAAGTAGAGACCTGCTGTATATTTAGATTTCAGTTTGAATAGTTCACTCTGTCTTTCTCACTCTGCATAGTCTTGAGAGAAGTCTTTTTATGGAGCAGCCACTGCATGTAACAGTCAAATAAGGAGCACTGCTTTCTTCATCTTTTTGTGAAGATATGCAGCATTCAGGGCCAGGTGAGGATATGGAGGGGGAGATTGCTACTGCACTGCATGAGACAGGGGTGCTGACAGGAGGACAAGAAGGAGGGGAATGCCACCTTGTTGGTGAAGCCAAGTCAAGTGCACGTGCATCTTCATACCAAGGCGGATGCTTGGTATATCCAACTTGGCATATCAGCTACTTCGGACAGTCATGTCATCAAATAACAATGGCCTGATGGATTAAAAACTCGTCTTCATGGGTGTCTGGTAGCAACTTGTGTTGCACGATGCAACTCACCACTTTTGCTCCTTGATTCAGATGGTCAAGCAGAGCAACCTATAGTTTTTTTGAGAAAAAGGGGAGCCATATTCTTCTGCTCCTCTCCCAGACAACATCTCCCACGTGACATCTGTGGCACTGGTTCTTACCTGCTATTGTAATGTACTGATGGGCTTGCTAAGGAAATGAAATCTCTGGACTGTTGAGAAAGTTTTCCTTATTCGTTCCTAGGTGATTAATTGTTTACATGGTCATCAAATTGCCCTCTGAGTGTGTGACAGGAAAATAAGACCTGATGATAAAGTACATTGTCACAACTGTTCTCATGTAGTTTTAATTACTTTGGGTGTTACAGCGGACAATTATTCCACATTTTATTGTGGGGCAAGATGTACACATAAAATTAATTGATTCAAAATGGAATATACAGCTTTTATTAAGGAGCGTGCCTTTATCATTAAAGGAGGGAATACAGCGGAAGTAATTTATGAATGACATCTGGGATGTAGTATTGAATAGCAATGTGTGGAGCACGCTACATACTGAAAATTAGAAAAATATTTTGATCGTCTCTTTGCATCTAGGTGGTGGCACTGTCGGGAGCTATTCTTCCATCCTTGCAGTCACGAACTTAATATGTAAAAACTGAATTAATACCTTGTTATACAATTTCATCTGTGGGAGAGCCATACCTGTGCTAATAGCATAAGAAAAGCATATAATTCATAATTTCTATCCATGGCTTAGCCTGGGAAGGCAAGAATGGCACTAGTTCTCTGTGTCCTATGCTACCCACAAAAAAGAATTCCTAACACAGAGATGCCAAAACCCCACCCTTGTCAGAACAGACATATCACCTTACCAACCACTAGGGCACGGCTTCTCCTCAGTGGGACGTACGCTGGACCCAAGCCACTTCTGTCTTCTTTGGGTTTTTCATCTTTCAGCCTCAAAAGCAAACTTTGAAGGTAGTGTCTTCCAAACATCGCCCTGCATCCAAGACATAAACTTCTGGTGTCATTACATGATCATATCATAAACTACGCAAACATACAGCTTCTTCACATGGTATGGACACAGGATCTCCAGCACCAGCTGCTTTGCTGTACAAATCATTCTCACAGATTGATATGACCATTTACAGCACATGGATAAGTCAGCAGCACACCACTGAAATCTGCTGTGCTTGCATGACTGAGAAGAGAAACATAAATTGATAAGAAAGAGCCCTTATCTTCAGAGTGAGAAAAACCACAAGCACCATTACCCACCCTCACCCCCATCTGCCACCGAGCCTGGTGAAACCGCCTGCACAGGCTGCTTCTGCTCCCTCACTGGAGGCATTTGCTGATGGCTACACCCACCTGTGCCTCTGCTGTGAGAACCACACCAAAAGCATTGGAAGGAAGGAAGACAGAAGTGACACTGCTCAAGTAGGGATTCCAGAAACAGAGGCCAGAAAACAGTGCTGCAATTAAATTTGACTGAATGTTTCTCAGGATGAGGTTACCTACAAGGTCTAGCCCAGAAAACATAATGCTAAATGCATTTAGCTGTCAATCACTTGTGTTTACAAGATGAAATTATTGGTATAATCCTCCTCAGCGACCTCTTTTTGATTATTATCACTTTGAATTCTTTTGTACCTAAATTTATAAGAGCAAGTCAGAATGTTAGGCCTTTCTTATACAGTTAGGATATGATTTGCCTATAACCAGAGACATTCAGTTCCCTTGCTATCTATCCTCAATTTTAAATGTTTGCAAAATTGCAGCCAGCTTAACTGCATTTTGAATTACACAGCTGTGTAATTCAACTACACAACATTAGCAAAAGGGGCCTTTAAAATAGTTGAGTAAACTTTTAAAATGTGGGCATCTTCCTTCAAGCTTTTCCCATTCCTCTCAAAAGTCCAACATGCCAGAGCCTCAGGAGAAAGAATGCTTAATGGATTAAGCAGAACCATCCTGACTTGTACTAGCTGGGTAGCCAAACTGGCAACACTGGCTGAACGGCTCCCAGACAACTACTTACTGCACAGGTTTCCTAAAGGTGTTGTGGGTGTCCCATCCCTGGAAGTATTCAAGACCTGGTCGGATGAAGCTCTGAGCAACCTGGTCTAGTGAAAGGTGTCCCTGTCCAAATCTGGGGGGTTGGAACTAGATGATCTTAAATCCCTTCCAACCCAAACCATTTTATTATTCTATGCAACCATCTGCTGCCAGAACACAATCATGTGGTGTTTGGTGGGGCAGTACAGCTTCCTATACCGAACGCAAGGTTGCAGCAGTTCCTTACAGGAAATGCAGGGTAGATGAGGTCTAGCAAAGATGACTTACCAGTGACACTATGTAGGGGCTTACACTTGCAGACAGTGATCTGATGAAACTATTAAAATCCAGGAAGATCTGGTGAGCAGGCAGCTGTTAATGGTGCAAAAGACTTTTTAAATCACACAGGTAAAGATCAGTTAGATCCCCTTCCTGACAACAAAGGTAAGCTCTAGGTATTGATGGTCATCCCAGTGTTTCCTAACTGGCAAGAACTGTGGAGAAAATCTCATAAGTGAAATACGTTTTGTCACTGAATTGCTGATCCCTGCAAGTACACAGGGTTTCCTGCTCAATACCTGGAATTAGCTGGATGAAAGAGCAACAGCGATAATATTTACACATATTCAGCCACATGTTCAGGGCTTCATAAGGGTCTCTTTTTATTCTAACCTAAAGCCACTAATGCTACATAACTGGCTGGATGCTTCTCCCAGGTGCTGCATCCACCAGCTGATGATGTGGCTATTCATGTAAAATCCCTCCCATAACACACAAAACCCCATTGTCTGATGCTATTCAATCTGGTAACCATTCCCAGTCAACCAGACAGGTGTCAATCAAACTAATGCCTCTCAACATAAAGCCAATCTGTCTAGGGTTGCAGGGTTTGAGCCAATTTAATTTAATTTATTAGAGTTGAAAGGAACCTTTGCCTCTGTGACAATGGGTGAGACAGTTTGTAATCATTCTCATTTAATTGATGAATGTAAACTTGGCACTTGACGATTAACCAGATGCATTAAGACAGTAGGGATGAAATCCCAAGAGGATTTCACAAGCATCTACGTGCCTCTAAGGTTTACTTTCCTATAGCAAATTCATCTGCAGCCTTTCTCAGCTGGGCAAAGCTGGAGCGATTCAGCTGTGTCTCACAGAAACTGACATCCTTCACTCCAAGAAAAAATCTTGCTGTGAAGGAGAAGAACCCAAGACTCAACTCTGCTTTCAGTGTGAGACTGTGCTGAAAATATACAGCCTGATGGCAATTCTGTAACCCTGAGTAGGCCTACACTCCATGGACTTTTTGCAATTCATGTACCCAGGCACAAGTGAGGAACATTCAAGTATGCACTAGCCACAAAAAGCCTACAATAAATTAATTATCTTACTTAGGGCTGTTTTGAAGGAGAAATATTCCTCTCTGGAAACACTTTTCTTTCCCATGTCTTTTCTAGTGCTGAAACTTAACTTGTTTTTATAGTTTGTCCTTTATGGTTACCTGATTTACCAACCCACTTTGATTAGCTTTTCAGTGTTAATTAACACACATTTCCAACCCTTCTAATCACATATTGCTCAAGGGTGGTTATTCTAAAGTCACAGATTTTAAGTTCAGGGTGTATCATTGCAGGCTGCAGCATAACTCTCTGGGATTTTACCCTTTACCCTGGGAACACAGTGCTGAACACCTCTCTGCTGACTGAATGTGAGAATTTTTTTAAGGAAGGAAATCTAATCCTGATTTAAAGATTTAATGTGGGAGAGAAGCTAACCACATCCTGTCATAAGGTGTTTCACTAGTCAAGATCTACATTTTATTTTTAGGTCGAACTTACCCAGCTCCAGCTTCCACTCATAAAGTCTTTGTTAGAACTTTGTTTTCTTAACTGTTTTATTTATAGCCTGTGACAGATCACTTCAGCTATCTCCTCATTTACAAGCTAATTAGATTTTTTTATAGATATTTCTAGCTCTCTCACCCAAAGAAAAGCCCTGGAGGACAGCTGTGGTGCTCTCACTCATGCCTCTACCTCTCAGCAGTATCATCTGATCTGCACGGACGCTGCTTCTCAACAGTGCAGTCCCCTCTTCATCAGGACAAGACCTTTCAGGGCCATCAGACTGTCACAGCCCTCAGCACAGCCCGCTCTGCTGATCCCCCCCCAGCAGCACCAGCAGTGGCTCTGGTTGCCATTTTCCCACCACCCTTCTGATGCCCAGCCTTTGAAGTCTGGATGTTACTTCAGTAGCGGGTTGGTTACTGCTGTGTTTCTTCCTGTCATCTCCTGCTTCTTGGAGCCCACTGTTAGTCCTTTGAAGCCACACATCCCACCAGGAGCTCGTGCTTACCCACCACCTAGGAGGCCACCGAAATCCTTCGTATAATCCCTCATCTCCCCATCAGTCCCCATCTGAGGCAACCTATAGTTACTTGGATATTTCTAATTTTATTTTAAGTTATTGATACATAATTTGCCTTTTTTCATCCCATTAGTCCAAGGATTTATAGCTCAAAGGGAGCTGTTCTGGGTGAGATTCCATGCAATACATGTGAGCTTAGTGTGCTTATCCCTGTGCTGCTCTCTGGTGTCAGTCTAAAAAGGCTTTAATGTTGTTCTAAAAGTGTTTACATGTTACATTATGTAATGTTTGCATTCATTCTGACGTACTTCAGATCTGCTCTCCCTCCTTCCCTCCTTTTCCCTACTCATTTCTCTGCTTGCAGCCTACTCTTTCTGTCTGCCAGCTATAAAGAGATTTCAGAACTTTAAAAATAGCTATTTAAAAGCAAAAAACCAAGGCTGAAATGAAATACAGCAGGGAAGAACTGCTCTAGGGAAATCACTAAGTCAGAATACACCAGGGCTTTCCTGCAGGGTTTTAACAGTGACTTTGTGTAGCTGCTTAGACCTAAATCTACACATTTAGCTGAACCATCACCATAAGAGGTTTGTCCTTTCTCTGAGTATAGCTAATTGCAGGTTTACTTTGGGAAGAGGAATTTCAGATATAAATTAATTTAAACTATGTTTTATTACATACTCTTCTGTACCATGAAATTTTACTTTCCCCTCATGAGAGTTTATGGGCTAAATCTGGATTTAGATGCCTCTGAACAAACAAGCTCAACAGATTTTGCCCCATGGTATTTAATAAAAAAGAAAATGTCATGAGGCCCTCCCCTTTGGAAATAACCAGTTGAGAAAAGATTAATGAAGATATATTTATGTTCACACTGTCCCCTGCAGCGAGGTTAGGAGGTATATTCATCATATACATCACTATTAACTTAGTTTCTGCTGTAGAATTGCACTTCTCTTGAAATTGTATAGCTACTGACCTACTTTTCAGGTGGTTTGGTGAAAGTCACTACAAATCCTTCTGGCATTTCAGCACCATAAAACTGTAATATTTTACAGGAATATAGTATCTTCTGAAATGGCAAAAAATACAAAACTAAGTCACAAAATGGAATTTGAAATCTCAGTATTGGGAAAAACAAGGATAGTTTTCATAACAAGTACACACAGAAATGAGCTGACATGGAAATGCCCTACAGGAATTTGTCTCAAAGGGCAGTCTCTGCAACCCCAGATATAATCTTTGATGACCTTCTGCTGCTCTTCTTCTTTCTGTAAAAAAGTTACTGGAAGATCTTCCTTCTTTTTTTCTTTCTTCATGCAAAATAGCAGCTCCACTAAACCCAGGATTATGTGTATATAAAATTACACCAGCTAAATGTTGGATACCACAGTCTATCTCAGTTGAATATACTAATTCATGAGGTTAAAATAACACCAGCTTTCTCCATAGCCCTTGCTCCCTGCTAAGGCAGCTTCTCAGGAAAGTGGTGTTGGAATATTTACCAGCCCAAGAGGAAGGTGGTAAAAGCCCAGGACAGACATGTTTGGCACCTTCCACCTTTGCATCTGTGCCCCTCAAGCTGTGCCCACGGTAGGTGGATGCTGTCAAACAAGGTGGTACAGGGCACCAGGCCTGGAGACACAAGCTTCTCACTCTAAAACAAAGACAAAGCAATACCTGACTCTGATGCCAGCAGACAGAGATGTGTGAGCTTATACAAAGCAAATCCTTAATCACTCTCTTAAACACAAGAAAGACTTCTCATAAATTAAACCCAGACAGATTATTATCTTAAGCTCTTTAAGGATTTGCTTTTGGTTTCATAATATCAGCCTCAAGCAAAAAGTGGAACAACGTTTTCTGCAGCTGCATTGAGAACTCCTGAAGTATGTTATTTTACAGCAGAATCTTGCACTGATAGTGTAACTGCTGTATCACCACCACTATATTGGCAAAATGATCTCCTGCATTGCTTTAGTCCTTTGAGGACTTGGTGATTAGAGAGCACGTTTCTGCTTCCCTGCACCGGCTGTACAAGGGCTGCCCCAGAAAAGAGGGCATGAACATAACACCCAGGCAGCTCAAAGCCCGCATTGATTTGCCTTGCCCAGTAATTACATTAACATCTCTGTGGTATGGTTATACAGTGAAGCCAGCGGGAAAGGGGAGGAAAAGGATCTAGCGAAGAAAAGAAGACACAAGTCAGCAATTCAGCTGTTACAGTGTGGTTTGACAGATACACACAGAACTGCATATTGTTTCCTCCTCAGCTCTTAAGATCTGGTCACCAGTTTGAGGAATTGAGGACAGTAAAATAATCACATTTTTAAAAATTATGATTGGGGCTCATTGATACAAATGCTATCAAAAAGTGGTAGCACCAGCACAGCACTGAATAAGGGAGCAGAGTGTTTCAGCACTGCTGTGGCTTGCTGCAACTAGAGGGAAAGCCTCTGTTGCTGTGTCCCCATTGCTGTGGATAGGACCGCCACCTCTGTGGAAGAGGGAAGGTTTTCTCTCCCTCTGCCCCTTTTCCATTGTTTCCAGGTCCTGTTCAGACTAATGCTGCATGGGAATTCATCTGCTGGCATAGGAGACGTGTTAGGCAGATAAGACAGAGGGGAACAACCATGGTATATGCCAACTAGATTACAGGGCTATAGGAGTTTCTCCACGTTTTTCTTCTGTTACCCTATCTTGTAGTTAGAGATGGGGAAATCAGGTTTTACTGTAGTTGAAACACCCACACAACAACCCCCAAAATTATCCCAAAGGGTACCCCATGGAGCATGTAAGGTGGCAAAGGCAGGAGCAGGCTATGCAGCCTGTAAGCCCTGGAAGAAAACAGTGTCTGAAGATGTCAAAACAAAAGGGGTTGTATACCAGGATTGTTCAGCCAACACAGGACAACTGATCCCCCTCTAACAGGTCCCTTGCAAATGAGCTAATATTAACCAAAATAATAACTTGGCTTATTTTATTTTATATTTACTTGTTACAAAAAGAAAAAAAAAAAGGTAGCAGACATTTTTGAGAGTGAATGTTGCATACTTATACAGGGTAATATTTGACAGTAGTTTAAAGACACTTCAGAAAACTGAGGATTAAGCATCTTTCCTAACATTAACACTGTACTAAATCAAAAGCTTTACTCTTTCTGAATGTGAAATAGCTTTAGCTATATTGCTGAGCAGATAGCCTTTGAAACAGAAAGACCCTTTTATCAAAAAGGAAATAGTTCCGGAGTTTGCCTGAGGCATGTGTTCTTCCACAAGAATTAGAAAGGTGGGAAAAGAAAGTGGAAAAATAATTCATCTAACTTATTTTAAAACATATATATTACATTTTTGCATTTCAAATAATTACTTGTTTAAATTTTATTCTGTCTGTAATTTCTGTCTATGTAATGGATTTTGTTTGCTTGTCATTTTAAATACATCCCTGTCTTGGGGCACCTGAGGTATGCATTTAGCTCAAAATTAATTTCTGCAGTTTTAATTAATTATGATTCCTGTATTAAAAATTAACTTCAAGGTTATTTTTAAAAATCCTTTATTCTTATTTGTAAGACATCAACAGAGATGGGAGATGTACATACCCATAAAAATCATTCTCGAGGTTCAAAAAATGTATTAATTTTTTTCAGGTCTTCCAAGCTTCACTTCTGATTGCCTGACAACTCAAAGCCATTTAAGAAGCTGAAAGAAAAACCATTGCAGAATTCGAAGGTAAAAAGACTGTATGGAGCTGGACTCCATGGTATCACAGCTCACTTCCCCCGGGCTGCAGCTGCTTTCCAAGGAGCTGATGTTCCTGTGGTCATTCCCCCCACCTGCAGCCCGTGTGATGGTGCTTCCTTTCAGGCAGACAGCCATGAGACCCACCCCACACGGGGTGTTCAGCGTGCCATGGAACTCTGAACCTTTTATTTGACCTCCAGCTTCCTGGTAAGGGAGGTGGGAAAGGTCAACCACTTCAGGCTGTAATCCTTCAAACCTCTTCCTAAACGCAGTCAGCTGTGAAAAGGAGTCACACTGGTGAAGCATTTGTCATTCAAATGGAGCATTTGCCTGGACTCCTTTCACTAACCCCTCCTCCCCACCGTGACCTGAGCCCTTACTTGCCCACTCCTTGAACCACTTAGACAGTCCTCGCCCTTTCCTATTTCGGGTGAGAATGGGTTGCAGTACCCTGTCCACTAATTTCTGATCTCAGAGCAGGACAATATTCACTTTGAGAAATGTAATTCTCTTCACGTACCACCATAGCTCTTGCTCTGGACTAAGACCTCAGCACTCTCCTTCCCGCTCTCCATATTTTTCTGCTGTCTTTGTGAGTAATAATTAATCATTCTTAGCCTAAAGGCAAGGAATTTTTTCTAGCCTTTGCAAGAATCAACCTTTTACCTCAGTATGTGAGAGTGGCAATGGCATTGATTTGCCTTTCAATGTTGTTTCGGTTTTGGTTTTGGGGTTTTTTTGACAAAAGGCTACTTTAGAGCATTAATGGCCACAACATGTTCAGGTTCATTACACTTAGCAGGTGGGCTATTAATTGAAATGAGCATTAGTGAATTTGAAAAACCTTTTTTTGTACTCAGTTTTGATTTGCTTCCAAATACCTGCCCTGTGGTCAGCCCTGTGGTCAGGCCACATATTTGTAATGGGCTCCTCTGTGGTAACGAATTTCTTGACAGGGTTTTTGGTATGTTTTTAAAGATCACTTCAGCCTCTATACAGCAGCATCTCTGTTCCTATTTAGCAATGGGAAACAGGTCCTTAATTTCCCAAGGCCAGCAGAATGTCCTGAACTTTGCTGCTGCAAAGTAAAATTTCTAGGTACATATACAAATACAAAGAGTGGGAGCTCAGATAAACTAAATAATTTGCAGATTCAAGCATGATGCTTGTGACTGTCATTAGAAGCCAGTTTGCCATCCTAGTAATTACATTCCGATGGGTTTGGGTGAAACTCACTTACTGTATTGTTTCTCCTAGAAAATGAGCTCTGTGATCCTACATATTCTTGTCTGGCAGTTTAAAAATATTGATGGAGGATTATATTACAGCAGGCTGAAAGATTTTACTTAATGTAGTTATGCCAAAAAAATACATTAATGAAAATAGTTTGTAACTGTGAATATAGATTGTCATTATTTTTAATACTAGCAACCAATTTTCTGACTGAATAATTTTTATGCAGATTTCTAATACTTGTGTGGAAAAAAAAAAGCATGATTTTGATGTAATTTTCTGAACCAAAATATTTTCTCAATCTGGTACAGTCATTAGTTTTAATTTCTTATTTTCGGTCTCTTTCCCAGCCATCATCTACAATCAATACTACAGATGAATCCTTAGTACCACTTCTCCAATTTGCTAGTGAAAGTCTGATGGATGAAAGTCCATTCAAGGGTGCAAGTGTTTCCCTTTGTCTCATCCAGGCCATTCCTGAAGCTAAGAAGAGATAAAATATTAAGAATAAAAAATCAAGATACAAAGAACAACTAAGTACTCCTAAACAGCAATTCTGCAGCACTGTCAGCTAAAATGCTGCCATGGACACCTGCTCACTCCCTCTAAAAATACATTTCTGGATCGTGTCACCAGAATTAATGAGCCTAAAACATTTAATGTCTCATGACAATAGGATTCCTGGGTGGAAAGCTGTGTGTGGAAAAGTGGCGGGCAGATGTACCGCAGCCCTTGCTGTGCTGCCCTGTAGCTGTGCTGCTGAGGAGTAACCACAGCCAAGTCAAGGCACTCCAAGGCTGGCAAGGTGAGTTGGAAGCCACAGCTGGGGCCCACGGTGGGAGGACCAGTCATTTGCTAAGGCTGACCGTGGGTCCAGCAGATACAGCAAGTACTTTGGTGATCTCTCCTTCCTCCTTGGTGGAAAGTACGGAAGGGTGCTACCCCCATGGCAGCATCACAAGGAACGACTCTGTCCATTTAATACATTTCTCTCCTTTGGAGAAAGCCTAGGCCCAACACTTCAGTCAGAAGATAGTTTAGTTGCCCTCAAGGCCTCAGCATTAACCAGGCAGCAGCACTAACGACGACTGTCTCACTCAGTCAAATTGGCCACGCCAGGAGCCATTGCTTTGACAGAACAATTTTACATGCCTCCACCATAATGTGATTTGTCACTGGTTTCAGAGATGCGGCGTGCAGCCATCCAGGCTTTCACAGGATTTTTTAGCCTGTAAGAAAGTTCTATTAGATTATTTACTCTGTCCCCTTGACTGTGGCAGCTTCTTACTGATGTGCTCCTTGAATGGAAGCAATGCTTTCCTATGAGCCTCCACACCTTCTTTCACGTCTCCTTCCTATCCCTAATGGCTTGATCTCCAGAGGTGATCATATCCTCAGGCCCTTTTGCTCCTTGAAGAAGTAGGACTGCTCAGACCTCTTGAAAACCAGGCCAACAATGTACGTATAGAGGAGTATTTGCTATCTTTGTGGGTAGCTCCAGGCCATGTCATAATATGCTCTGTTAAGTGAGGACAAAGTCCGTGCTAGAGGGATGAGCAATTAGGAGTGATGCAGGGCTGGCATGAAGAAAGAAGCACACCAGTCTATTTGAACTTTTTTTTTCCAGTGTGCAGCAAGAGGGAGCTTAGCAAGGATGAACATCTTCCCTGTCTTAAGGCAGGTAGGGCACACTTCATCACAGGAACTGGCAGCAGTGAGGGACACTGAAAAGGCTCATTTAAACCCATGGTACTGCTCAGCATTAGGAACTCATGGGAAGTTTACACTTCTGCGGTTTAAAGTTGCATTCTCTTTATAATGAGTTTTGCTTATACTATATACGAATGATAATTAGGGGATGTACCTCAAAAGATACTTGTTTCCTCAAAGTGCAGAAGCCTGCAGGCTGAGAACAGATTTTGCTCCAATTATTTACTAAAACTTCTCTAATGAGTATTTCTACATGAATAAGAGATGTGGAACTAGGACCGTGCTGTTATAAAACAGGAGTGAATTTAGGGATTGCAGCAAACTACAGCACTGCAGGCTCCTGCAGAGTTTGTGTATTCCTGGTTTAACACGTGTAAATTGACCTCTAAAGCTGCATCTCTGAGCACCTATGCATATCCAGTGGCTTGATCTTGCCATAAGGGGGAAGTCTTGTTCCTTCTCCTTTTCCTTCTCCCCTAACCCAAACTTCTTCCCAGCCAAAGAGCCACCTGTGGTGGCTCTGGAGCTTATTTGACTTGCCTGTGAGCTGATACAACTGAATGACACAGCAGAAATCCAGACAGCTGTTTCTTTCACGGTCACATTTCTGCTTGGTTACTGACCAACACTGGTGACTGAAGGGCTTCATTCATTCACAGGAAGCAGGGCTGAAAAAAGAGAGATGATGGGATTGCATGGCTAGGAACAGGGCCTCCTCGCTCTGGTGGAGGTGAGCTGCCGTCTTAGTGATTACCATCCTAGAAAAATGAAACCTCAGGTATCAAACTTGAGTACCAAAATCCATTTTAGGCATCTGAAAATGCAGTTTAGTAAAACAACCTTCTTCGCACAAGCACAGCTGAGGCCAGTCCTGTACCTCTGGAGCAGAACATCTCCAGCAGCTTCTACAAGCCCTGCTACCCCCCTGCCTGCCCCTGACACTCTTCCCACACTGGCTGGCAGGATCTTTGCATGCCTTCCCCGGAGCTAGGCTGGGAACTGGTCCAGCTGAAAAGTAACTTCTGTACCCAGCTCACTTACCAAGAGTTGTGAGGGGACGATGCAGGGCAGAACAAGGGACAGAGATGGGCTATTCTAGGCTGAGTCAGAGCAAAGCTTGTACGTGTCTGGCTGCTCCTTACTGCTGCTCTCACAGAACGTTACAAGTCAAAGGCTGTGACCTCTAGCAGCACACACTGTGCTTCAGCTGTGCCTGTGTTAGCCTTCTGCCCTACTGCCAACAACAGGCTCTTGGACAAGAGGTTAAATCGGGTGCTTGGGATTTCCTCATTCTTGAATGGGAAAAGGAAAAAGACAATGGAAATGGCTGAGATGGAAGGTGGGTTGCTATTATGTGTGTACATTACTTGTATGTTATTTACTTCTGACTATAACCATGACATTTCATAACGTAAAATGCAGTGTAGGCTTCCAAGGGTCCAGTTGTCCTTCCTCTCCCAGTCTCTTACAATATTTTTTTACACTCCTTTGTTGCATTTTGGGTCATGCTAAACTGTAAGGCCCTTGTGGCAGAGAGCACGTCACTGGCGTGCCACTGCAATGCCTCAGATAATGGAGCTCTAGCAGCAGTGGGGGCCTTTGGGAGCGCCTGTCACAGAAATGACAGGAGGGAATAGTTTCCCTCTTGCGGAGTGCAGAATTAATCATGTCTAAGAGTGCTTGGTTTTTGCCAGACTTTTTGAATGACTTCATCTTTGCCTATTGCCTATGCAGTTCCTATCCCTCCATCTCTGCCAGCTGCCCATTACCTTTATACCCCCCTCCTACTCCTCTGTTTTGACTCCATGGCTGATCCTTCCCTTTTGTCAAGAAATCACAGGCTCCTGTGCCTCATTCTCTGCATCTCCCCTTTCTGACCTCCCTGACCTCCCTGGCCAGCCTGTTTGTTGACTAGGGCTGCAAATAAAGGTTAGGTAATGAGCAAACTCCACTTCCCAAGACTGAAAAGAGAAACGTCCAATAATTGTCTTCTTTCTAAATGCAAAGGCAGATAAATTAAACCGAAAGGTATTTGGAGCTGGAGGGCAAAGGGGAGAAGAGAGGTGGGAGAGAAGAAAGGAAGAGGCAAGCAAAAGCCACCCCTCTCCTTTGGAACTCTCTTTGGCTTTGTTTCCATTTTGACAGGAGTACAGGTTAAGGAGAGTCCAAATTGCCATGGTAATACCCTTTTATACCATATGTAGTGACTCTTGTTCAAAACTATATGGACTTGATTCAGTTTATGATTTTTGAAAGGTTTTTTCAACTAATTAAATCCAAATAAACTAACTATCTGGAGGAACTGGGAATGTCTACAGTAGGGTTAAAGGATGGGAAGTTCCTCTGAGTTTCAGTCTACTGTCACGCTTTGTACATCCCTTGTGAAGACTCAAAGAAAACCGGATTTTGCTGATGACATCGAACTGTCCCAAAAGATACAGCTGAAGGGGAGTAGCTGCTAGAACATTTGTTTCCAGTCTTTTTGGACCTACAGACTACTGTTAGCCTCCAAAATTTCCTACAAATCACAATTTCACAATTCATACTTTAAACTGAAAACACTACAGAGGCACCAAATGGCTATGACAGCCTACTGCTCTTTATTGGACATCTACAAGGCTTGAGCAGAGCAGGAGAACCACTGGTCTAGAATGAGGGAGTGCAGAGGGGGAACAAAAGTGCCGATTCAAGACTCCACATGTGCAAACCTTCACTGACTTACAGCAACCAGAAACCAATTGGAGGTGAAAGAGTTAAAGTATCTCGGGTAGTTGGGTTCATTGGAGAGTCACATGTGGGATGTGGATACAGATGTTAGGGGTTTCACAAAGTCTTCTTGTTTCTAAGGGAATGATTTGATGGGCACTTTCTGCAGGAACTGCGGATAAAAGAAACCAGAGAACAAAGTCTGAGGAAAACATCATTAGGTCAGCTACAGTGTGCCAGTATAGTGGCATGTTAGGAACAGAGAAGAAAAGCAACACCAGACTGGTAAAATGGCAACCAACAGCTGGATATTATAAGAACTGGCAGGTTGCATGCTAGAATAATATGCATTTTGTTGCAGGGGCCATGTGGACAAACTGAGATGGGCTGGGCTCTGCTAAACATGGACTATGTCACCCAGTGCAGACAGAAGTTGTTGGATAAAGGGCTCAAAGAAGGTTCAAAAAAAAAAAATATTTAAAAAAGTAACAAATCAACAGAGGAACCTAACAGCTGGCAATAATGAAAGCCGGTATGAAGAAAGGATCAGCTCTCAGGATTCATTGAATGGATATGCATGGAGATAATAAACTGAGCTATAATCCTGCCAAAGATTAGGTGAAAACGAAAATGCTGGTGGCATTGCTGTATTTGGATTAAAAAAAAAAAAGCAAACAAGCAACCAACCAAGCAACAAACCAGCACTTTCCTGCATAGGCAAATCCTTGCTCGGAAACCACCAAATGCAGATCCAGGCTCAAACCTTGAGCCAGCCACGCATCTGACAGCAGTGCTACTGCAGAATGGCATATGGGGTTTGAATTTATTCTCAGGAAGTAAGAGCTCACTGGGTGTTAAGTCAGTCCTTACATATGGGTGGAAACTTGTAGTAATTGTGCAATTTCCCTAAAAAAGTCCCCAGATATCTCAGTTAGGTATTTTGCTTTTGCAGCCTTTCCTGCCTTTGCTCTTACACTGCTTTTCACTTGCAGTCCTTGCGCTTCCCTACATCACATAAAAATACGATTATTTCTTTTGCTTAAAGACCTTGGTACAACATTAAAAAGCCGCCAGTAACTATGCCGAGGTCCCTTTTGCCAAAATACCTGTCTTCATTAGTCATGCTCACTTAACGAGGGAAAAAAAAAACCCAAACCAAACCCAGGATACTTCGATTCCTCCTTTTCTCCTCCTTTCCAGGCCGGCCACCGGAGCATCCTCCAGCCGCGCAGCCCCCTGCGCAGCAATCGGGGCGGCGGCCCCAGCATCCGCCGCCGCAGCGCCGGCCCGGCCCCAGCTGCTCCCCGCTGCTCGGGGGTGGCCAAGACCCCCCGGGGCCGCGGCGGTGCCGCAAGGTGGGCAGCGGAGCAAGGCGCTGCGGCGGCCGC
>VZTI01003363.1:528141-584465 GCA_013397865.1 Struthidea cinerea | reverse complement strand
GGGAGAGAAAAGAAGAGGAGAGGAGAGAAGAGAGGCCAGAGACGCGCCGCAAGTTGCTGCCGCTCCTCCCTCGTTTCCCTGGCCGCGCCGCTGCCCGGCCCCTGCGGGCTGCGCTCCGCGGGAGGCGGCATCCAGGGGCGCAGCGCTCCGCGGGGCCGGCGCCTCCCGGTGAGTTGGGGGCGGTGCGCGAAGTTGCCATGTGTGTATTTTGGGGGCTGCTGGTGCGGTCGCTGCGGGGGCCGGTGGCGGGGCCGCCGCAGGGCTGCCTCTGCCTGGCCGCGGTCCGCGCTGCGGGCAGGCGCGGCGCACAGGCGGTGGGTGCTGCGGGGCTGATCGCGGCAGGAGCGCTCACAGGGGCAGGGCACGGCTCCGGCGGGGTCAGCTGTGCGGATCTCCGCGGCGCGGGGTTACCGCGCCTCCCCGCTGCCAGCCAAGCCCCGTAGCCGTATTTCCATTGAAATCCTATTACGTAGTGGCAGGCTCCAGTTTGTTTCACAGTGGCATCTGCTCTTGGGCTTGGTAAGTCTTTAGGAGGAAGGGGTCGCTGAGGCGAGCGGGGGCTCTCCGCGAGCAGAGCTGGAAGCGCAGATTGTCCCTAACGCATCGAGTGCCGGGTGTGCTCCGCGGAGCTTTCGACTCTCTTATTGCTCCGGAGAGGGAAAGGAGGAACTGGCACACGGTCACACCAGAAAGTTGTGTAGCTTGAGGTGTTACAGACGCTAATGGGCCAATTATCTAAATAAACAAACATAGTGATTTATAGGTGTCTGGACTATGGTGCTTTGAACGATAGAGCTCTTTAACCTTTCTTTGTAATCTGTCCTTCAGGGATTTGGTTTTAAGGAGAGTAATACATCATCTGTGGTGCTGAGTACACGAGTTGATTACATTTGTAAAAGGAATGGCCTTTGAAATAATACTGAGCCATTAAGCAATAAATGCAGAAAAAGAGTGAGACAGAGAAAGAGCAACGATAAAATTTTGGCAGAAAATGTTTTCCACCTTCCTAGCAGCCTAGGAAGCCTAGCAGCTGTGCTTGATTAAGTTTTAGCCAGAGTTGTTATTTTTTAAATTAAACTTCAAAAAAACAAGTGCACTGTGTGAAACCAGAAGCAAATCCTCTCTAGCCCTCTCAAAGTCTGTCTGTGTTGCAAATAAGTGATGATGGGAGCAGCATCTGTTAGGAGAATTTGTAGAAGCAAACCCTGCTAAAGATACCCAGTAGATAAATGGAAGTACATTGTCATTGCATTTGTTTCTCTTAGGCAAAACAGAGCAAGACATTTCAAATTCCAGGGGGTTTTATTTTACATCTTTAAAAATTTTGCAAGTGCACAGCTTCATTATGGCAAAAGTGCCTCCCCTTATAGGAAAAGGGATTAATTTAGGTCTTAGCTTTTTTAACAAAGGCCAAATTCTGCAGCCTGTGGGGCATCTCCTGTAAGGGTGAGTATTTTTTGCACTCGTTGAAAATAGTCCAGCATGTGTAACACCTTGCAAGCCTAAAGTATGAGAGCAGTTTTCTATTTAACTAGCATTTCAACACAGAATTTTATTAACATAAAATCAATATTCAGGTCAGCAATGGGGATCTGCAACTTCCAAATGAGAACCTGATCTGAAGGCAACACATTTCTCGTATGAGTAAGGGTTGTGGGATATGACAGTCATCAAGCTCACCTATCTTTTGTTTGGCTCCCTTTATGAGATGTCATTTAATGAGGAAAAGAAATGGGTAATCTATTGTGTTTTAAGACACAGTGCTCCTCATAAACCTCGTTGCCAGGCATTTGCAAGTGATTGTGGCTTTAGATCCTGTATTGTATACCAATCACTACTACTAGATAACTTAAGTTCTGAATTTATTCTGCTATTAAAGTTATATTGATCAGAAAGTGGCAACTGGATTCCAAGTCCTATACAAGAAATTATTGATG
Source organism: Struthidea cinerea (assembly GCA_013397865.1). Taxonomy (NCBI): domain Eukaryota; kingdom Metazoa; phylum Chordata; class Aves; order Passeriformes; family Corcoracidae; genus Struthidea; species Struthidea cinerea. Next base: position 582,528 of record VZTI01003363.1, on the reverse strand, counting down.
ATCTTAGAGTTAATTTATATTTTAGGGAGCACTGAGGAGTCCACAAGAAAAGTAATCAAGTTTTTCTTGCTGGATGTGCAGTGGCATTTAGTTAAGGAGCCCTCCTTCCCAAGGCACTGGGAACTTCATTGATACACTAATGGGTTAAATGTGTTTATCAGCTCGTTGATGCCCATGGTAAAGTGCTGTAGAGTTCAATGACTGGAACAGGACAGTTATTTTCCTTCCAGTAAGGATGGGGATAGAGAACTGAGGGGCTTTTTCAAACTAGTTCCAAACCCATATCATTTGTAACTGCAAAATATAATGCAAGAATAAGATTAATAGACCAAGAAGACTCAAAACCATGTAACAATTAAAACAATAAATCATTTAAATAACATTACTCAGGCCCCTACGACAATGCCTCTGCTTCCAGATCTTGAGAATGGAGCGGGTTTCAGGCACAGGATGTGAGGGTAGCTCAGCCCGGAGCAACAGTGGGGTGGGCCAGGTGTCCTGTCATCTGGTGGCTGTACTGTGGCTGGGAGAGAGCCCAGGCAGGGTGAAGGGGTGCAGAGGCTGACACTCACCCTTATCCCCAGGTTGCTAAGCTGAGAAGGGGAGTGGCCCCCTCCCATACTTGAGGGTTTGCTGAATGTATGGCAACTGCTGGCCCAGGCCCTGCATGGAGCCAGCAGGGGAGAGGTGCTGGATGAGACCCTGGCTGCACAGCCTGTAGCCTGCAGACAGGCTGCCTTGGCTGCTTGCTGCCCATCCCAGCATCCCACGGATGCCATCAGTTGCAGGCCTTATACTGAGTATAATAATGCCAAAAAAATTCTGGTGAGGGAAGAAGCTCAAGCTTCTTCCTTGGGAAAATGGTCCATTTGTAAATGTTCATATGATAAGATACTGCTTGCGTGGTGTGAAACGTGGAAAGGGCAAGCAGTGCACACGCATTTGTGCAATACTACTAGCAGTAAAGTCTAAATGTTGAAATCACTGTGCAATCACATGAGCTCATGGAGGACCTGTGAAAGCTGCAACACAGATGAGGAAGCTGAATCCTAATTTTGCTGCAAATTTACTGCAGGTAGTCGAGACGTCCTTGGTTGCTGTTCCCCCATCTGCATCCTGGTGTCCCTCATGCTCTGAATTGCTGCACTGTTCCACAGGTTCTCCATCACTCGCTCCTTCCCCCTGGTCCCTCACCTCCCAAAATGCCCATCTGCTGTGCTAGCAGTGCTGCCCTGCTTGTGAGCTGGAGTGAGTGGCAGCCTGCAGGTGTTCAGTGACTCAGTCAAGGCCCCAAACTGCAAACCCCTCTGCACTTTCATTCTGCTTCTCTCCTGTGGTGAAGCAGTTTTTCTGGCAACACTGTGCCCACAGTTACCTGAGCAGGGGTGGGCAAACTGCAGGTGGTGGGACCTCCAAAGCTTGCTCCTGAAAAGGTGCACCAAGCGCAGCTGTGAGGTGGAGATGACGAGTGACAGGAGGTGTGCCTTTGCTTCGTGGATGTGATAGAACCCAGTTTTAATTAAAGCAGCCACAGCAGATTATTAGGGTAGATAAATACTGCCTTGTTACAGCCCTCTTGGGTCATATGTAAGCAGTATTCGTTTTAGAAAGGATGAATGAATAGTCAGTGTGAAGGATAAAGATCAGCATTGTTAATCACTCTGGAAGTCTTCCGTGGGAAAGTGTAAACTCATGGGGAAAGATAGTGCCCATAAATGTCATTTAAATATTTAAATAACTTGAGGATAAAATTTTGATAATAAAGGCATGCAAGTACCAAGTTATGTTTGGGTTCCTGTCAAAGATAACTAGGACTTGTACAGTTGGCTTCGATCATTGGCTGTGCTTCTACTCAATACTTTGCTAGCAGTAATCATCTTCAATGCCACCTGTGGAAAAAAAAAAATCTAATTTTTCTTGTCAAAGTGCAGAGAAAAACTTTAGAAACTTGGGAGGTTATGTATGCTTAAGCTCTTGAGCTTTGGGAGGGGTTAACACTTCCCTTGTGGTGTTCATGGGTAAGCAGTGTGCCAGGTGCCTTTATCGGTGCTTGAGTCCTGGGGACTGAGAATCCAGCTGCAGTTTGTTGCTGTTGATGCATGTGCATGGGGAGAAGAATAACTCCAGGTGGGAAAGAGTGGGTTTCCACCCCCATAAATAAGTGGAAATTATAGGAATTGTGCCTCTACTCTTCCTTGATTTTGTAATTCTCACTGAAGTTTCTTTTGCCCTTTCCCAGCTCTCAGAATGCCTTACAACTGTTGAAAAAAAAAAAAAAATCTGTGTGCTTTCATGTAAATGCGATGAGGATGAGCCTTTGAAAATATATCTAGCTGATGTTGATGAATAAACAAACTTGGCCAGGGTAAATCTTTTCATCTAACTTCAAGAGCCACGCTGTAATGAAGTAAATATAGATGTACTTAATGGGCTTCTTTCATCCAAGTACATAGTAAGCCCTTTAAAGGAATGCAAGCAAATCTAAAATGGATTTCTAAGTGGCTTTTTTTTGTTGTTTTCCTAATATTGGAACAGTTTAGTCTACCCAGGCTAGGCCAGGAATGGAGCTTGCTTCTGGAGCTGTGCAGATGCTGAGGTGAATGCTGGCCTAAAGGGGAAAGGGCAGTGGGAATGTGAGAGACCTGGCTCTTGTGCGGTTTTGTGCAATAAGGGCAGGAAGTGCTCATTCCGTGTGTAGTTTAAAATGTATTATTTGCCAGACACTTCCCTTTGGAAGGCAGCTTGCAGACAAGGCTCCAAGAGGCAGGGGAACCTGCAGGGCCTGCTGTCTGTTCCCCCTCGGCTGTGCTCAGCCCGGGCTGCACCAAGAGAGCCCCCAAGCTCAGGATGACTGGCTGACTTCCTCTGGGGCCTCGTGTGCATGGCGTGCCACTGCTTGGCCAGGTGCAAACCTGACTGTGGGGCTTGCTCTGCAGGACACGTCCTGGCGGTGCCCCCGGCGGGGTCCTCTCTCAGAGTACCTGAGCTGGATGTTACAGGTGGCCTCGAGGCCATTGTGACAGCTGCCATAGACACAGTCATTGGAGTGTGACTGCAGTGGTGGTGGTGACTTTGGCAGCATCTTGTTGGTTGGAAGCTGTGGGAAACTGGAGCTCAAAGTACGGTTCTGCAGATCTGGGCATTCACTGCATGCCAGTGGATTGCGTTTCATTTCGAGACTTGCAGGATGACTGTTTTCAATGGTAGCATTTGTAAACAGATTCATGACTTCTTGTGCAAAGTGTTTTTGCACATACAACTGTTTGGTTTCACTGCCCTTGCTTGTGAAGAACGTGTAATGTCTGTCCTTCCCATGTCATGGAAAGAGTCTTCAGATCTTCTCTTTAGAAAGCACAGCTGTAAAACAATTTTACTTTAAAAACAAGTCTTCATTTTAAAAAGGATAAACCCTGTTCTGGAGAAAAAGACCCTTACTTGGTCTTATCTTTCCTTAATAGGAAGAGTTCAGATCCATTTAATTGCATTGTGGAATAAAATTCCATTCACGGCTGGGCAATATAAGAATGTGAGTATTAGAATATTTAGACAACTATGTCAGCATAATTACAGAAATTCCTCAGGATGAGATTTTTCTTTGCTGAGATCTTGATGAATGGGAAATACTGTAAAGAATGATTTCTATGAGTGTTAGAGGAATTTTGTGAAAGAGATTTAAATCTAGGAGACCATTGTACTTTGAAAAACCTAATGGTGATTGACTCATGTCCAGACTGAACTCACTGTTTGACACCTCGAATAATCAGACCAGTCCAGTTTAGCTTGCGTCTGGTTGCGTTGTGCTGCGTGTACAGAAGCGAAATGTGTTAAAAACTGTTCAGCTTTGGATGTGTTCATCTGGGGATTTGCTCATAAATAATTGATGACCCTCTGAAACAAAATCTCTTCATTACCCCGTGGATTGCTCACCTCTTCCCTCCTGCGCTCATTGTTCTCGCAGGCGGGGGAAGAAGGAGGCGCTGCTTTAATGAAGGTGCGCGTCAGCCTCCGCTGCTCCTTCCAAAGGTCATCCAGCTAAGCAGTGGCAGTGAAATGCTTGACGAAGATAAACATTTTATGGAGATACGTGGCATTCCAGTGCTCTAGTGGAGCCACTAAGCTGCTGTGTTTAAGACTTCTTCGCATCCCAGTATAGAAGCGGTGGGTATGATGAATTACTAAATCAATGGAATGTTTGCATCTGGTGTGCTGCAGGATAGGACGTCAAATTAAGGGTCGTTTTCTGTGTGGTACCAATTACAGCTGTAATATTTGGGCTTGATCTTTCATGATTTTACTGCTAAGGATACCATTAGGTATCCTTGCTCAGACTGTTTGCTGCAAATGGGACAAGTCCTGGTGAGCAGTGCTTTCTCACTGGAGCAGGAGTGAGTTCCTATTTACCAGAAATTGATGCATAAGGATGAATTTCCTTTTCTGCAAAAAAAGAACTGTTTTGTGTCCACTCAAAGTCTGAGTTGATCTAACAAAATCTCATTTTAATGGAAAAACTGTCTTGATGTAAGTTCAGTTCATCTTTTTGATGACTTGATTGCTTCAGAGTTATTGACCAGGTTCTGTAGCAGTCTTTAAAAGTGCTAATACTTGCTTGCATTTAATAGCCCTAACTGTTGCTAATGTACAGAAAATGTTCAAATCACATCATTGGGAGAGAACCCTAACAAATCTTACAGCTATTATGACGTGAGGTTTCAGATATTGCTCTTTTTAATTGAAAGGTGAATGCTATAAAGGCTTTGTCAGACTGCTGTTTCCAGATGATGGCACTTTCAGTGGACAAACTGGAAGTCCTGGAGTGCTGATCCCAGCTTTCAGCTTCAGGATTCATAGCTCAAACTCTTCCTTTTTTACTTGGCAGAAGTATGCATCTGTGGTGGTGTCTGGATTTGTGTCTTCTAAAGAAATATTGGATCAATCAAAAAAAATGAGGAAGATTTTCTGAAATGGTAATCACATTCTGGCTGATTCTGGAGAGAACAGAGCCTTTGCTCCTTCTCTAAACCACAAGATTAAGCTTGCTTATAAAGGATTAACAGAGCTCTCTTCTGTTAATTCGTAGTGGTGTAGTCAAAGTGCCCGATTCTACATCAGTGGAAAATCCATTATCAATCAATGGGAATTTTGCAGCTGAAGCCAAAGGGATTAGAGACTCATCGTTCAGAAGTGACTGAAGGAGAGAAAGCCCCTGGATATGCTTGTTGCCACACAGCTGTGAGCCACCGCTGGGGTGTGCCCACAAAAAATGGCTGAGGAAACTGTTCAGTTGCCTCTGGCAGGCTGTTTCCAGTGACTGTGAAAGGGCTCGTGCCACGGTGCCGGGCTGCAGGGAAAGCTTACCTGGGGTGCTGCTGATAGTGGGCTCTTCCTCACATCCAAGCAAGGTGATCTCAGATTGGAAAAGGTACGCAGAGAAGAATGACCTGAAACCCTCTTCTAGGGATCATACTGTGGTGGGGGAGAGTTAATGAGGAGGTCAGTGACAGTAGGAGTTAAGAGCCGTGGAAGAGGGGTTCAGGTTTGGGAATGAGGGGTGCAGAGGAGCATTGGTGCCTGCACCACGCTCTGACACCTGCCACTGCTCAGGCTGCCACCCAGGCACGCTGGTTTGGGAGACTGGAGTGCAAGAGAGAAACAGGAAGACATTGGTGAAGAGGTTGCTAAAGAATTTGCTACCAGTGGTGTTGAGGGTGATTTCCTAAAAAACTGCACTGTCTCCAGAAGTTTCTTCCTTCAATAAATAACAACTACTTTTCCTTTCAGTGGAGTGCATAGACCAACATTCAGACTGTTAGAGCCTGCAAACTAGAAAGCCTGGGGTTGCAGACTTAAACTTTAGTTTGTAATATTCTCCAAGCACATTCCAAAATATAGTTTTACTTTCTTTTGAAATGCTGTCGTAGAGCTTACCTTACGAATAGCTCTGATCCTGAGCCTAGTTGTGGGGACAAGCACAGTCTCCATGGCCTCTACTGCAACATTTGGTAGATACTTTTCCACAAATGGAAGGTAATGCTTCAAAAAAGAGTAAAAATTACAGTTTTTATAACAACTTGGCAAATGTAAGTGTATTTATTTGATCTGTTATAATAGGCAAGGTTGTGTTATTTAGTTTGGCAATTACGGAGATTAAATTAGTTTTCCTTTACTCTTGTGAAATGCAAAATAATTGAACACACATCATGGGAGATTGGGGCTCTCTTGTTTGTAGCTTCATCATTTATTAATCTAACACATTAAGTGAGAGGCTTTATAGATTTGCTTGCCTAAGGAAAAATAAGAAGAAAATACAGAAAGGCCAAACTAGATATGTGTGTATTCTGTCTCACACTTTGATGTGCTGTCAAATATTGCCTGATTTTTAGTACACTCTGTAAGAAAGGACACTACTTTGTTCCCAGAAGGGTATATTGTGACCTCATGTTTAAACAGTCTGAGTAAGCTCATATTTGTGTAGGCAAAGTCACTTGGGCAGTTCCCCTCACACTCTTCTTATAGGAATGTAATGTTGTAATCAGACAGGCAAAATAAACTACAAACGAACACGCTGTAAAAAGGTATATTTTGGAACTATCTTGGCCATCTTAATTGATTCCCCTAGTTATAGGAGGGACTGTCCCTTCCCCTAGCTCAGCCTTTTCAGGAGATCATGTTGGCAGTGGTGCAATAACAGCTCTGTGGGGGTAGATGAGCTCTTCTCTTTTACCTTCATGAAGCTGGAGGGAATTTGAAAATTGGATATTTCTCTCTGTCTCTGCAGCTCCAAGTAGCCCTGACACTGCCAGCCATGGATTAGTGAAATAAATCCCTTATGTTCATACTGAAGTGGAAAGCATAAAGAGCATTTTCTGCCTTTTTTTCCTCTTTTTAATGTGTCGTTTGCTGGCTGGCAGTACCCTCCATTTCGTGACTTGTGAAGTGACTTGTCACAGAGCTTTTCTCTGTGGGCTAATTAATCACTCAAGGGAGCATCAGCGTGTGACATTATGCATGTGGACCTGAGGTAAACAGTTACTTATAGACCACCTATACTAAATGTGTACTTTAAATATTATCTGTTAATGCACTTTGACTTTCCTGATATGATTTTCTTTCCCTTTTGTTTTATCTGTTTTCTTAGCTATGTCCTTGATAATCAAAAGGCATGCAAACATCTAGTCACCTTTTTGGTGTTTATAAATATAACTGAATTTGGAAGAAAATATTCCTGGCAATTTATTACATGAAATTTGCCAGTTCGTTGGGAAATGGTTTTATGCTAGTAATGTCGAGGTACGGCAGTTTGGTTTTCCAGGCTATCTTGGTGGACAGTCTGTTAAGTCTTTTAAATTGTTCCAGTCAAGTATATTGACTGAAGTGCAAGAAATAATTAATTTCTTTTTTTTTTTTTTTTTGAGTCTTGAAGATTGAATTTCATACTCTTGATTTACGTTTTGGTATCAATTGTATATTTTAATTTGTGTGAGTGAACCCTGAAGCTCTTACTCACTTGTGACTCCCATCTTTAATTTTGCTTGACAAGTCCATCTCATTCCTAGAAAGCTAATACACCAGGAGCTGATTAGCATTAACAGTCAGGTGAATGGTAGGGGAGGAGGTGATATCTGGCTCTGGTGTGGGGCCTGACCAGTTACGCTGAATTAGTGGATGCTGGTTTCCAGGTGATCCCGTTATCATCCTCCTCAACAGGTTTGGCTGAAACCACCCTTGAGCAGAGCTGGAGGAAAGCAGAGGATTGGTTTCCCACCAAGGAAAGCCATTATTATGAGGAAATTAGCTGTATTATTTACTTGGCAAAGCAGGCAGGGAGCAAATAACTCAGCATTTCTGTGTTTCGTGCTTACTCAGCCTTCAGGCATAGCATGCACGAGTAACATGGTGCAGTTGGTTCCCAACAGGCACATCAACATCTGTAGCTGGTCTGGGAGGAGAAGCCCAGTCTGTGAAATGCGTGATGGAACTTCCAGTCTCCTGTAGGGGTGGCCCAAGGAGCTGGTTGTAGCTACCCTGCGACATCAGAACCCTGGAGCTTTGGACCTCATGGTTGGCAGTCTGGGAACCTGGAAACCCTTGGTTGATTTTTGTCACTTTTTGCTTCTCCCAGCTGTGGGAGTTACTGAAATATTAGTTCTTGGACAGTGGTAAAATTAGCACAAGTCGTTAATTTTAATCAGCAGTAAATATTTTATTCAAGAAACACAGTAAACAAGAAAACTTGTTTTCTCTTGGTTTTCTGAGCTAGGCGGAAATTATACATTGCAGTGGTATGATTCCCTGAGAAGAAGAATTTCAAAGTCTTGGCAGTTTCCATGTTCCAGCCAGCATGATGTACGCCTTGCTCCACAGAGCAATTGTATTTCCTATATTAAGTACTAGGTTGTATAATTAATTACACTGGTGCTTAAAAAAAAGCAACCACTTTGAACAGAGAGGGCTTTCTTTCATTGGATCCTAGAGAAATAAGGAAAAAACCCAAAATAAAAAAAAAAATCCAAACCCCCAAAACCAACCAAAAAAGCGCACACAGAAAACCCTTGGGAATTTCTGGGTTTAAGCCTTGTCTGTAGGAAATTGATTTTCTGAGGTATAACTCTAATGCTTTAGTGTTCATCATTTAATAAAAATTATGCTCCGTGCAGTTCATCAGCAGCTGGCACTTAAAAAGACTGAATTCAGAAAAAAATAAGTGTGAAGATTGCTGTGGGTAAATGATCAGGACAAGAGGTGTGAGACTGACACCTTTTAAACACCTAGCTACCTGGTTTTATTAACACTCCAATACTTGTGGCGTGCGTGTGCATCAGCCTGATTGTGTGCAGATAGGAGCAAGCTCTTGCAAAAAAAATTAGTGCTGTTAAATCAGTTGTATGGTAAAGAGTGAGGTTTTGGTGTCAGGGAGAGGCACAGTGCTGCTTTCTCTTCCTTCCTGTGTCTGATGTTTCAGTTTAGCGGTAGAGGAGTGCTGGGGCTGAAACTTAAACTTGCATTTTCTCACCCTCCTGCGTGATCTTCTCCAGTGGACTTTTGTCCCTCAGCCCCAGGAATGATGGTGTTTGGTACAGGAAAGAGTTAACTTCCAAAAGCACAGCCTGGCAATTCAGTGCCTGTGGAGCTTTCAATGGGGAGATGCTGATACAGTGCAGACTGTAAAGTGGGCCCTGCTGGGGCATGTAGCCCACATGGGATCAATGATCACAGGTCATTTACGTGCTGACCAGAGTCTGGCTTCTGCTGGGGCTGCCCTGCCTGTGGCTGGCCCCAGCTGATCAATGCTGTGTCCAGGGGATGCTGCTTTCTGCTCTGCTGCAGAGAGCCGCTAGGAGTTATCCCACATCCAAAGCTGAGCTTCTGAGTGGCAGGTGCTGGGAGCAAAGGGAAGTGCAGAGTCCTTCCCATGGGGAGGAACAGCCCCAGGCACCAGTATGTGCAGGGGGGTGACCATTCGGAAGGCAGAAAAGGTGCAGGATTTCTGGTGGACATCAAGTTGAGCGTGAGCTGGCAAATGAGCCCTTGTGGCAAAGAAGTTAAACTGTGTCCTGGGCTGCATTAGACAAAATATTGACAGCAAGTGGAGGGAGGTGATTCTGCCCCTCTTCTAGGCACTCGTGAGGCCACGCTAGTTCCGAGATCCCCAGTACTGAAGAGAAGTAGACATACTGGAGGGAGTCCCACAAAGGGCCATGAAGATGATGAAGTGACTGGAGCATCTCTCATGTGAGGAGAGGCTGAGAGAGCTGGGACTGTTCAGCCTGGAGAAGAGAAGGCTCAGGGAGAATGTTGTCAATTTGTAGAAATACCTGAAGGGTGGGTCCTAGCAGGACAGAGCCAGGCTGTTTTCAGTGGTGCCCAGTGACAAGACTGGGACAGTGGGCAAAACCAGAAATACAGCAAATAATGTTCCTTCTGAATTTGCAGAAACACTTTTTTTCACTATGGGGATGGCAGAGTACTGGCACAGGTTTCCCTGGGAGGCTGTGGAGTCTCCATCCTTGGAGGTGTTCAAAACCCACCTGGACGTGGCCCTGGGCAACGGGCTCTGGGAGGCCCTGGTTGAGCAGGGGTGTTGGATCAGGTGTCCTCCAAAGGTCCCTTCCCACCTCACTCTGATTCTGTGACTGCACCAGCTGCATACTTTAGCAGCTGTTCTGGATGGACGGTAGGGACTACCTCTGTGCCTCCTTCTTTGCAGACAGAGGTTTTTTAAGAGAGCCTGTTCTAAAATAACAGTTGTCTAGTTTCTTTTTTAAAAATTTGGGAAAGGTTCTTCATTCTCACTGAAAAAAGGATAGCAATATATTCTTTGTACCTTATGGCTACTTCTCATTTTGCTCCCACTTCTTCACCTTTAGTTTTTAAATCACAAAATCTCTTACGTGTTCCTGGATTGTAAAGCAGGGGTGCAGTATCTCCTGTCTCCTGCTCCTGCAGGATGTGTGCAAAAGAGCAGTTACTTCATTGATGTTTTGAATATGCAGGTGAAAAATAAGGGAAAATCCCATTCTTTGCAGGGACTTGAGTCTGTAAATGTTGGACAAATAATGCTTATTGTGCAAACCCCTTGTCTTGGTTTTTTGAAGTGTATCCTTTTCTTTAAAGCCTGGTTCTTACTAACTTTGTTTCCAAGCCATTTGTGGCTGGCATCATGTCCCATGTGCCTTCACAGCATAGCAGATGAGGTGCTGAGCTTAGCTGTCATATTAATAGGCCTTTAACAGGATCATGTCCAAGACTCAAAGCAGGAGGCTTTTATCAACACAAGCCTACAAACAGGGCTTTTGTAACCCACAGTGGTTAGGTGTGCCCCTGCATGGTCCCTCGTCCTGGTGAGTTAACACCGCTGGAAACAAACCCTACCAAATGTGCTGCTTTTGATGCATGTAGGAGCAGTGGAGCTGTTATCAGTGACCTCAGCCTTCTCTCCTTGCCTTGCAAGCTAATTTTGTATTAATTACAGGCATAGCTTTAATCTTTGTCAACAGGATAGCAACAGTAGTGTTACCCTTTGACTGCTGATCAATTTGTCTTTATCTCCTGGCTCCCTGTTTGAAAAACTAGGACTGAAGCATTTTGCATATAAATTTATTTTGTATTCATGATTTTTAAAATTCACAGAGAGCCTGATCTTAGACATACAGGTGCTGCCTTCTCAGTGTAAGTATTACTGCTCTAGTGCAATCCTTGGAGACCGTGGTAGTCTTTCCAGGTCAGGGATAGTTTTTTGAGGCAAAAGAGGAGCAGTGTTAGCATAAGTTGTGTAATTCTCCCAGAGGAGAAGGAGAGTTCCCATTTTCGGATAGTATGAAATCCAAGCCTTTACACAGGTCTTCCTCAATTAAAGGCATTCACAAGAGCTTATGTACCATTTAAGATTTGAATATACTTGCCATAGCAAAGACTTCAAAAGAGAAACAGCTGCATGTGTGACAGTGGCGGAGACCTCAGTGAGCTGCAAAACGGGTGACAACTTCTTTTTCCATCTGACCTCGGAAGTGGATGTAGACTTAGGCAGGAACAAGTTTAGTCAAGAGAAATATCCGCTCCTCCGGAAAAGAGATTTTGTTCTTTGGTACCTAAAGTGTATCATATAGGAAGAGAAATGCTTGAGAGGATTGGTGTTCATATGGTAGTTTAGTTCGTTTAAAAATATTTAGGAACGTTCAGAAACAGACTTTTTTGTTAACACCAAGGTTGCAAATGTTGACAGGCATAGGTGTACGTGAGCAATAACTACTGAGAAGATTTCCATGATAACTGAAAATGCAGATTTCATGTCACTTTGTAATTTGCATTTCATGCCCTGTTGTGGCTTTGGAGGGAATATACATATGAACCCCTGGTGCAGAGAGGTAACTGCAGGGATGAAGTGACACTTGGTGCTACATTTTTTCTTTATTATGCAAGAAGTACGTTTATTTTTAGTTTTGGTCATGTAAAAATGCTGCAGTCCTAAGGCTTAAAAGAAATATTTTGGTATTTCTGTCTTTTTATTGCAATTAATGGATACAAGTAAGAGATGCTAATATCTGTAGCTAATAAGAAAATAAATCAGGAATTTTTTTCTGTTGTTTATTTTATTTGCCTTATGTGACTGCACATGTGACACAAGCAGTGAACTCAAGAATAACACTGCTGTTGCTTTTAGGCAAACCTGTAATACAAAGGAAATGCACTCCAAGACTTTGAAGAGTTTCAGAAAAATGCTGAACTAGTGTGTAAAAATGTATCTTTTAACCTCAAGGGCTTTTTAAACACTGAAGTACTTGTCCCACACACAAATAACAGCAGATCAGTTGAAAACATGAAAAAGTCAGAAGAGAGAAAATTAGTATCCTCAGGCTCAGCATGGGAGACTGCCTAAACACATTGTAAAAGTCACTTAAGACATCTGTATATAAGCAAGCAGAAACAGTGGTCTGCTGAAAGCACAAATGTTAGGAGTTGCTCAGACTACAGAAATATCCTCAAGCAGATGGGTATTTGCCCCTAATGATTCCAACAAAAAAAAAACGCAGCCGGACTGTGTTCAATCGGATGCAAGCTGAGCATGAAGATCTGAAAAAGACTTTGAAGAGTAAAGAGTCTGCAACATAAAAGAAAATGATGAACTGTGTATATATCTATCAAAAGGTTGATACCTGTAAGAGCACTGGAAGGTGTGCAGGGTCACCAGGCAGGACATCAGAAAAAATAACTCAGTTGAATTGGTCATTATAGGAGAATTTGGGCAGGTGTTGTGTTGGGCAACAAAGATGAGAAGGTGTCAAACTGCTGAGGGTACCACAACAGAAATGCTGAAGGAAGCTGGAGAATTGAAAATTGAATACAGAGGTGTGACCATGTGTTGTACAGAGCAAGGCCAACACTCTGCAGAGGCATCACTGCTGACAGAAAATATACCACACATGTGGATGCCGCAGCTGTGATTTGTGAATATGAGGACTGGATTTCATTTTTAAAACCCTGAAATATTTGATGGAAATTAGGTGGTGATTTTGAACAGGCTGGCAGTGACAGTCCTGGGAGGCTATGAGTTACCAGGTGGACAATTTCTTTCCTCAGCCCACTCCAGCTTCCTCTTTTTGACTTCTGATGCTTCCCTTCCAGATGGGTGAGCACAGCAGTCCTGCTGCCTTCTGTTCCTGTTGTCCTGCCTGCAAGCCCCTAACTAGCTCCACCCTCTACGTCCATCTTCCCCCAAACCTAGGTCATTCTCGATAAGATATTCATCTTCAGTTTCGCTGTGATTTGTGGAAATGGAGAAAAATAATGTGAAAAATAGGTGCTTGGCCTACTGGATATTTCATGAGAAGACTGTATTATTTGTAAATAATTTATGACTTTGAAGCCACACACTTTCTCCCCAGGTTATATGTCTTGTATAACTGAACTGTATGATTTACCTTAAATTGCCTATCTGCCATGCATCGTAAATCTCTGTTCAGTGCTGTTTCTCCTCTCCTGTACAGCCTTCACCCGTGGATGAGAGATTTGCATAAAATGATTTGTTCATGTAAATGTGATCAGGCTGCAGCTCCAGCACCTTCCTGTAATGGATGTACCAATCCCCTTGAATTGGGCTAGTGTCTATCTTGGTAATTGAATCTATCTGTTTGTTGCTATAGTTTTGGGAATTAGTGGGGAGTGAGGTGCATGTACTGACACACTTTTGCTGCAGCCTTCGTAGCCTTATCTGATCAGGAGGCTTCCTCGAAAAAAACAAGAGGCAAGCATTGGGATGGGGGTTGGCAGTGCTGCAGCTCAGGCGGGGGCTGGGACAAGAGCTGGGGGGCTCCCTGGGGACACCCTGGTTATCTGTCCTGGTCCTGAGCCAGGAAGCTGCCCCCCTCCACCCCAGGGATAACCCGCCCAGGGCCCGGACAAGCAGAGTGATTAGAATGGTGCATAAGCCGGGGAGATAGGGAGCTCTGCCGCTTTGGTTGGTGTCATTCAGGCTGTGACGTGGGGCTTGATGGGGCCTCTGAGGTGCCAGACTGTGTGAAGCCCCTGCCTGAGAACAGAGCAACCAAAGTATCTCACACGCTTTTCCTGCATTCCTCTGCTCCCCGTGCGTTTGTTTGGGTGTTTTTACCCCTAATCGCTGGTTTTGGCTGATCTCTTACATTCATGGTCTCACGGTCTTGTCTCCCTGGCCTCACTTTCCTTGCTCTGATTTCTTTCTGTTCTTCCAGCTCCTTTTGTTCCAATCTTGTCCCAGCTTCTGTGCTTTTCCTGGCACCTCCTCTTTCCCCTCTACCTGAAGCATGAATAACTGAGATAATGAGACACAGGCCAATTTCCCCAATTACTTTGTATACGTGTGCATATGTATGGCCTCACCTACTGCCTTGTCTCTCATCCTTCTGTCCTTTTCTGCAGCAGTCTCTGGAGGATGAGATTATCTTTTAGTGTGTATTTAGCATATTTTTGCTGTCACAGTGTGAATAGCATTGAGTAATAGTATATGGATTTTGAAAACCTAGAGCTGTGTTGTAGTGTTCATTTGGGCTAGTAATGCCTGACAAATGACCATGCAGCCTAGCTTGTCATCACCTTCAGTAAGATGTTTTCCTGCATTCAGGTTGTCATTGCATGGTTTTATATTTTTGAAGTTGGAAGGGAAGATAAGTTAATAGTCTGTATGGCCTCTTATAATTATTTCATGCTTTTTATACTAATGTTAATGTGTTCTGAATAATGGTTTATGGGAAATACCTGTTAATTTAGGTAATGGGGATAGTATTTTGATCAGGTGTGTAGAAAATGCAGAAGTTGGAGGGTATTTTTTGAAGGCTTCTCCATCTTTCTATAATTACCAGATAGATAATAGGAACTTGCCAGATTCAACATGCTAATGATTGCCTTCCAGCTTTGAGAGAGACAGAAATTATACGCTAGCAGTGTCTGAACGAGATTCTGCTTTGGTAGTGTAATAAAACATACAATACTCTGCTCTCCTGCCATTGCATAAACATCCATGAATATGTCCTTGGTCTTTCAATACAGAAAATAATGAAGATGAAGCTAAATTTACTTTGGGAGTACTCAAATGGCTATTGATGGCTTAGGAATGCTGGGTTATCAATAGCAGATGAACGGCTTTGTTGTCGTCTGTCGCTTTGTAGGGCTGCCTCATGAATCATGTTTAGATGAAAGGTGAATGCTCTTACTGTCCCATTTTGCTGTTTTAAATTGCTACCTTTTCAGCTTCGTCCGCAGATTTCCCAAAGCAAGCTCTCTGTGCCTGAGACGCAGGGTATTTTCTTAGTGGTGCCTTTTTTGAACTGGCTCTGGACTGTGCTGCCTGATTAAAGGCAAGTCTGCTAAGATCCCAGCATGTGACAGTGATCTGCTGTGCTCTCTGTTCCACAGGCAGCTTAGCACTGCTCTGTGCTGGGCCTTCAGGAGGACAGTACAGAAAACTCTGTGTGGGCAGTATTTTTAAATATATCCCATGCCCCTGATGCCTTGAAGTTGGGTCTAAACTAATGAGGAAGAGAGCACTTTGGGTGTTGTGCCACTAGCAAGTTGCCTTTTGCTGTATCCCACTTTTAAAGGAATAATTTGCAGCCCACTAATCCGTCTGGGATGAAGAGAGTTCTGTCCAGTATTTTCTTCTAAAATTTAGTCAGTATGGTGGATTACTACAGAAGAACATGGAGACCTTTAGTCTTTCATATTTATTGCCATTGCATTTGGACTCTGTAAGCAAAGGAGCAGTCTGAGGTAGCAGATGATCTTCGGGCAAAGGGAAAAATAACAAAAGGTGGTATAAGCTGCAGCAACAGTATTTCTAAATCTGCAGGAAATCATCTAATCTCCAGTTAATATAAAACATGCCTAAAATTACTGGATCTTTTGAAGTTGATGTCTTTGTTTCAGAAGTAAGCTGTGCAGCCCCAAGTGGTGTGAATTTACTGGAATGTTGCTGCAGTAAGGTTTCTGGAGATACAAGACAGGAACCTCTCCTGTTTGGCTCAGGAGCTGTGAACCAGATCACACGATGGTGTGTGGAGTTGGTGTGTACTCTGTGGGAAATGGGAGAAATTCTGGGAGAAAGCTTTTGTAAACCGATTCCGATTTTTTCTAAAAAACGCATCAATTACACACCGCTGTTAATGGTGTGTTGTACTGGTCAGCGTTAGGAGTAAGAGGCAAGGCTCTTTCAATAAAGAAATAAATGTCACCATCATTTTTTCCAGGGCTCTACATATCATGTATTAAACAGACAAAGAATACAGCATAAGGGGGTGGGTGTGTGCCTACCAGTTACTGAAGTGATAATTAAGGGCACACTTAGACCAGTGGGCCCATGAGTACCACATCTGGGTGTGCCGTGTGTGTGACCCATCAGAGTGAAACTGAGACGGGTGTCCTGGCACTTCTTGTCTCTCCATCCATTGCATCGTGGTTTCTGCAGGAATAGAGTCTGGATGTGGGGTTCCAAGGGAGCCCCCTACATCCCCACTTTGCTTGCCAGCCTCTGGAAATCTGGGAAGAGCTGTAATGAAAGGAGCACCTGAATATTTCTGGAAAGTTTTGGGCATTTGTTTTCTTAGGTGGGTGTTTTATCTCCTTCCATCACAAGCGCTGAAAGGATCTGGCCACCCATCTCATGCAGTTTACCAGTTGTGTCCCTCTCTTGTCTAGCAGAAGCAGAGGGTCATTTTTTTTTTTTCCAACTCTGTGGTTGTACTTGGAAAGCACTAGCTATGCTGGAGGCACTTCAAGGATGGGAGGTATCAGTGCCCTGCTGGGCTGTAGCTGGCTCCTCACAGCCTCCTACTGATGCTGGGTATGAGACATCACGGGGCAGGCCAGCCTGGTTTTCCACTGACAGTAGGGGCCCTATGGCAGACCCTTGAGCCGTTGGCATATTTAAAGAAATCAGTTTGAACAAAATCCATAGCTCGTGTAGATTGGTGTCACATCCTTAACAGGGACAGAGTGTTAGCATTTCATATTTTGAAAGAACTTTCCTGTAATAGCTGTTCATTTTATTGCTCTATACTTTGTGCTATTGGTGCCAGCAGAGATGAGAAATGAGGTAAAGCAAAAAATATGTTCTAGCCCAGTTGTCCCTAAGGTGTATGTGTTACTGTGGCTGCATAGCTGCACTCAATCATGGGCCTGGCTCTGGAGAGGAATATGCTTTAGTGATACAGACTCTTGTGTCGAGTTCTGCCAAAAGATGGTCTCTTGTGACCTTCTGCTTTTGACTTAGACCTGTTTCTTTCTATTTGTGTGTTGCTTGTCTTCTCCTAAGCCTTATTCTTCCATGTTTTCCTCGCACTTGGAGCTCTCCTATTTCTCCCTGCAGCCACTCTTCCCATCTTAACAATCTGTTGTGTGTGTTCACTTTTTGTCCCAAAGGCCTTACGTTACTTTCCTGTCATTGGTTTGACACCTCGTTGTTGCCAGTCTCCCATCCAGCCTTCCAGGTCTGTGTTGCTGCCTCCTTAGCTTTGTGTCCTCCTGTCTCTGCCGAGCCAGTGCCAGTCTCCCCTTGTACCAGCTGCATGTTGGATGGGTCTCAGCTCGCCCTGCTCTCATCCAAATAACTCCTGATTTCACTCTCCTTTTTCGCCCATTTTTTTCTCCTTGGATTTTGCCTAGATTGACTGACTCCCACGGTCTTTCCTCCTTACTCCCTTGCCCTCTTTCATCATGCTTTTCTCCCAGACTCCCCAGCCAAACTTCCTTGCCTGTTCTTATCCATCATCTTGCCCACACATCTCTCAATCCCAGTTTTCCTCCTTTTTCCTTGCTTTTCTCCAGTTTCTTTACTCTAGTTCCTGTTCTCACAGGAGTACATCTATCTCATTTCAGAAGGCAGTAAAAAGCATCTCTCTGACATAAAGCTTTTTCCTGGGTCTTGTCAAGTCCTGTCTTCAAAGAGTAGAGATACTTGAGCTTCTCAAAGAGAAAGGATGCCAAGACCTTTTAACTTGTGCAGTGAAAAGTGCTTTTCTTTGGCTTTATTTTCAGAAACATATGCATTGTTTTAGTGGAGATACCCAAAATTACATTTAGCATGAAGCTGCATTTTTTAACAATTGAAAATTATCTGGAAAGGGGAAATGGGCCAACAGCTGTAACAGGCAGCACCACTGCTAGCCTCACCTCCTGTAAGTTATCATCACAAAATGCCAATTTGACTTTGAATGTGTTCAAAGTCCTTTTTCACAACATATTGGCAAATTCTTATCAAATCTTTCCAAGACTACGTGATACGATCCAGCAAATTTTACAGGGCTCCCAGTAGAGTCAGTTGCCCAAGGAGGAGGCAACACATGAGCAGTGAACTGCTGCCTGCCTTGCTGCTTTCTAAGAGTTTGTTGAGGAGTGAGAGCCCCACTTAGGAGCTGGGCATGGTTTGTGAGTTCTTTGATGGTAGAACTGCATGTGTGTGTGTGAATCTCCTAATCATCCTTCCTCTAAGACTAGTTCTATATATGTAAATCAAAAAAATAAGACACCTCACAAATAACAGCTGCCTGTATCACCATAGACTCACCATTTCATAGAAGGGCCAGACTGGGATGCCGATATCTGGAAGAGGATTGGGGATATGACAGAAAATACACAGCTATTGAAATAGATATTTGAATTTTGAATGGATAAACTTGTAGAGCAGTTCCACCAGCCTTATATTGTTCAAGGTCTGTCTCTGTCTATCATGTACTTTTTCACAGCAGAGTGAAGACATGATCCGCGGGTAGTTAATAATAATCTTTCACCCTGGGGAAAAAAGCGAAAGGAAAAATGAGCTACATAAGATTTGCCTGTGACATTTAAAGTCCAAATTGGAGTTTGTCTGAGTAATTTATCTCTGGGTATTTGCAGGAGGGAGTGTAGGAGAATATGAATGAGGGCATCTTAGTTATGTCTGAGCTTTCTGATAGCTGAACAGAATTTTTGGTGGCTCCGTGTGGCTGGAAGATCTGTCTGTGTGCTCTCTTCTCCAGCAGATGGAAGATAACATTAGGAGGAGTACTTTAATTATCGAAGCATGGGAATTATGCCAGTGCAGTATCACCCTGAGACACCACTTCCTTTCAGAGTGACAGGTGATGTGTTTCTGGGATGTTAGAGAGAGCTCATTTCCTCCTGCTGCAGTGAACATGTGTACACCACATTTTCTCTGGCAGTATTGAGCCTGTCCACAATCTGTATCTGTTGCTGGTGAGGAAAGAAATGAAAATACATATCCTTGTAGAGAACATAACAAGTACAAAGGGACTGAAGGAAGAGAGTGTGTTTTTCAATTTTATTTCTTTCACAATCTGCTTAGATTCTTCGAGTTCCTATGAATTACTTTTTGAAACATGCAAAAGATTATTAGACTGACATAACTTGAAAACTTCCTGCACTGAGAGATTATTTCTCAAAGCATTTAGCAATTTTTATTTCCCTCTGCTGTTAGATACCTGGTTGCACAGGTGTTTGTGCAACTTCACACACCTCCGTCAAGACTTCTCTTTGCAATGTGCTGTGTTGCATGTGAACCTACCAACATGTCCTGCATCCAGACCTTCCTTTAACTTCTAGGAATTACATTCAGCATGTTCTTGTGAGTATCAGGAGTTAACTAATGGAGGCACAGGCAGCCTTCTGTGAAGTGCCTACAGCTTGGGCGTGTTACTTTTGTGTGTCTCCCAGGAGGCAGCTCTGAGTGTCAGCCCTTGCTTGGAAGGGAGGATGAGAAAGGACTGCGCACCCATGGGAGTTGTGGTTCAGCAGGGAACCTATGGTACCTGGGGAAATGTGGGCTGGGGGAGACAGTGTCTGCCCTTTTCTGCCCTGGAGCATGTTCTGGTCCGTAGGAGGAGCAGCTGCCTGCGGCATGGCACTTTTGGGAGATTGCTGTGTTTCCAGCAGGCAAGACTGGAGCACTGTGTTTATTCTTCAGCCTCTGCTTTTTTCTCAGCTGCTTTTCCCCACAGCTGCACATCACAGAATCACTTGAAATACAGCTTTTCCACCAGCTGTTTGCTGGTGAAAAGGCTGGAAGGAATGTGCCATGAGGAGCAGCTAAGGACTTTGAGTTTGTCTAGTCTGGAGAAAAGGAGGCTGCAGGGCAACCTCACTGCTCTCTATAACTTCCTGAGCAGGGGAAGTGGAGAAGGAGGTGTGACTTCTTCTACCTGGTGTTCCCATAGGATGCATGGGAAGTGTTTCAAAGCTGTGTCAAGGGAGGATCAGACTAGGTAACAGGAAGCATTTCTTTACCAGGAGGGTGGTCAAAGTCTGGAATAGGCTTCCTAGAGAGGTGGTTGATGCCCCAGGCCTGTCAGTGTCTAGGAGACACTTGGACAATGCCCGTAACTTTTAGTCAGCCCTGAGCTGGTCAGGCAGATGGACTTGGTGATCGTCGTAGGTCATTTCAATTGAAATACTCAGTTCTGTTCTAATATTTTACAGTCTGGACACTGGCAGTAGAACTCACCTGTGCCAATGATACACAGCAGACCATGAGGTTAGCAAAAGCCATGCCCGAGACCATACTTATCTCAGTCACCACTCCTTGTGCTCTGAAGGAGGTAATTTGAGCCCTTTCCTACGTATAAAAAATGCATTTCTTAACCTATCCATGCTTATCAATGCAGGTCAGGGTAGACAGTTTGTGTCTAAGTCACACCTCCATCCAAATTCATAGAGATGTTTAGAGATCTTCTTGATAGAAAATACTCAGGTAAGTTGTCTCACTGTCCATCCATGTGGATCCCTGTGTGTGAACTTGCCCTTTTTCCCACATAACCACTCTAGCCTCGCTGGTGGCATTAACTTATGTTTGTACAAGCAGTCTGTGCTTTGTTCCTCAGAAACCTGGGGCAGATCAGGAACAGTCAGGTTTTTGGGCTGGGTTTCTGAAATGAGGTGAAGAACTACTTTCTGTGGAGCATAATTCACAGGTACATTTTGATATCCACCCAGTTACAACCTGTATCACTACTACTTGCTCGATCCTGTTTTTCAGGATGAACTTGTAATCTGAGCTCACATCATACCTTCAGGAAATGCTGTTACAGTAATGCCACTGCTGGTTTTTGCTGTCTTTTGGTGTTTACCAGCACCAGACGATAGAGGTGAGACACCTTGAACTGTCAAAGTTCTGAATGTCAAACCTCAAGATCCTGTTACAAAAAAGTTAAGACAGCAGATGGGTTACTCTACAAGATATGATTAAGATGAACATGTTTATTACTTCCTAAATATTTTCTCTGTTTTATTTTAGTATTTATGAAACTTTTCCTGAGTTAAGTAACTTCTGTAAATTTACTTTTCTATTAATACCCTAACATGGCTGTGTGTAATTGGCATGTGATTAATACATTTAATGGAGTTTGAGTCTTGAATGTGACTCCTCTAGCACGCTTTCTGACTTTTTTTCTGTTTGATATTCATGTTGGCCACCTGAGACACTTTGATTTTTTTTTTTTGGCATAACATTAATTTTTGTTTCGTAGTTCATAGCATTATTATTTTATCAAATAACCTAATAAATTGGTACAGCAAGACTGCAGCAGCAGTCAAGCACTGATGCTTTCTAATGGTGCACTTTACCTCTGCTCTATTATTGCTGCCCATTTCATTATTTGCAAGTTGATTACAGCTGCATTTCTCAGGGGCTATGAAATATTCAGCAGCCTGGACTAGCCTGGGGAGAATTGCAGTCTTTGCAGCTGAACACCTGCCCTCAAAGGCAAAGAAAAACCAAAAAGTTCTTGTGTTTGAAAGTGATGGGGAAATTCCTTCTTTTCTTTAGCTTTCCCACAGCACTGACTATAGGTACACGCTAATTAAAAATTGCCACTTTACTTATGCTTGTTATTGGATGGGGGAAAGAATAAGAATAAATATACAGCTACTGCATTTCTGCCATATTTTCCTGGCCACAGCAGAGAAGGAAAATAAATGTTGGTATAATTGGTTGCCTGTGTGTCAGCGTGAGGTAGTTGACATTCGGGGTGGGGTTGGGGAAAAAAAAAAACCTCTCTGTTAAGGGCAAAAATGAACACTACTGGTTATGTTCTCACACTCTGTCTCTCTGGGGACTTGCCAGCAATGATTGACTGAAATGTGCAATATTTTACCAAGTAGGAAACAGATAAGATTTTTATAAACAGGATACTTCATCATTAAAGTAAAGAAACAATTGCTTTGACCTTGTCACTGAATGAGGAAGGCCAGCATTGCGATAATTGAGAATGTAGCTAAGCAACAGTTCTCCAGGAGCATGCACTGCTTTATTTTTAGAAGAGTACACCAGTAAGGTGGGGGAGGCTGGGGCAAACACACATGGGTATGAATGAGTAAAACAACTAGTTAATGATTACTAAAAAGAAAAAAAAAATTCTTTGCGCACCAAGTTTGAGTTGTAATGTGTGCTTATACCAATTTTAATTTGGATTTACATCAAAAGAAAGTAATTGAATCAATATATCCTTCTGTGGTCTGAACAAGCAGATAGCCTGACAGTATCTCTGATTTCTTAAGCTGCTTTAGTAACTTGAATCTCTTCTGAAAATTAACGGTGTAGAAGAAATGGCATATTCATTTGGAAATAGTCTATTTTATATCTTTTTCTCCTTACTTTTATGTTAATTATGTTTCCTAATCTTACAGGTTAGTATTGCAGAGCCTAATTTATTTATTGCTCTAACTTTGGTTTAAACCATTCTTAAATACCCTAGTGAGCTAGTCCCCTACAAAGTTAACGGTGTAAGACCCTTTAAATCTGAAATAAATGTCCAGGGAATGGAACATACTTTCTTCTAGCTAAGTCAATTTACAAACCAAGTTAGTTAATTTTTCATGTAGGCAGTGGGGAAAAAAGCAAAGTCCAAAGTTAGTAATTTTTGTTATGTAGGCATTGCAGGACAAATTGCCACCATATGGCCCCTCTGTTATCCCGTAAACAGAAGTATGTGTTCCAAGGCTGGTGCCAAGGGGAAATCTGCAACCACTTTACCTCTCTCTGTTTCTGGTAAATCTCTCCTCACTGACCTGGATGCTCTTTCTTTAGATATTAAACCAATTCAATTGCTAAGTGACAATGAGTTTCTACTTATCAAACCCAAGCAGTAACAAAAATCTCTCCGAAGATACTGTCACTGTGTGAGTATAAACTACCTCAACTTTACATACAAGAGCCTTTAATTCAGATTTGGTCTATGAAATCTGTATTACTGGCAACATTGCATAGGTGAGAAAATAAAAATGTCCTAATTCTCAGCCTAATTTTATCAGATCTTTAAAAGCCAAAAGGTAGTTTACAAACAAAAATAATAAAAGGGAATTTGAAGACTGTATTAGTTACTCTTGTGTATTTTAAGTATAGTAAGAAAACCTTTTCCTAAGGTGCTTTTCTCTGGATATGATTTTAAATTTGATGAACCAGAGAATGTAATGTATATTGTCATATTCTTAAAGTGTGGCATAATTGAATTTGGACTCGTGAATTTTTTTAAATTTTTTTTTTCTGCCTAGGTGGAAACGTTTGTCAGTACTGTATCTCACTTGAACATCAAGCCCTACAGAGACTACAAGGTAATTGTTTCTGCAACTGCTTTCTGTTTCCTGTGGTGGTCAGCTTGGCTTTAACTCATTTTCTTAAGACCCCTGTAAGTTATGGAAGTGCCAGTGCTAAGCAACTGAGCTGGTTAGCAGCAGTGTTACAAGTAGCTTTTACAGAAACTGTTGCTTACAGCTGCGTGATCCATGGTGAGCTGTGTGAGATTGCCAGTGTGTGTGTGTGTGTGTGTGTGTGTAAAACAAAGATGTGATACGTTTTGAAAATGCGCTTCCTGTTTTTGTGTGTTAAGAAGCAGCAGTACCAGTCCCAGCTGAAATGTAAAATCTGCTGAATACGGGCTTGTGTGTGGTCATTCAGAAAGTTGTTCCTTACCCCTCAGCATCCCAGAATTTTAGCTGGTTTTCTTCCTGGACCTGCGTGAGAGGCATGTTGCAACCCTGCAGTGTTGACACAGGCTTTCCTGCCCCAGGAAGGTAGCTTTGGTCAGTGTAAATGTTTTGGTCAAGCAAAGCGATGACCACCTCATCGGAAATCAGAGTCTTAGCTCGCTTTGCCAAGTTGATAGAAGCTGTTTCTGCTGTTGCAGTTGTGGTAGATGCTGCAGATCTATACACCAATTTGCTCGTCTCAAAGCCTGTTTGAAAGCATAGCTAATGAGGTCACCATGGGTGTGGACAGCAACTGGACAAAATAGACTGCTGGGGGTTCATATTTCATGCTCAAGTTACAAAGCTCTCCCACTGTGCTGGGTGCAGAAAAGGATACTGTGGTTCGGAAGTTGGTGTGGGCATGCAGAGCAGAGCTGGTACCTCTGCATGGAGACCAACCCTCAGTAGGCAGGCTGGTACTGCTTACATTCGTTTACTGGAGGTCTGATGAGATTCGAGCAACACCAAATTTGTATGGGGTTGCCTCTTAAATAATGTCTCCCAGCACCTGCCAAAGGATAAATTTCAAGCACTGAAGTTAATTTTAATTCCAAGTGTCCCAGCCCTTGCTGGGTGGCTGTTACTAGTAAGTGATGATGGGGTACCAGATTGGACTGGACTTGATTGTATGTAATGCACACAATTTGTGCCTGAGTTGAGAAGTACTGGGAGGATTTCAAGTCCCTTTCTTAGTGCAGTAAGAGCCTTGAAACATTACAAGGAATCAGTGCTTTGCTACTGCATACCAGGTAGGTGGTCTTTACTTACTGCATATTGGTACTACTGCAAACAAAACCTTTCAGGGTAACTCCACAGTGCCAACTGACCTGCTGCGTGTTCCTGGCTTTTTCTAAGGGAAAGTTGGATTGTTCAGACAAGCTTAACTTTTTTAACCCTAGACGGGTTTAACTTCTCCTTTGTGAAATGGAGTGCACTTCTCTGATAACATACTTGGTTACTGCAACTCGTCTGACCAGGTACCTCCTAAGCTACAGTGACTGGTTGTATAACTTTGTGTGAATACTCTGAGTCCCTCTGTCTCTTTTTGTTACCTCTATGTAGGACAGAAATGCTTCAATCCCAGATTTTGAGCTCATGAGAAAGGCATAAATAAATACAACATAAATATGGTTCATAGAATCATTGCTTCTTGGGAACAGTTGTCTTTAAAACGAACATAGAAATCCATGAGCTTGTACAGACACCTTAGAGATAAAATGAATGTAAAATCAATTTATTACCACTCATGCTTCTGGTGTCTTACCTTGTGGAAGCTAGGGGTCTGTGATAGTTGTCTTTAAATCTGTCAAAGATGAAGCGTTTTACTTCTGAACTCTCATTTTCTGTGAAAGATACTCAGATCAGGAAATGAAAGACATCTGAAAGTTGAGGGTTTTCTCTCTCTCTTCTCTGTTGAGTAGCTCATCATTTTGGAAATTCTGTTTGCAGTAAAAATGTGTTGATGACTCTGAAGTGTCTCTGACAGACCTGCATAATCTCAACGCTTGCACAGGAAATCAGAACTTGTGAACAGATACTATCATGCCACATAATCCTCCATCAGCATTAGACGGCAACACAGTGCCATCTGAGGGCAACTGTAGGTCCAGAGCATTATCATTTCAGTTAAAAGCTGGGAACCTTAGAGCTGAAAAAACCCAAAAAGTTTTATTTGGGTTCTAGGGTTTTTCCGAAATCTGGATGTACTTCTCTGATTTATAGTACAGCCCAGAAGCAGCTGTTTGTCTGTGAGCGAGGCTGGAAGGTGAGGACAGGATCCTTTTTCAACCAGCTATGTTGGTGGGGAAATAGTATCAATCTTCAGCCCGGCAGATTTTGGGCTGTGTTAAAAAAACATGTAACCCTTCCATGGGTGCCTTGATGGGTGTGGTTTGGAGTACCTTCAGATGGAGGTGGAAAAGACAAGTGTGGCAGGTGATAAAGGAGGAACTTTATCTGAGGTCTTTGAACTGAGGACTTTGTTCGGCCAGTCAGGAACCACATCTCCAGGCACTGCACGCACAGACAGGTCTGGTGTTTCACTGAGAGGTTCCTCCCTGAGTTTCCTGTGGCTCTCAAAGGCAACATTGAGAGGCTACAGCTACTGTCAGTTTTAGGAAGTATAATTATTAATTTAAATAGCATCGAAGGGATAAGAAAGTGCGAGTCATGTGGTCACGTGTCAAGTGTCCAAGGTCAAGTGGTCCTGTCTCCTGGGGATGACATAAATACATGTTATGCAGTCATTTTTGTAGAAGCACAGGAATGGCATCTAGCATAGATACCCTGTGGTAGGTGGGGTGAGGGACATGTGAGGGGTGAAGAGCGGGGTGGGGGTCTCTTGGGTAGGTCTCCGTAGCAGGACAGCAGAGGTGTTCGCGGGTCATCCCCTGTAACTTACATCTTGCAAAGACCATGCAGGACTGTTTGTTTCACGTGTGTGGTGGCCACAGCTCGGCATCACACTGGACTGCCTGTGTTCCCAGTGTCTCTGCTCTGGGTTGTCTGGCCTGGTGTTGGCATGGCAGAGGTGCAAGGCCAGTGGCTGAAGGAAAATGTGTGAGCCGGGTGCCAGCTGGAGAGGGCTTGCTGGCGTGGGAGCGCTGCCAGGGACCTGGCTGTGCCCCTCGCCAGAAGGGCAGCAAGGAGGGATGAAGGGGCGCTTCTCTCAGAGTGACTTTGCACAGGATACATGGTTTGGTGCTTACAGCTGACGGCTTGCCTCTGTTAAAAATCACTGTTCTGCTTTCGGTTTCCTTTCTGGCTGTTTTGCTGCAAGCACCTGGGGACTGGGGTTTGTAGGTATTCAGAATCAATAGAAATACATACAAGCTTCAGCCTGAGGTTTCTCCTTTTTGCTTGTGTGGGTTTTGAGGAGTGAGTGTGAGGGTTTTTTGTTTGTTAATGGGCTTTTTTCAGGCTGAGTTTGTTGGGGGGCTTTTGTTTGCTCCTTTTTCTTTTTTTTTCTGGTCTTAGAAGGGGGACAAGAAATCCCCTCTTCTTGTCTTTATTATTTCACTTTCTCTGAGTTGGCAAAAGCATTTTCTATCAGTGTTGGTGTTGATGGGCTCACTGGTGTGAGCCTCAAGATACCTTGTAGCTCTGCCACCATCAGCAGTAGCTTCTGCACGTCTGCAGGTTTCTTTGCCTGAGATGTCAGGTTTTCCCTCTGCTTTCTTTAGGTTGCCCTTCCAGATGGCCGGCTCTCCTGCAGGAGTAAGCACCCCCAGGCAAGGGCACTCAGCTGCAGCTCCTCAGTCTGAAAGGGTCATAAATACATGAAGTTTGTGCTTTTCATTATGCTGAATGTAACAGGAGGAGCCGCCTTGTCAGCAAGCTCCCACGGGGAGGATCTGCACTAAAAGGTCTGCGTAACAGCAGGGGGGTGAAAAAAACCCCTTTGAGAGCAAGGTCCCTGAGCTGAATGTTGGTGGCTCGGAGTCGGGGATCTCAGAGGTCATCCATGGATCTGACTGCAGCTTACTAGTTTGTCTTTACCTCCTTGCTTTTTCTGTTTGCCTGACCCTGCTCCTGAACCTGGGGTGCCCGTGGCTTTCATGAGGGCTCCTAGGAGCACTGGGCAGCTTGCCCCTTGTCCCAGAATAACCTGTCCATCTCCTCACTGTTTTTCAGCATGAGATCTATGTTTTCAAGGAACACAGTGGGAAGGCAACATTTTTGAGGAAGCAATGATGGGTGAGACCTCAGCCCTGCTGGCCATCAGTGAACTGGGTGGGTGGGTGATGTGCTGTCAGCAGGGGCTGGGTGCTGCTGCCTGGCACAGCCTGAGCTTTCCTGGTGCTGAAGGACACATGGAAGGAACGAGGTGTTGGAGTCAAGCTTGTTCACCTTCAAGAAGCTGTGGGAGAGCAAGTGAGCAGTGGTTCCTACAATGCTGCTTGCTGTATGGTACAATTAACATAACCAGCCCCTCTTGGGCATAATACAAAGGAATTCAAGAACTGCCCTGTGGCAGGAGTTAGGCCTGTTTATTTAGACAGGTCCTGTAGAAGTGGAGCACTTCAAACATTCCTGTGATGGGTTTGCATCTGGGCGTGGTGGGGGACTGAACCCGGAACTGTGCCGACTGCAAAAATAGGCTTACGTTGCAGGAACAACTAAGATGATTACAGAGCTGCATGAATGATTAATTTACCCTGCTTTTGTTTCACTTTTGATCCCGGGTCCTCTGGAAAAAAAAAAAAAAAAGGCAATTTTGGAAGATGTTTTTAAAATAACAAACAAGTCAGTTATAATAACAGCTTTACTACGCAGATGTGCACCAGCGCCACTCCAAGAGGAACAGAATAAAAAATCACTTGCTACCATTTCTCTGTAGCATGAATATTTGAAATTTGTAGACAAATAATCACCAAATACTTTGCAATCAGAGCATTTAATCACATTTTAGGAGAATAATGTTATTAATCTTCAAATAGGATACACGGTGATATAGTGGTAGAGCTTTCTTAATAACCCTCTTTTAAGCTCATTGTAGAAAGAATTTGTTTTGTTATTAAAATTACTCCACATATTTGAGACAGACTTCAGCTGAACAACTGCCTAATACGTGCTAGACACATATTGATTTTTTTGTCTTAGCCCGGCGTTTCCCCTGGGCATCATATTATTTATTCATAAAGCAGAAATGATGTCTGACAGGCAGTTAGAGGGGTGTAGAGCTGTAGTCCAGAAACAATGTGAAAAGCTTTGCAAGGACCCCAAGAAATCAATGTGCTGATGCTAAAGAGCAGCCTTTTAATTCTGAGCACACATTCTTGCAATCATTTAGTGTGGAAGAGGAAATTTAAATAACAAATAGTTACTATTAAAACTGCAGGCTAAAATTTTCATTCATCTTTATTCCAATTATCCGAGCCAAGGTGGAAATAGGCACTGAAGGCAGCTAGCCAAGCCCAGACACCTCTTAGCCATAACACAGGCTTGCTGCTTTAGCCCTGATTTGCACATTTGTATGTAAATTTCTGTTGGAAGTAAGATATTTCTATCAATAAAGATTTAGAACCCCAACGCTGTTCAGAGAGCCAAGACATTCCTAAAATGTGCATGATTCATTGCCACTTACTCTAATTGAGTGTTAGACTGATGTCTGTACAGCAGAGTAAAATAATAAATAGCTGGTATTTTTAGAATGCGAGTTGAAATATTTTGATAAGTTAGTCATTGTGATAGACCTGTTTGAAAAAAAAATCAGGCCAAATGAGATTTGTTCATTCAAAACTAGATCACAGCATGCTATCAAGCAGTATTTGCTGGTGGAAGATATATTTTATCTCCAATCATGTTTTTTCTACTGAAAAAAATATCAAACGATCGGGTAATCTTAGGAAAATTTTAGTCTGGCCTTATACCTCTCTCAATAAGATAAATAACTACTGAAGTATTGTATCTCAAATGCGATGAACATCTAAACATCTGGTCCAATGAGGCCACTGTGGAATTTGTTTCTTGTTTTTTAAAACACAGATAATACAGTCAAAAAATAGCTTGTCATCGTGTAATTAAATATTTCATCTTGATGTATAAGCACAAGGGAGCTGAACTAAATTTGTTCTGGCATTTCTTGACTTTCTAGGACTTGACTTTGAACCTTTTTCTTCTTTGATATATATTGGATTGGGAATTTCAAAATTTGCTTTGCATATTTTGAGGGGGGAGGGGAAATGTAAGAAAATTCATTTCTGTTCTATAGACATGAAAATTATTGTCTTTGTCTTGGTTAATAAGAAGGTTGTGTTACTTACAGTGAAACCAAGTCACACATTAACCTTGTGAAGCTAAGAAGTTCACATGTATTCCATAAATTGGTCTGCAGAACACCTTATAGTTGTTTTCCCCAGGGAAGGCTTTGAGCTCTTCAATCGTGAAGAATCACGATAAATGCAATTTTACATCACTCAACTGGGGCAGCATAATCTGCGTCCCTCCAGAACAAGTAAAAGTGCCTGAAACATGCACACATTTGTATTTTTTCCCTGGGAAATGGTGTGGTTTTGAAAAGAAGGGAAAAGTGGTATCTTCTAGGAAATCAAATATATGAACTTTCAGATATAGTGTTCTGGCATATGATGGCATTGGGAAAGCACTACAGTTTTTTACTATGCCTGTCTTTCATGGATTTGAAAACCTAATTTCAGTTGACTCAATCTGAAGAAAGTGTAGCAAACCCAACATTTTTCTGGGCTGTTGTACACATTGCCATGGCCATGTTTTTAATGCTTGCTATCTGATGAGAACATGAAGTAATAAGAATACTTAATTTCCCCCAAATGGATGCATTTTTATTTGCTCTTGACAGTACTTTTGAATGCTGCCAATAACTTGCAAGAGTTGCTGTGTATTTACAAGTAGGTTTTAAATAACTAATTTACAGCATAGCATTACAGGTGGCAGTGTTATGTAGTGACTTTTAAATGTCACTTTTCCAAACTGTTAAACTACAGCTGTAATAATAATAATAATTCTTTTAATCTATTTGGATAGCTGGTAGCCAGTCAGTTAGAGGTTTGTTCATCAAAAGCTCAACTGCATTTCTCTGCCTCTCTGAACTCTTTTCTTAATTTAGTCCTGTCCTTAGTGTTGTCAGGAGGATAACTCTTGGCTTTTGACAGCAGAAGAGAACCCACCCCAGATAAAGCACGAAAACACGAATACACACATTTTCTGCTTCGCTGGCCTGGAGTGTTCTTCAGGACACTCGGGCAGAGGATGTGTGCACCAGAGCTGTTCGCCCAAGGTCCAGCTCTAGTCAGTGCAGGGAAGTGGCTGCTCTTAGGACATGGTTCATTTAACTTATTTTGCAGGCTTATTTTATTGTACAGTGAGTTGTGTCTTACAAAAACCTTACAGGATGCTGTAGTCTGAGCATAAGGACCCAGCTGTGGGGTGGAGTTCAGATTCAGGCTGACACACTCGTGTTGAGTTCCCTTTGGAGCAGCTGGGTCCTCATGTGGGCACAGCATCTCCCTTGGAGTCAGTGGGGATGTTATCCCTGTGTCCAGTGGAACCTGGAAAGCATGGCTGGTCTCCCTGAGCCAGGCTCTGCTGTTGTGAGGGTGGAATCCCTCACAACGGATGAAAGACTGGGCTGGACATGACACAGTATTCGTGTTACCAGGATGCTGGACTCCCGCTGGTGTGCTTTTCCAATCTATAGTGATTTGTGACGCTGGTACATAGCTAGCTAGTATGCTACCTCCTGCCTTTCCTTCAGGTGTTGATTCTTACTAGTTTTTAAAGGACACAGTGAAGACCACTAAGCAAAATAATTGAGGATAGTCCACATTTTTAACAGGCGTTTTGTTGCTGAGGTTTGTATGAACACAGTGCAGCACAGCAGAAAGAATTTTCTTAACTTTGTGATACTGTTGTGTTCCTAAAATGGCTTCCTTCTGATGCTTTGCTGGAACCTTTAGCGAAAAGTGATTGATTTGTAAACCACTGTTAAAAAGGTCTTGTATGGGAAGATGATGTCTGTTGCCGTTTTCTTTTTACCTTCTTGTTTCAATAGTTTACCTAATGTCAACATATCTTTGGCAAAACACCTAGCCTTACCAAACAAACAGGTATTTTCAGAGGCTTAGCAAGGGAATGGTAAATGCTAGTCCATCTCGTGGGTCAGTGGGATAAAAGGCTGCACTGCTGTTGAGACTATCATCTGCTGAGAGGCAAATGTGTTTCAAGACCAAGGTTTGCTGCTGAGCTCAATTGGGCCCCTTAGCCACTGCTCTTTCAACGTGGTAAATGGCTGAGCTAAGGAGGTGACAGAAAAAATACTGCCTTAAATATTTTCCAGCAGAATTGAACAGCAAGTACATTGTAAATCAGTTTATAAAAGATGAAATTGGTTATGGAATGCAGAAGTTTCCAACTGTTGTGTACAGATATTTTAGGAGTCATTAGAAGATAGTAACTCCTTATAACAACCAACATAGTTAATGGTGTCCTGATCTTAAAAAATGAACCATGAAAGTTGTTGAATAAGGCATGCTTCTTCCTCCAGAGATGTCTGTGACTGAAACATGTTTGGCAGCCAGCCCTAGGGATGCCTGTGGCCATGAAGCAATGCCATCCTTCAAGTCCACTGTCAAGCATGGTCCACATATAGCTTGTGTAGCTTTTACCTTGTTCAAACCTGCTGTTAAAAGAAATTTGTTTTCTTGTGAGTGTTTCTGTAATGTTCATGTATTTCTCTTGTAGTAATGGTAGAAAGAAGCAGTCTGATTTCATATCCAAAGCCCTTCTGGCCCATCCGTCCAAACAGCCCTCCAGTTCATTTGCAGTACCAGCTTTGTCACTGACCTGCTGTGTATTCAAAACAGCATCTGCAGGCCTTATTCATTGCTGTGCTGAAGATAAGGATGAGCTGTGGACAGACATCAGCACACTTAACCTCATTTTCTCCTTTTAAATCCCTTCTTAGAGTCTCGTCTGCCATAATCCTGGCAAAAAAAAAAAAAAAGTAGGTTATTGGTGTGTTACAGCCACTGCCTCTTGTCCTCTTGTGTTGACTGATGTGGTCTCTTTGTTTCTTCCTACTTCCTTGTCAACAATCCATATCCACTTACTGGACTTTTTTTTTTTTATGTTTAAATGTGGCTTTCCAGGCAAGAATTATCTATTTTGTTCTCACTGAGCACAACCTCCAGTGTGCTTCTGCCCTGCCTGGGACTGCTAGGTGAGGTCCCCAGCAAAAAAAGGACATGGACCTGTTGGAGTGAATCCAGAGGAGGCCTACGAAGTTGATTAGGGAGATTAAGCACCTTTCCTAGGAGGAGAAGCTGAGAGAATTGGGATTGTTCAGCCTGTAAAAGAGAAGGAAGGCTTCAGGGTGACTTAATTCTGACCTTCCAGTACCTTAAGGGAACCTGCAAAAAAGATGGAGAGAGATTTTTTACAAGAGCGTGTAGTGTCAGGACCAGGGGGAATGGCTTCAAACTGGAAGAGAGTGGATTAGATATCAGGAAAAAATTCTTTCTTGTGAGTGTGGTGAGACAGTGAAACAGGTTGCCCAGAGAAGTTGTGGATGTCCCATCTGTGGAAGTGTCCAAGGCCATGTTGGCTGGGGCTCTCAGCAGCCTGGTGTAGTGAAAAGTGTCCCTGCACATGGCAGGGGGAAGGAACTAGATCATCTTTAAGGTCCCTTCAAACCCAGGCTATTCTATCATTCTATGGTTCCATGTTACCATAACACAGTGAAGAGAAAATAACTGTGATGGCTCAGTGCTTCACAACTGCCACAGACTTTGTTTACAGCACCGTGTGAGGAAAACAGATGTTGTCATATGGTAAAGGTAAAAAACTATGGCATATGTCCTTAATAAGGAATATTCTTAAAATATTTCTAATAATTACAAAATATCTGAGCTGAAATACAGATTTCTTTTTTTTTTTTTTTTTTTTTTTTTTTTTTTTTTTTAAAAAAAAAAGGGGTTTGGGTTTTCTTTTTTTTTTTAAGAAAAGAAGGGCTTGTGGCATTCCTTAGTTTTTCAGATCTCTTGGAGCTTCCATTTGCAGGTGTGTGTTGAGCATTGCTGCCCATCACGAGCTTGGGCAATGGAGGTTTGAGTATGGATGGGACGTTTACTCAGTGTTTTCCCAGGCACGTGTAGGAGCTCTTTGCCAGAACCTGTGTACCAATTTAATCCTAACACTTTCTCATGTCTCCTGTGGCGGTGACTTTTTGCCTTACAGATTATGGAAGAAAGGGAACACAATCCTGTGGGCTGGCAATACTCAGAAAATTAATAATATAGGAGCCTTCACCTGCTCCACTGTGTAGACCACCAGCTTTCATGTGAGGGCATGGTGTGTGCCTGGGCTGCAAGGGCAGGCTGAGGCAGGACTGCAGGCATCAGCAGCTGTGCTGTCAGGGCATCATGGGTTTTGCCACATTCAGGCACGTGTGTGTGGCAGTCACGGGCTCTGTGTGTTGCCACACCTCTCGGGAGAGCATCAGCCTGGACAGATTCGAGTAGTTTTGCACTGGAATCACAGAAGGTTCCTCCTCACCTGCAACATATATGGAGGATTTTGCGACAGTGGTATTGAAATATAAATAGAAATATACACTTATATGATTTTTTTTTTTACATAAGATACCTTACAGCTGTTACTACTCAATAGTTTTCTTAAAATTTAGTTAAATTTCAGTACCCTTTTTGATTTCAATAAGGGTTATGTTAATTGAAATAGGACATTTAGTCAGCAAATATTTATTGAGGTATAATAGCCTTCCGGTAGATTGTATACTCTGTAGTGTGCTGTTAAAAGCACTTGCTTCCTTTTATTGAAATGTAAGGCCTACACACGATACATGCCAGTGTAGGGTGGGATAAAGTTTTAGCTCCTATTTGGGATAGGAGTATTGTAATTGCCATTGAATCTATTTTTCAAGGTCTCTGTTAGAAAATCTGGGACTTGTACTCCTATTATACAGGGCTCCCTTCCTGAAATCATGCTAAATCTCAGTGTATGGCGTTTTTTATGTGCATACGAGCATGGTGGTTTTAAATGTCACAGTCTGTGACACTTTTGAAACAAGTATCCCCAGGAGACACTAAAGTTCCTTTCCAGTGGCGTAAATCCTCTTCTTGGTATCTTTAGAGGAGCTGTTGTTCTCTCTCAGTAGAGCAGGTACTGCTGGAAGCTTGTGTCTTTGGCATGGAGAGTATCTCCATTTTGCGTGACAGACAAGAGGAACGCGTCTGTGGTGAGTTCACTCATTTGACAATGCTGCATTGAGGTTGCTGGCTTATGCTGCCAGAAAAGCTAGTGAATGGGAGAAGTGCATAAACATTATTTTCATGTCCTCTGTGTTTATGGGGTGTTTGTCAATATGTGCACGCATGCTGCATTTCTAATTGGCGCCTGAACAAGCGTAGGAAGGGCTACACTACGATACTTTGTACTGGTGTGAAAGAGGATGTAGAATGAAAAGTTAAAATACACAAAGCTCAGTCTTTAAAAATAGATTAAATAATACATTTATTGTTTATTGAGGAAGTCAGATAACTGGTCTGGAAATGGAAATAATTTAAACCCACAAAATCAGAAGTATTAGGTCAAGCCTTCCCAAACTGAATTAAAATATATTTGAAAGGAAGATCTCTAAGATACAACAAATTTCATTTCTTTTTGTTTCTCTGGGGAGTCTGAATGGGGCATCCCTGTTCAGGGTTGAAGAGGAGTTCAGTACCTGTGGGGCTCTGCAGGGGCTCTCTTCCCTGCAGACGCTGTCAGCAAAGCTGCCCATCACCGTGGCACTTTCTGTAATGCACACACTGGGCTGCTCTGCCGTGCTCAGAGCATCCGTTCAGTTTAAGCAAACACCACGTCACAGCAGCTTGGGTCAGCGGGGATTTGACCCCTCAGTTATGTTCAGTGCTGTGACTAAAGCCTGCTGTACTCTCTTTGAGCTATTTTATACATGGCATAACTGCCACTTGGGAATTTAGATTGACTGTTGTTTATCAGTTTAATCAGTGAAATATCCACATGATATTTACCTAGTTCTTCTCAATAAATTGAGCACTCTGCCTTGACACCACCAGGAATGGGTGTGGGCTTCAGCTTTCAGCCTTACCTCTGCATGTTCTTATGTCTGCATATTAAGAGACTGTACCTGGTCTGAAGCCATCAAAACCTTTAAACTTTATGACCATCCACTGAACAGAGAAAACTGCGAACATCCACTGAATATAAACTTTCTTCAGAGCTAACAGTGGACTTTTTTCAGAGCTACTGAAGCTGTAGTCTGCAACTTGCTTTGAGGTAACAGAAAAAGAGAATAGTAAGAATCAGACCGATCAACATGCCACTGCTGTGTTTCTATTGAGAGGCCTTGTAAGTATGCATTTGCAAATAATTGCCTTAAAGCTTTTAACGTTTTTGCGCTGCAAGAAGCTAAGCAACATTTTCAGTGCTGATTCATGGTATTTACTCCTGGCATGTATTCCTGCAGTCCACACCAGGCAGAAATCCCCCTCAAATTAAATGGGCTTTTTGCCCAATGCAGTCTCATTCTAACTGAATTAGTAGTAACAGACTTAACTATAAATTATTTTTTACTCTGGGCACTTTCTCTGGTAATTACCCTCCAGTAGTAAATACTTCACTGTATCAGGGAGATACAAAAGCTTTTAATTTTTTAAACTCAGCAATTGTCTTTTGTTTCAGGACTGCCTCTGGTGGAAGAGGAGATAGGTTGGTTTTTATGGTAAGAAAGATCACTTTTAAAAATAAACCTGAGGGTATAATTAGGACATTGCTTTACGAAATTACTACCTTATAATATGTGAAATCTGAAGTTCTTCCACTGAACACTTTCTGCTTTAGAGATTGGGGTGGTCAGGTCTAGGAAGGCTAGGTTTGTGGTGTTCTCTAATGCTTTTATTTTCCAGGTATGCATTACTATTGAGAAGAGGCTGATTCATGCTGGACTACATTTTCAGTATGGATTGAATTCCGCCTGAAGTCAGAATAGTGAAACGTGCTGCATGGCAGCTGGCACAACAACATTTTTAATCAAAGAATAGATTCCAGCTGGTGGGGAGTCTGAGTTCTGAAGCAGACATGACTTACTGCAGCTCTTCCTTATTTCTGTAATAAAATGAATTACCTTTGCATATGAAATAAGTATAAGTGGAGGAGGAGAAGTGAAGCAAGCTTGTAGGTTTGCTAGAAACAAAACCAGCCATTATAACCTCATAAGTTGAGTTAAACAAGGGATAGTATGGGGTTCTGAGGTCAGAGTGACAAATTAACTTGAACTCTTCTCACATACCATGAAATGATTTCTGGTTTGCAGGTGAGCTTGTGATTTCAAGGGTCATTTTCTAGGCTCTGTCCTTGAATATTGCATTTTGTGCTCTTTAGCTACCTGCTATTGTCACTGTCACAAGGAATCATCCTCACATTAGTTGTCAACCTCTTCCCCCTACTTACCTGACTGGGTCACAGTGCAGTGGTGTGAACAATTAACCCCAGCAGTTGAGTGAAGGTCTTTTTGGTGTCACCGAACTGAATATTGTTTCAGACAGACCTTTTTCTCGAGCAGTGTAAAGATTTTGATAGAATTCAGATAATGAGGATCTTATCAATACGTAGAGCTGAAACTGTAATTGTGTTGCAAAGCCAAATGCAATGGTACTGGAAAGGTCAATGCATGCTGGAAAATGTCAACAGATGCTGCATTTTCAATGATTTTTCTTGTTAGTTTCTATCCCACTATCTAAGCTCAGTGCTTAGCCAGGACAAGCAACTCATTCTTCACTTGATGTTTACTGGAGCTTAGTTCATGCTATTGAAAGAAATGTCAAATGCTGCACAATCCCTATACATTGGCTAAGGCTTTTTCTGCTGGTTTTCTCCCTGTCTGGAAGCTGTGAGTGATGGCTAGTTGTCTTTCTGCTAGTTGTCTGTCTTTCACTTTTGGGTGCTCTTCAGAGAGCCAAAGTGAAGTTGAGCACCACCCCACCAGACTCAGCAGGTCTCAGTGGGAGCAGGTGTCTTGCTGTCCTGTCCACAGCCAAGAAGTGTGAACCTTTGAGGAGCTGGTAACTCCCATCCCAGTAGCTGGAGCTGCAGAGATTTGGTACTTCATGCAGTCCAGCCTGGAAGTAAAGAGAGTATGAAAAAGCATGTCTGATGTGAGGAGACTCTTTCTAAGATGAGTGATCCCCATTCCCTCAGAGTCTCCCCAAGGTCACTTGTTTCAGTCAGGAGCTGCTGCATGATAGCAAGATCAAAGCCTTTGGAAGCAATCAGACCTTTTCATGACACTTGCTGAAAATGTGCTACAAGGTAAGTTTTTCCTTAAATTAAAAAAAAAAAAAAAGTAAAGTAAAAAATTTTTTTTTTACTTTATTTGTGTGGTCAGAATTTCATCCTCAGTAGAAGTCCTATGGAAGAAGATACTAAGAGGTATTTTTATGTAGATGTCTGCAATTAACATAAATCTATTAATCCAGGCTAGCAAGAGAGAGAGTATTGATTGCAGTGTTTTTACATTTCCTTCTGACAAGTTTGAAAAGTGATGAGAGAAAAACAAGGCCAAATTGATCTCATAATTTCAGGAGTTGTCTTGAAAATAAAAATAAATATTCACATAGCTTCAATTTATTGCCTTTATTATTTCCATGATGTTTCTGTAGTTACTGTCTGTTGCTGACAACATTAGAGCATATTTTAGAGACCTTTTGTGTTGCATTTTGGTTTTGTCTGTCTCATTCCTCATGTGGCTTATTGATGCCATAAAAAACCCTAAAACCGTAAAAATGTTTCTGAATGTGGAAAATGCACAGAAAAAGCAAAAATAATCCGAGTATGGCAGATACTAATCAGAGTTTGGAGGAGATATTTAGGTAAGTTTTTATATTAAATGTTATTAAAATTTCATATTAAGTTTCTGTTGTGCATTGGTAGTCCAGGAGATGCACTGGAAGTCTGGTTGTCTCTGGGTGTGACTGGTCAAACCCCACAATTTATTTTGGTGCCAAGTGAGAGATCTGAAACTTGTAGGGTTGGGGTTTTTTTCATACAGAAGCAAAACTTTTGGAAACATTAATGAAACAATATGGAGAGAAACTCTTGCCAGAGCAGCCAAGTATTTTGGCCAGGCACTTTCCTGTAGCAACAGGAACCCAGCCTCCGGTCTCTTGTCTGACACATCCTGGGCAAATGCTGTTTAATGCAGGCTGTCAGCGGCTTTTGGTCAGGAGCCCGCATCCCCTGCTTTCGCCTGCTCTCTCTATTCATCTGGAAATCTTAACCCACATCTGGGAAATATTTCTAACATCAGCTTTCTTAGGAAGTGACATAGTAGTGCAAAACATTTCAGTCACCTTCAGTTTCAAACTGTATTTGATAAATTTAGGACCAGCTTTTAAACGAAGCAGTGTGAGCAGTGGATGTGTTCGGATTTTCAGAAGGACCCAGCAAGTTAACAGGCTTTCTATTTTCTAATGTGCGTGCCGATGCACATCACACAGTTGAGGTTGTGGTGACCGAGTTACAGGTACTGGTTTGTCCTCAGCCTTGTTGACTGGAATGGCAGTAGACTGGTTTTCATTTGGATGCGTTGAATTCCATGTGCAAAGATTTGTTGGTTTCAATGAAGTTGGGTCAGATTTGTAGGATTCATTTAAATGAAAACCGGTAAATGAAGGATAACAGATTACATATCGGCCATGTAGTTTAAGAAAGCAGCTATTTCAGAAATAATTAGGCTATTTATGAAATAAGCGAATAATATTTTATGACTTGTTTTATTCTTACAAACAGTTACTTGGCTTGTAGATGCTAATTGCATGAGCAGAGTTCTGTACTTTGCACGGGCAGAGTTATATTTGTGTTGAAGCGTTTGTTGAATTCATGCCAAAAACACAACCAAAAAACCTCATTAAGTTCTGATCCTTCAAACGTGCATGTGCTTAACTTGACTGCTCAAATAATGTTGCTTTGGCAGTGTTGATTTCAACACTTTGATCACGAAATACCTCGTGTAAAGTGGTGGTGGTGGTGGGGAATTAATACAGCGGTAGTGTTGATCTGTATAAACAGTCATTAATGAGTACACATTGCACCCTTCCCTGGAGGCAGAAAAACATGTTTCTGCTGAGTTGATGAGTAAAAATTAATTTGCTCACTAAAGATACTTACTGCCTTGAGATCCAGTTTGCTGCTGCTATCTTAGCCCAAACTCAGATTTCAGAGTGACTGTTTCTGTACTTTGCTGGGCAGAGATTTCTCTGGGTGTTGAGGCCTTTACTCCTGTCTGCTGTATGTCAGCTGCACCACCTTCGGCTCAGTTCCCTGAGCTAGACTAGGGATAGCACAAAGACATTTATAAAGGTAAACAAGGGTATTGTTTGAGTGTCTTTACAAACAACAGAAGATAATTTGTTTGCCCGCTGGAAGGGGAATGTTTACTATTTAGCAAGGAAGGAAAAGTACTATCCCTTCAGGCTTTACAGAGTAGAAAAAATTACTGCAGCTTAAAGCTGACTGGAGCCCCTGAACCTCTAATGGTAGATACCAACAAGTCCTCAGCTGAGATTTTTGGGATACCAAAGAAGAACCCAGGGATCTAGCGGGGAATGGGCTAAGGTAAGACTAAGAGAGAAATGTGGGAATAAAACTAAAGAGCCACATAAAATGCATAAATGAAGCGTGGGGAAAGGAGATGAGCAAGGAGGTGACAATGGTAGATTTCTGTGATTGTTGCTCTGAAGAGTGGCTGGCAAACATTCCATCTGACAGCATTTTGTATGGATTTTGCATGGCCAGAATTTCATTTATAAGTAGGTATTTGAATTTTTCTTCACTACTCTTATCTGAAGTTGTTCCAGCATTGTTTTTCATGTTTATTTTCTCAAAGGAGAAAAAAATTTGCA
This sequence comes from Struthidea cinerea, assembly GCA_013397865.1. NCBI lineage: Eukaryota > Metazoa > Chordata > Aves > Passeriformes > Corcoracidae > Struthidea > Struthidea cinerea. The sequence goes on along the minus strand of VZTI01003363.1, from coordinate 542,134 downwards.
GACTCCCCAAATATTCTAAGAAGAAAAGCCAGCCGTTTATTTAGGCTGGCTCTCAATATGCAGAAAGTTGCCTCCAGAGAAAAATGCTAATATTTAGCTTTGGACTTTCCTGGGAACACAAATGAACTGTTGGTTTTTTGTCTTTGGAGATTTTGTAGGTGTTTTTATTTCTTCCTTGTTCTTTTAAGTCTTTCTACTTATCTAGCATCTTGCATAACTTTGATATTTATCTTTGCAATACAGTAATTTACATGAAGATATGCAGGGGTTTGAGGCTTTTTTTTTTTTTTTTTTTTACTGGTAGACAGAATAGGAAGTTAAAAATCATCTGTTTTCCATTCAGTATCTATTTTGCAGTGCATGTTGAAAGAGGCATATGCTGCTGCATGTGTGATGAGGCTAATTCTGTCTTTGCCTTGGTGGAGTCGTTCACACTGCACTTGCATTCTGATGAATTGAATGAGAAATTAGAAGTTCAGGTTCACAGTGATCTCTCAGGAGGTTGCCTTGTTAGAGCACTGACTTTGCTCAAACCTCTGTGAAACTCACCCAAGCCTCAGGTCCACCCCAACCTTCTGCTGCCACTGTGCTCTCTTTCCTGAGGGTCATCCAAGGGAAGCTAGGGGTGGTTGAAGGCTTCAGGAGGCTCCAGCATGGCTTTGGGTATGGCCTTGCTGTGAAATTAAAATTGAGTCTTGGTAAAGTGACAAAATCTCTTGTAGGCCAGACTATCCCTGTCTGGGGGAGTGTTGTTTTCTGAGGCTCGTGGTAGCACTCTCAGTAACTGTGCATCAGAGACTCATGAAAATGGAACACCTGTAAAGGTGAGAGTTTTTGAGTGGGAAGTTCCTCCTTGACTCCACAGCATTTACAGTTTATCAAAGTCAGGGTGGGCTGTGGCCAGTCACACGGGCATCTGACTCCCTGCATCTGAGCCTCAGTGAATGGCATTGAAGGATTTCCTTTTAATGGGCATGTTAAACAGGGGACAAATTCAATTTTAGTCATTTAAAGTGATTTCTGATACAGATGATTTGCTGGCAAATGAGACGTTAGGTCTGCCATAATTTGGGGCTTGTCCAAGTTTCCATTCCTCTAAACACAAGTGATCTAAGTGACGGTTCAGCTGTGCACAGTGATCTTCAGAACTTTAATGCAGATGAGCCATTCTGACCATGATGATGAGTGCAATAGCTAAAACTCCTATGCACGAATAACAAAATATTCCTGCCATCACCTCCTTAAAAAAAACTCTGAAATCCCACTGTGGTTGGCTGTTACTTTCATCCATCGCGAGTGGAAACTGCTTAAAACACACACATCTCTCAAAGTTTCCCATGGGCATTTTTAATGCAGAATATAGTCTTAGTATTGAGTATCAGTCTTAGTATTGAATATCTGAAAATATCACAAAAAAATTATTTTAAAGAATAATGAAAAATTCACAAAAAATCCGAGTTGGCATCAAACAAAAGAAACTTAAGTCTTGAATAAACCCTACTATAATGAGGCATATCGTATTTTATAGAGTAATCACAGTGTATAAAATATTCTGCCCAAATTTTCCAGTTCAGGTAGTTCACCGTGCACTGGTATCTTAGCAAAGATACTCATCCCAGCTTTACTATAGTAAAATTCATGTAGAACCTAAATGTGTTGTGCATGCAGAGTAGAAATGTCTATCATGAGATTACATTGCACTTAGGTTCATGATGACCTGTCTTTTCTCTTTACTTTGATTTTCCCCTGACTTGTAGTTACTGAAGTCCCCAAGGATTACAGGAGCAGAATGCCTAAAAGTGCTCTTTAACGCTTGACAGCATGGCTCTGACAGTGTTAGACACACATTTTAAGCGCGCTAACAATTGGAGGATAATGCTGTACATAGTGTAGTGGGTTTACAGAAGAGGCAAATAGGGATTTTGCAGCTTATAATGGAGAGAGTCTTTGATACAACGGTTTCAAATATTAGATTAGGGTGTATATAATTTAAAACTCCTTTTCAGTTGTGCTGTAAATTTAATGGCAAGGTTTTGTTGAAATGAGCTCTTGTGGTCTGCAAGGAAGAAAATCAATCAGGATGCACCTTATCATTTTGCTATATCCTTGGTAGGGATGCAATTAAATTCACTCAGAAAGGTCACAGTGTGGGGTACGCATTAACCTTACACTACCCTGGTGTATGATACTGCCACTGAGAACGAGTTAATAAAGATATCGGTTGGAGCTGCACATTTGTTCTCTTTTTTTTCAAACATATCTGTGCTCACACACACTTCTAATTACGTCTTTGTGCATAATATTAGCAGATATCTGGAATATTTGCAGGGCTGTTAATTAGATTGTAGACTAGTGTACGGTGGAATGTACAGCAGAGCTCCACAGTTGGTGGCCAAACCCACTTAGACTCACTCACTGGAGTTCATGTTAATGCAGGAATATGTCAGTGAGACAAGGCTTTGTTTCCTTTCCAGACTGATGGTGTTTGAAGCAGCAGCTGCCATAAGTGGGTTTAGTTTCAAAGTGCAATACAATTTCTGAATGCCATTTGCATTATACACACTTGCTCCAGATGACACAAGTTAAATTTCCTATTGAGAATTGGACAAGTACTTTGGTGGTGAAGAGACTCTTGACCTTTTTAACCGATTAAATTAAGTTATGGGGAGGTATTTGATTTTAGGCTTGATTTGGGAGGCCTCTTTAAAAGGAACCACGTTTCCCATGTTAGCTGTTAAAGAAAACCAGCGTAGTGCAACATTAAAACAGCAGTGCAGTCTTAAGGACAAGGCAGAGAAACAATATCCATCACTTTTTTTCCAGAGGCTTGCAGTGAGAGGTTGTCAGATTTTACTTCTAAAAAGCATTTTTGCTCCTCCCTGGAAAGCCATTTTTTGTTACGTGAGATTGTGGACTTTCTAATGTCTATATTGAACACTGGGGCATGTGAATGAGAAATATAAAATGTAAACTTCAGATTCTGAGATGGTGCCAGGGGAAGTGGATTTGGGAAAATAACAGCCTGTTAGGGCAACCTCTAGAGTACATAATATTTTAGAACAAATGTTGAACAAAATAATAAAGTCAGGGAAGCTAGTGGGAAATGGGATAAAATAAAAAATTATTAATAAATATTTTTGTGCAAAGATTAGCTGTTTCATCTTCTTCAGTTCTGTTGCTAAATAAAAGCAGTAGATGCGATTCATCTCAATCTTGATAAAGAATTTGAATGTGGTACCCACATGGAGATCTATCAATATGGCACGAGAAAAAGAAGATCCATAGAAGAAATTTTAAATATGTAGAGAAATGAATAGAGAGGAGATGTAAATATTCGTCTTAAAATGGGAGTGTTGGGCCAAAGGGAATCTGCTAATTAAATTCCTCAAAGGAGGTGAAATATGTTTAATATTTTCCTATCACTGTCATAAATAAGCAGTAGTATGCTTATGAATTTGACAGGTGACAGAATTCTTATGAATTTATAGGTGACTCAAAGGTAAGAGTCTCTGGCATTTCAGAAGAGGATCATAGCATCATACAAGGATGTTTTCTTCTGAGTTGGTGTGATAGATACGGCATGAAATGTAATGGTGCAAAGTGCAAGGCCATGCTTTTTACTCTGAGTAAAGTGAGGCCAGGTAATAAAAACCAGTTCATTATTATCTCTGAGGTTCATTAACAGGCTTTTCCAGGTGTAGCAGAGGTAAAAATAAAGAGCAGCTTTAGGATGGAGCATCAGGGAGTTCATAGAAGTGACTTGTGAGTTTCCTTGCAGTCCTGTGCTCCTGTATTTATTTGAGGTGTTTCTCTTGAGGAATGGGATGTGCATGTGCCTCTCTGTGTGTGGATGTTTTAATTAAATTGCTAGCTGCTTCCACGTGTTTGAAGCATTCCCCAGTGGCGTCTGTGTCTGTGCACTGCGAGCAGCAGGAAGGATGATGTGTTCTTGTGCACGCAGCTGCAGCACAGCAGGAAAGGGGAAGACTTAAGACAGAGCAAATTCTGCAGCTCCTGGAGGGATGGTTGTCAGTCACATCCGCTTGTCCCAGGCCCTTTGCTGCTGTGGGAATGTGCTGAGTTTCTGCTCCTCTTTGGATGATCAGCCATCACTGCTCATAAGCACAACATAAATATTGGCCTGCCTGCAGAGAAATAGAAAAAAATCCCTTTTTACAGCACATTAGTTTTGCTCTTGGAAGACAAGAGAGAGCCTTGTCCTGATGGGGAGGGAAGTGCTGTCCCCCACACTTCTGTAGTTCCCAAAGGCAGGTTGGAACTCTTAAATTGTTTGATTGAGTTGACTTTCCATGCCAGGCACACTGTGAGCAAGTATGAGCTCTGCTGTGCCACCTTCCAGCAGCACGTGAGGTACCACGTGTAAGGGCAGGCACTTACAGGTACCCTTAGGTACTGTCGCTGTGCTCTGGGCAAGGCATGGCTTCTCTGCTGCTTGGATGCTGCCATTGGGAGGGGACCTTGGTGCAGTGAGGAGGAGCTCGAGTGTCAGAGGAGGATGTGGTGGGTGGTTTGCTGGGCCCTGGGATCAGGCTGCAGCTGTATGGGCAGCAGCTCTGCGCCGTGGCTTGTGGTGCTTGCGTTGGGTCGGAGCAGGTGCTGCTTCCCCCATGCTTGTCACTGCTCATCTTCCCTCCTTGCATGTGTTCCCTTGAAGTTTGTTGGGCTCTGTGGATTTCAGGAGAAAGCATGTGTCACAATTTCTGTTCTCCCTAATCTTGAAAAAGCAGAATTTAAGATTTCACAGAAGATCCGTCATTAGTTTTGTTTATTCATATGCTAATGCTCGTTTTGCCTTAACTCTCACACTGGGAATGAGTGGAGATGACAGTTTACTCCATTTAGGGCCCATAATGCTTGCTTTTTGGATTTGACATGACAATGGTTATCAGTAGGGGGATTGTATCCTGAAGCATATGCTTTTCTTTTTTTTTTTTCTCTCTTCATATTATTCTCACCCAGTTTCCATGCTTGCATTGTTTACCCTTGACGTGAATTATTATTTCTTCCGAATATATTAAACACATTAATCAAGTTGCCATGGCTGAAGCAGATTTAATATGCATTTTTAGGAAAGTATTGGACAGATTTCGGTGTTGTTATTCCAAGAATTTTACTTGCTGATTTGCTGTGCTTTGAGAGTAAGATTGTCTTTTGTGTCAGACGTGCAGCATGGCAAGCCAACAAACATGAGAATCAAGAGTGACTTGATGCTACAGACGAGAATGTGTGATTTTCTTTCCATCATCTAGTTCTGTTTAATACCAACAGAAATGGCACATCTCCCACTTCCCTGTGAGTACGGCTGCATTTCTGCAGTGAATCCAGAAAAGTTTGATCAGGGCTTTCCCCTGGGCTACAGAGGAAGCTGTGGCACTGTCCACTGACCACAGTTTCTCTGAGAAAAAGCTGCTTCACAGTCCAAATGAGTGAAACGATTTTATTTTGCATGGCATAAAGACCTATGAATGTGCTCAGGGACCATACACTTCACTCTATAATTTTCTACTTGATTATGCCTTAAAATTGCAGAGCAGTTGTATTACTTTTATATAGCAGTATCATGAGGGTTCAAGAATACTTCTTAACTGGCATTGACCTTTAACCTGAACACTGAGGTTCATGGGTTTATTCACTTAATATCTCTTGATATTCACTGACAATCACTGTCTGCCTTATCATTGCCTTTTCTTGAGGAAGGCAGGAAAAAAATATAAACCAGTTGGTTCAAACTCATGAGATGAAGTGATGAAGGTCCTCATAACCTCATCACACAAAAGGAAGAAAACTGAACCAGAAGTTCACATCCTAATTATTGCTGCAGTTATAATAGAGTGTGGGAGCTACTCTGTTCTAGGCAATAAGGGAATACTTGCTCTTTCAGTCAGAGGCCTTATTATTTTTGCATTATTACTATCAGCATCACAATTCTGCCAAATGAAAATACGTATCCAGACATTACATGGTCGTCTTGCTTTTCACAGTTCATTTTTTCTGTCTGTTGATGTGTGCAAGTTCTTTCACCATGATTTGAAACTTCTTAATGGTGTTGACAAACAATTGTACATTCCCACACTGTTAAAACAAGAAATTTGTGGTTCTTGTTACCCTTGGGGTAGGCAAGGACCTAAGAAGATTATATTACAGAAGATTGATTTCTGCTCTTCGTGTAAAAAGAAAATCTTTATTTAATCTGGTTTGGGATGAGAATTCATAGTGACCATCTGTGTGAAAATTTTACCCATAGTAATTTAATTTTTTTTTAAACCTGGCTTGAAATACCAGGTTTTGGTGGTTTTTTTTTTTTGTTTGTTTTGTTTGGTTGGTTTTTGTTGTTGTTGTTGTTGTTGTTGTTGTTGTTGTTGTTGTTGTTGTTGTTGTTGTTGTTGTTGTTTTTTGGGTTTTTTTGGGGTTTTTTTTTGGTTGGTTGGGTGGTTTTTGTTGTTGTTGTTGGTTTTGGTTTTTTTTCCCTTCTTTTTTTTTTTTTTTTTTTCTCTCCCTGATCAAGGTTTCCTAGTCTGGCATCTCAGGGAAGAGCATCTGCTTCAAAGATGTCTTTGGAGGTTCTGAGTTATTATTCCTTACCTTTTTAACAAGTTTGTCCATCATGCTGCCTCATACAGCCAGTAAGAAGTCTCCAGCTGTTATGGGCAAGGTCTGTAGTATAAACATTCATCTCACTTCATCAGAGATACAACAATGCTTCACTCCTTAATATGAATGTCTTGTCCATCTTTTTCCTTAAAAAAATAAATTTGACATTGTGGTTTTCAATAATCATTCACAATTTTGACAGAATCTTTTTACTAAAAATGATCATGCCTCACATTTCAGCCTATTAAAAAGAAAATTACAATGGAGTCAGACAGAAGGCTAATAATAACTTAGAAAGTCCAGTTTGCACATGCATTTTTCATTATGATTGACAACCTGTTTAGAAATTCTATGTTTGTAAGTTCCAGCCCAGATTTTCACTAGCTCTCTGTGAATATTTATTGGAATTCTCAAATACTTCATAGTTAGGCTGTATTCTATCCCCAGAAGAACATTTTTCCACTGGACATTCAAATAGTTATCCTTTATTCACATAAATACTTCAACAAATATTCAACATTCACGTTACATTAAATAATGTTCTTACATTCATGTAATATATTGGCATTAATCTCAATACAAATGTAAAATGTTGATTGCTTGTGCTTGGATATTCTCACTGCAGCACTCTTATTAGGTTAAGGGTGCTACTGGATATCAGAGGGGAGCACTGTTCCCAAAACTCTTTGACCTGGTTCACTGCAAGAAAGCAGTTAAGAGCCAACATGGAGATGAAAATATCTTTCGCAGCTGTGACAGCACAACATATGTTACTGCTTTGTGTGAAAATGAGCAGAGACAATTTAAACTCTGCATTTGGCCGATTAGTCTTATGGTGTCTTTTCTTTGACAATAAAGATGCCGTTGGCAAAACCTATCCAGAAAGGACAGAGTGGGGTATTCCTGCAGAGATTGCCTAGTAGATTGGGATGCTTCTGGCATACAGCTAGTTGTAGCAGATGTTTCCAATTAACTGTAATAATTCTGAAAAATAAATGAACTTTCCTCAGGATCTCCTGGATGAATATTGATGTAGTGGCAGTCTCCTCAGCCTAGAAGTGCTCACAGTAGCAGTTCTGGGGGGTGGAGAGGATAAAAACTTGAAAGGTGACGATTTGCCAGAAAAGCTGAAGATTCAGATCCTTGCAAAGGGTAGAATGAGGAAAGAACTTTTGCCTCAGTTTCTCTGCATGTTCTGGCTTTTCCCCTCCAGCAAGCCCTCCCAGGCAGGCAGCCCCCGGAGGCAGGCCAGGGGATGGTGGGCTGTCCATGAGACACCACGCCATGGCGTCACACCCAAGGGGACATCCATTGCTACGGGGCAGTGGGGATGGTTTTGGTAAGGCCATAGGTGAGCTTAGTGCTAAAAGGATTTGTTCCTTGGGTGCTGGGGTTTATGAGGAGCGTGATGTTGGTGGGGACATGCGAGCTCTTCAGGGATCCTGCAACTCTCCACACAGAGCTGCTTGGTTTGCTTGAAACACTTTGAGCGACATATGGAGAGCTGAACTTGGTGTGGCTGTGCTATGGGATACCAGAGTGAGAATGGAGGTTTCTGGTACAGATTTTTTCAGGGCTTCAAGACTCTTGTTGTGTGCTGTCCACAAACAGATGGCGAGCTCTACTGTTTAATAAAAAGAATAAAAGGAGGGGGTGTAAAGAATCTTTCACAACTTGCACAGAATTTAATGTGGCTTTATTTTAGCATAGTTTAATTTCTTGTTAAGTCCATTTTGTTTTATTTTCTTCCTTGTAGGTATATTTCTTGTCATACCTGTAGATAAGTCTAGGTAGCTTTAGTTTGAACTTGACGATTTCAATACTTTTATTTTTTGAATGTACCAGTATTTTTGCCAGTTCTTTTTGTTACTCTCTTCATAGCTCAGTTGCAGGACACATTTTTGCTCTGATTTCACCTAGTTCTTTCTACACTCCTAAACTTTTGTATTTATAATTTTTCAGCTTTTATAGTAGATTCCACTTCTCGGCAGTGATGGAAAGCATTGCTAGTGTCATTTCTTCGCTTTTATTTTTGTTCCTTTCAAAAGCTAAAGCCATGAATGAGGTTATTTGAACGAGGTATGCTCCTTTACATGTTTTCCACATTAGCTCTCCAAAGCCCCCTCATCTGTAGCGTTCACAGGGTGTCCTGCTTGTGACATCGCAGAGTCAAGGTCCGGTTTGGAGTGGTGACCAAGCTAGCCATCGGGATCAAAACTTCCTGGCTGGTGTTGTTGCCCCAATAATATGCCTCTTAGCTGTAAAACTCATGGGGAATTAATCTTCCCTTTAATTCCTATTTATTGCTCCTGCCCTATTATGCAACAAGGGTATTAGTGCGGGTGCGATGCAGACTCATTGTGTGGGGTCCTGCCTGCTGCTGTCCTTTGACACAAGCCTTCAGTTACTCCATTCTGCTTCTTTTGGCTTCACAGGCTGTAAAGGGTCTGTGTAGTGTTTCTTTAGAGAAAGCCCAACTGACTGTGTATAATCTTAAGCCACTTCATTTTCCGGTACTTTACTTAACATTATCTGCTTTCAGTAGAGAAATGTATGTTTAAGAGACAAAAACTTTAACACTACCAAATAGTTCCTTGCAAGGCTTTTTTAAAAGGAATTGTATGCAAAGCAGACTTCCTTGCTCATTGTCACCATTTGGGAGTGTCTCTAGTTTACTGCCGAGTCAGGAGAACGCAGAACATGGGTTCTCAGCAGTGATAGGAATCCTTCCCCATGTGCACTTCTGTTTTGGTTTCACGCATTTATCTGCCCTTCAGACACTATTAGTGAAAACATAAAATTATATGGAGGGGTAGGGCTGTTTCTTTTGTCTTTCTCATGTTAAGGCAAATTGAGGATAGGAGGATGATGCTGAATCAAAATAATCAACTCTGTAACTCTTTTAGGGCTAGCGCTAAAATAAGAGTGAGATGTGATAAGAGGTCTTGAGCAAATGGAAATTGTAAAGCTGAAAACACAAATGTGAAAGACAAATGGTTCGTATGAACTCCCATCTGTATTGAAAAAGAGTATGTCAAGAGCAGGGTTTAAACTTTTTTGGCTGCATGCTTGTGTGGGACAGAATGCATTTAAAACAATTCCTGTAAAAGCTTCTTCCTAAGCAGGTGTGTCTGGAGAAATAAATGACTGATGCGGCACCGCAGGCTCATGGTGGGTGAAGAGGTGTTGCTCCTGCACTCAGGATCAGGTTCTGGCCTTTTCCACCTGCAGAAAGCCAGAGCTTTCCTAATGATTTCAACAGAGCAACTGCACAAAGATTTGTATAGGAAAAAATAGGATTTGAAGTGGCAAACATGATGGGAATACAGCCTTTCAGATTATCTGCTGTGATTTTTCACCTTTGTTTTAACCACCTCCTGGCTAGAGTGCTGCAAGAACAAAACCATGGTCTTCTAAAACAATTTTCTAGGCATTTTAAAAGATGCTCTTGTGGCATAGATGAAGCATTAATGTAGCAGTGCTGTGGTGTGCCTGGGGGATTTATGTTGTGTTGATTCAGTGATGAATCAAGCAGGCAATATGCAGTACTGTGAGAGGTACTGCTAACGCTGTCAGAGGAGAGGGGCTGGAGCAGCAGGCAGGGGAAGGACAGGGATGCAGCTGCAGCAAAGAGGCAGCTGAAGAACAGGAGCAGGGAGCAGAATTTGGAGAAGGTAGGTCACAGGTAACAGCAGACCTTGACTGGTCTTGTCTTTGTATCCATGAACAGTGGTTTTGCACATAGTTTATAGTGGGTGGTAAATGCCTGGAGGCATGACTTCAGGCCCTTATCCTTTTATGCTCTCCTCTCTGTTAAATATTGTTATAAACCCCCCAAATAGCATGGTGAGTGGTTTTTGGGGTTTGTTTTTTTTTGTTTTTTTTGGTTTTTTTTTTAAGGAGCTATTGGCAGTTATTATTATATCAGTAAGGAGCAACATAAAAGCCAAAGCATTTGATGCCTCCCATGCTTACTTGACGACATTAAATTAATGCAAAGAATGCCCCCTATTTAAATGAGCAAATATCGAAATGACTGTCTAACTTATTCACATTTTTGCATTAAGCTCTTCTTGTGTTTTATGAGCTTATGACCAAGCAAAATAAGCTTTGTTTTATCAGGATTTGGAATTAATTGAACTTAAAAAATACCAGCTAACCAGGCAGTAAAAGCTGCTTGATGGAGAGAGGCAAGGAGATTTCTCTGTTTGTACAAGACCTGTAATTTTTGAAAGTGTATCTGCCAGTCCAGTTATATCTCTGTCCTAATAGGATAACTCGGAGAATATCTGTGTATGTCTGGTATTTCACATTCTTAACTTCTGGGTTTGAGTTTTGAAGTGGCTGCACATGTGAAATACTAGACATGCACATGTGAAATACCCTTATTTGAGTGTACTTTCTTTGTGTTCTATAAAATGAGGGAAGTAAAACAGTGAAGAAATCCACATTAGTTGGCCTGATTGGGATTATTGGCTGAGATGCTTCATGTGTCAGGAAGTACTGATTTGTTTCCCAGGGCATGCTTTCCAGGCTGATGTTCCTAGGAGATCGGTCCAAGCAGAGATAATCAGGCTTTGACTCATGGTGAATTCTGGTATTTAATGCAGAGAGGATGCTAGCAGCCACCCAAAAATTAGATTTTAAAAATGATGGAAAAGGACTATGAATGTTTTGTCTTTCCCTTCCTCAGTTAGAAAAAGCAAAGATGGGGAGGGTAAAATTACCATTTTTTGAGTATTATTCTTGAAGCACTTCAGAGGGGGTGAGGCTTTCCTAAACATTCTACGTGATGAATTTGTTTCTTCTGCCCGGCTGAATTCAAATGAAATGCTTCTCCTTCTTGCAGTGTGTAAGGCACACTCATCTTGTCCCTGGCTGGCATGTGAGCAGCGCTTTGCTGCCCAGATTCCCATGGCAGCAGCAAGCAATCTTGTCTGCAGTTAAGATGCTCTCCATCATCACGGGACTGTCACTGGTGTCTCAGAGGCAGCAGTCAGGGTCCCAGTGGGGAGGCCACAGCTGGCTGCAGCTGCTCCAATGCCTTCTTCGTGGAGGGAGGAATGTACATGAAAAAGGAGAAAAACTGTAATGAAATCCATTTACAACTGTTAGGAAGGAAGCAAGCTCGTGTAGATGAACTTTAGTGGAACAAAAGCTATTTATACAAAGCCACCTTCTGTGTTGCAATAACTGATGGCTATGCTGCAGGGTGACCCCTCTTCCCAGGGCCTTGCTGGATGGCAGGGCAGTGAAGGTTGGGACCCCCAGACTTTTTCCTGCTCTGACACAGCACAGAGCACCCCAGGTGCACTTCCTGGCTGTGGTTGAGGTGCTGGCAGGAGTATTGCCCACTGGCTGCCAGGCCACTGCTTTCTCCACAGTCAAAGGAAGGGAGCTCTGTGAAAACCAGGCTCGCAGTATGGAGGGGTGGGATGTATGCACTGGACTTGGGGAGAAGCACATGGGGGCTTCTTTTCTTGTTCATCTCCCCTCAGGCTTAGCAGAAAATATTTTTCTCGCATCCCTGGCCGTCCATCTGGCTGCTTTGGTGTGGGAGAAAACACATGCTGAAGCCCATCCCATTTGCATGGATTTAATGCAAATACCAAAGCAGAATTTCAGGAGTTGGTTAAGTGTGGGGTTTTTTCTAAAAGGCTAATGTAATCTTCTGCGGTGTGTGATTACATCTTCTGGCAAAGCTTGCTTGATTGAGCAATCCCATTTCTGGGATTTAGGGTTTTATGCTAGCATGTCTCCCAGCTCAATGAGTTGGCATAGGAAATTCTGTTTACTGTCTTCTCCAGTGCATTTTGTCCAGCATGGAGTCTGGAGGTGGTGAATATGCACACTAACACTCTGGCTGTCTCAGCCACTCATGTAAATGAAGAAGTCACATTCAAAGAGTAAAAAAAAAAAAATCTTATGATCCACAAGTTACTGCAGGTTTCCTTTAAACATCATATTCAGTTTTCACTGGCAGAGTGATTTAAAAGGTCATTTTCAAAAGAGAGAGACATACAAATGTTCTGGGGAGTCCTCCTTTTTGGGACGCTGGTCAGAGCAGTGATGCTCTGCACCCTCCGTCCATCAATCCAGTCCCCATGTCACCTCCCGTGCACAGGAGGAGGGTGGTAGGTGATGGCAGCCGACAGACAGCTACCTGCAAAACTCACCCACTGAAATGGAGGGGAAGGCTGGCCAGTGGTGGTCTGCCTCAGCACCCCCCATTTGGCAGCGCCTGCTTTACTGAGCCATGCTCCTGTAGAGCCTTCATGTTATAGGGTCAAGTCTCCCTTGCAGGTGGCTTTCACGTACCAAAGGCTGGTGGAGTAGGGGCATGCCAGAAGCTGGGCCTCTGCTTGCTGGCTGGAATTTATTCTTGATGCTCAGGATAGCTTTCACTATGCTGATATTAGTTATTTTAAAAAACCTAAGCCAAGCAGCTTCTGTCACAGCCTTGCCGTGTGACCAGGGCAAAGCCTTCATTAGCAGATACTTTAAGAGCTTTTATGGAACTCCCCGGTGGACAGACACCTCTGGCTTACTGGGCCACCTCACTCTCAGAAGTGATTGTTTAAGGTGTACTTTAAAGTCAGGGCAGGGCCCGGTTTTGCAGCACCCTTGCGTAAGACTGGCTTTATCAAACACTTGAAAGATTTGCTCTTTTAAGTTCCTTTTTAATTAGTCTCTCAATTCTTTCAGTTCAGCCTTGTGAACCATGCTTGGGTGAGGCTTTCAGATATGTGCCAATCCATCCATGACAGGTATCTCCAAGGGAGAACAAAGTATTGAAGGACAGTATTAGATAAAAAGCCAGGTCTGATCTCTCACAGGTAGTGTGGAGTCCAGGCAAAAAGCATCAAACCCCACAACAACAGTAGCAGAAAGAAGGTGGAAACACCATCTCTTACTGATCTGTTGTTCACCTGCTTCAAAAGCTGTGTGAATCTGAGGGGCCAGCAGATCCTTTAGGATTTTTTTTTCTTTTATACCAGAAACATAGGTCAAGCTCTGGGCAATACTGATAGATTTCAGTCTAGTGTCACATGGTGCAGGGGCAGCCAGCTCACTGTTCTGTCCTGTGGGTACTTAGGAGGACAGCACAACGAGCTTTAGTCCCATTAAGAAATGTTTGATGTAATTAACCAGCTTCTTGTTTGAAATGGGCCTAAGGTTGTCCATCTTGTTTTTCCTGATTTTTAAACCAGTTTTCACTGTGAAAGATATAGAGATAATCAAAGAGACCAAGAACTATTAGCTGACAGTCTACATCCCATCCTGTTTTTCCTGAAATTAAACTTTGAGTATTAACACTATCTCAATTCACTGTGGTTAAACAAAGGTTCCGAAGAGTGGGGTTTTCTTCTTTTTCTTTTCC
>VZTI01003363.1:480322-528126 GCA_013397865.1 Struthidea cinerea | reverse complement strand
TTTTTGCATGTTCCTTGTTTTATGAATAAATAAGTGCTGTGAGCACCTTTATCACTGATGCAATACTTAAATGTGCTTCCACAGTTTCCACACTACACAGCAGTGGCTGTGGTAAGAGGACTTGCATAGTTTGTGCAAAATGCTTGTACGGAGAAAATCACATCTTAATAATTACTTTTTATATAATGCAATTTCCTGCGCACAAACAGTTTTATCTGGTACGCTTTTTCCGAGTGGCACCACTCATGGCAGAAAAACTGGGATAATTCAAACAGGTCTGACAGGATCAGGACTCGGAAAGGCAAGTTAGCCATTGGAGGCGAGATGCAGAGCAGTCGTGGATGGTGATGAAGTAGTGACAAAGCTTCTCTCTATCACAGCTTGTCAACAAATGACAGGAGGATGTCATTATTTGTCTCTTGCACTTATAATCTCAAAATTAAACCCTCATAAACAGATGTGTATCTTCTGGTGGCTGTTTTCCTGATTAGAGTGGTGTCACTTCCATTCCCAGAACCTCTGCCCACTAGTATCTTAGAGTCTGATCAATTATTTTGAGCATGCTACAATCATATTTGACATTTATTTTTTAAAAAATATATTCCCTTGTGCATTAGAGTTTAGAAATTTGATTTAGATAATCAGATCTTGTCCATATATTCAAATAATTCAGGAGAGTTTCTCCTGGTTGGATATGACAATATAGGATAATGGATTTGCACAATTTTTTAACCAAATCTGAAAACATTTGGATATCCTGAGTCAGAAAGATCTTTGACCTGGAATTTAATTAAAGAGTGGAAAATAGGAAAAGTGGGTGGATGCAGGAGAGGATTAAACAAAAAAGAAAATCTCTGTTCATTCAAGATTTTGGTCCTGTTAAATGGTGTAAAAAGCTCTTGTCACAGAATAGTTGGGCCTTATGAATGACATAAATTTGAAAATTAGAAAGAGTGGAAAATGAAAACTTAGTAATTTGACTTCTTTCTTAATTTTTAACAAAAATGAGCAAGCTGCAGGGAAGAATAAAAGACAGCTGAAGTCAAAGGAAACACATTCATAGCCATCTATGTCCTAATGAGTAACATTAGGAAACCATATGTAAGTATTTAGTCTTGACTGTAATGGATTGAATACATTTGGTCTTGTCTGGATGAAACAAGCCCAAATCTGTCAAGTACGTGGGTGAAAAAACAGTTGGAAATTCTGGTTGCTACAAATGGAAACCAAAGAGCCATGCTCAAATGCTTTCACCTCAGATGAGGTGAAAGTTTCAGTTCTACTGTCAGTGCTTATCAGACAGGTGAGAAATAAATCTGCAAATGACATCAGTTATTCTTATATACTTTGCTGGATGTGTAGTAGTTCAGTTCATCATTAATGTTGCAAACCAAATTCCATAAGAAAAATTATTTAAGAAAATTATTTGCATTCTTGTAGTACAGAATGTTAGACTTAGATTGTGTTGGTACACTTCAGATCTTTGTAAGGCTTTGATTTGACTGCTCTGAGAAGGGGCTTTGGACGCGTGCAAGTTACGCCAAGTTAAAAATCCACATGACCTGAGTTAGTCAAGAGTTAAAGAGCTTTTAGCAGAGAACAGAGCGTAGACCCAAATGATCTGTGTCCATGTAAATGACTTCAGTTTGATCAGTAGCTCAAAGTGAAATACAGACCTCTTAGCAGTGGGGGCAATCTGGGGTGTGTTTGTCTTCAGCATGTGTAGGAGATACGCACTTCCCAGCTCTGACAGGCTCCCAGCCAGAGCAAGAGGTGATGCTGGATTAAGTGTAATTTTGTGTTTAGTCTCCCGTAGATGGAGAGGACCTGGTGTGATCCAGCATTTGTCTCAGGCAAGTAGAAGGACCTGATGAGGTGCATGTACCAATGCCACACAACACTACAAACAAAAAGTAAGTTGTCACTGAAAGTTATGCTCTTGGAAAGAAGGAATAGCAGTGACAAGTTTGACTGGAAAAACTGTAATTGAGGGAGGTCTAGAATAAGCAGTGTTATCAAATTGGTTTTCATCAACAGCTAATCCAAATTTAACTAAGATCTCTTGGGTTCAGGCTTCATTATCACCTAATGCAGGCTGAACACATCTATCCTGGACTTGGTGGAGATTTGATATAACACCTATTTAGAGAAGTAATTTACAAGTGTAAATCTTGTCTATATGGCCAGAGATGTTCATAAGTTGCTTAAAGATGTTTGCTTTGTATTTGTAAAGATTGAATTTCCTATCAGGGTATTAGAGTGGCAGTGACTAGGTCTTGGCATACTTCTTTGGAGAAAGAATCTCTTGGTCTTGCATTTTCAGAAAACTGGATGTTGTGTCCCTCTTTCTCTTAGTTGTAGATGTAAAGTGGGAGTCTGAACATATGTGTGTTTTAAAATCCTGTAAGCAAACCAGATTTTTCAGAATAGCATCATACTAAGAAATCTAATAGTTTTTCTACACCTCCAAAGACACACATATAGCATCTTCCTGTCCCTGCCAGAGCATGTGTGCTGTGCTCCTTCCTCTTGCATGATTTTATGGAAAAGATCTCTGAAACTTTCATTCTGTGCTTCCTTAATCCATCCCTCCACTGAATGACAAAATTCTTCTGCCACCCAAACTGCCCTGAGTAATATCCTTGTGGTTTTATACACTTTGAGGGCTGAGGATGGGTGAGATAGAGATGAGGCTATCTCAGATGGATGGTGTACATCCAAAGATACTGCAAGTTAATGGAATTACTGTGAAATTACACCAGTGAAAGTGAGGTTTTCTTCTGTACTTGTATAATATTTGTGAGAATAGTCTGAAAGTATTCATTTTTCATGTGGCCCTGACAAATAATGTCCGGATCTTTACTTGCGATAGATGTGGGGAAAAAAGACAGTAAGGCCTTTAAAAAATGAAAATCAAGTAGGATCACAAAGATTCGGAAAGAGAAGGATCTCCAAAGAAAAAATCAATAAACTGTGTCATATAGACCACTTATATGTAAGTGATAAATCTCTACATCTGTTGACCAGTGTACAGACTATGAGTTTTGGCTTTCACATTTGCGTTTGTGTACACTAAGTACATGATCCCTTAAGTAAAATCTAAAGGTATGACTTGTTAGAGATGAAGTGAGATGGCACAGGCAGGCTCCTCCGCTCCAGACTCAAGATTTCCAAGAGAAATAACTATCTTTAGTGTTCTTAACTACCTCTAAGCCAAAATACACCATTTTTTAGGCATCTATTGATGTTATGTTGTGGTATCTAAATGTTGTACAGTAAAAGACAAAAGTGATGTGAGAAGAGTAATGCCAAGGATTTATGGGGACTGGAAACTTAGGAGAAGTAAAAAAGGGAGAGGAAATAAAGCTGGCCTGTTGGATATTGCTCTTGATTATACTTGACCTGTTTTAGTTGAAGTAGTTCTATTTGCCTCTTGCCACAAGCATTTCGTAATGTATTTTACCATTAGATGTTGCATCCTGTACTAGATCTTGAATGGTGTGTGTAGGCTGACCCCTGCACAGTTCTCTTTTCAGGCATCATTCATTAATAACCACCTCAGCACTGGTTTTTAAAGAGTAGTGGTATATGGAGTTTTGAGATGACTTACGTAATTCTGCAAAAAGCAGTTCGTACTGTGATACTGACCCTGGAAGCTACTCTGAAATATGGTCTAGATGTTTACAATGTTCAGTCAAAGAACATCTGATTTTATTTATTGCCATGGAGTTGTGGGGCTCTGCTGATGCAAAGCACTCTTGATCCTGCTTAAGTCCATTTGACAAGATGCTTAAGACAAATTTTATCTTATTAATAGATAAAAGGAAATAGTATCCTTAAGAAATGTTATTAAAGAATAAAATTAGAAGAGGTGATTGCTCATTTATTGCTTTCCTATATCAGCTTAATTTTGAGTACAAGATATAGAGTTTTACTGGTCTGTTACTATCCACTGAACTGAGCGCTGCTGTTCAGTTCTCATGAAAATTATTTCAGGGTTTAGCTTCAGTGATATGCTTTGAAACAACATATTTTCAAAAATGCTTATAAATTCCCTCTAGAAGTCACCCTCTTACTTTGCTGTTTCATGTTACAAACTCAAATATGTTAATTTGGAAGAGGTGTATATCTGATTGTTCATTACTCAAGATAACCCTTGCCGAAGTCCCCAAAAATTTAAGAGCAAGAAAGAGCCCTGAGAGGTGGGGCGGCGGGATGGCTGCCTAGCCCTGATGATCATCTCAAGGCTGATCTGGTAGGACTGGCTAAAAGGGTGAGATAGGGCCCCTGGGAGATTGCCAGTAAGTCACCAATTAATACTAACTGCGTGGGAAAATACTGTAGGGCTGCGATGGTTCATCAGGAACTGGAACGAGTTCATACCTGTGCTGCACCCAAGGGCTGTGTGTCCTTGGTATTTACTTCAAGAAGAAAACACATTGTTGCTTGCTGCTCCATTCACTTGCAGTGTTTTATGATCTGAACTATAATTAATGTGGAGGAACATGAAACGTCTCACATCTATCGAAGAGCTTGGCTTGGGAATATTGGAGTTAAACTGTAGTATTCTAATTGGTTTCAGCAGGGATCATCACTGTCTCATCTTGAGCCAGACATTGCTTCTCATTTTCTCATAGGAAAGAAAACAACTGTGAAGTTGCATGAAATATGTGCACGATAGTCCTTTCAAAACAAGAAAACTATGGACATCTGATTTTAAAAGGGCTTTTGCTTCTCTGATTTCCAAGGAAAGCTTTGCAGAAAACTGAGATTTAAGCTGCTGCTGTCTTCTCCTCTGCCTAGTGACAGCTGTATACATCTGCTGAGGATGTAGTTTATTGTCTCATCCTCTTGTTGCTCATGAAGGTCGTGAAGCATCGTGCCTCCTTGGAAATTAAACTGGTAATGCTGAGGGGCAGGCGCGAACAGCCAGCATGCTCAGAGGCTCTTGAATGCGGTTACCGGGGGGTCGAGAGCAGCTGCTGTGTCTGTGCTCTGTCCTGGGAATCGCGCCCAGGCAGGGAGAGGCGCTTTCCTGGGAAGTTCGGGCAGGCAGGTGGCAGCAGGCGGGGTGGGAAGGGCACGTCGCTCTGTCAGCGCGCTGCGATTTCGCCTCTTGCTCTCGAAAAGGCAGACAAGGCTTCCAAGTCCTAAATTGCATTTTGTCTAACTCCTCCCCTATTCCGGTTGCTCATGCAACCACCCACGGATCCGAAACAAAAATGTGTGAAGCGAGGCAGGGAGTGCTCTTGCCAGTGCAGATTCCATCTCCCCTCCAGGCGCCCGAGTGCCCGTCGTGCGCTGACACTGTCTCACTCCTGGACACAGCGGAGCTTTGGCTAATCATAAAGACATAAACATTTTTCTCCCATTCGTTCTCATCACCCTGTACTCCAAGAAGAAGAAGAACAAAAAAAGAGAAGTGCGGGGCTGTGGATGAGCGTGCCTTTGTGCCGCTGCTCGCTGGGCGGGCTGACAGAGGCGGCATTGTTCGCGGGCTGTGCCCCGCTTGGCAGCCGGAGAAGGTGGGATCTGCGCCCTGCATACGGAATCGGTGAGCGGCCGGGGACAGGGGGCGAAGCTCCGAGAGCTGCATTAACACCCGGAGGGAGTTTCAGAGCACTGCTAAAGCAGCTTCTCCTGGTGTCTTCTGCACAATGCAAAGAGGGTCTAGGATGAGGAGTCCTTGTTAATCAAAGGTAATACTTTTATCTTTAGAGTAGCATAAGATAGTGGCAATTGCTGCTATTGGTTGTTTATTAAAATAAGAGTGATACAGCAGGGAGGAAAGTTATGAAGTCCTCTGTACTCCTTGGGAGAATAAAGCTTCATGGTGGCATCGTGCTGAGGGTTATTGAAGTTTGTCTGTTCCCCTTTATGTGGGCTTAGTTTGTGTTACCAGTAATAAGAAAATCTCTATGTGTTCCCATCAGAGGAAGAAAAGACTACTTAGTTTCCTTCTCCATCTTACTTTTTAAGCCAAAAGTTACTATTTATATGCAATATTAAATTAGTTCTGCTATTAGAAATACATTGACATATAGCCATTAGGCAAGGTAAATACTTCTTCCTATTACCAGAGAGAGTTCTCACCTCTCAAGGTACTCCCTGGAGTACAAAGCATCCTGTACAGTGGTAAAAAAATCAACATTTGTTCCATATACCTCAGCAGAAAGAAAAATCATTGTTGCATTTGTTTTTCCAGCCACTTTGCAATAACTATTTACACAGAATGTGCCAAACGGATTTTACATTGTTGTGCTGGTATTTCTCATGTGCTCTTACTACTTCAATCCTATTTTTAGTGGTTTTTAAATGACTGGGTTTTTTTAGTTTCTAAGTAGAGATATTTTGTCCGAGTGTTTGCTGTTCATATTGCTGTCTGTTCTTTGTGGTTGTTAAGTATGTTTTTGAGAGTGTGTACTACTATTTGGGGATGACAACAAACGTGATCTTTGTTATCATCCCCAAATAGTAGTATACACTCTATATACTGTGTATATACTCTATATATACACAGTATATAGAGTGTATACTCTATATACTGTATGTAGAGTATATGTATATACTCTAGATACAGCCCCGTGGCTGTTGCCCATTTTGTGTGCCCAGGCTGACACACTTTTGGGGTGACCGGGCTCAGCTTCATTGAAGACCACACACAACTCTAGATCTGGAGCTCTTAATGACACAAGTGGTGTTTGAAAGGTTTTTTCTAAGAAGAGGTTAAAATGGGGAGAGTGCAGTTTGTTTGAACTGAAGAACGTTACTCAGTTCTGCCTGCGCAGCACCGTTTGTTCTGTGCAATTTGGGAGAACACAGCTTGTACCTCCTGTCTGCCCCGTAGCAGCCCCAGAGGACACACGCTGCTTTTGTGCTCCCGTTCAGTTTTAATCTTTAGGGAGCAACTGTTTCAAAGAATAAACACATTGCCTTGTGGGAGAAACTCCAGAGAACATCCTGCTAGTGACAGCGGCAGCCGCTGCCCATCATCCTAGACGTTCCTCTGCCAAAAACGGCGGGGCTTTGTGAGCTGGCCAGCCAAAGGCTGGGAGCTGCAAACTCTGTATTCCCTAGGATGGCCAAAGGAAATCACGTTTCAAAGCGCTGAATTAAACCTGTGACGCTGCTAGCTGCTGGCTCAAAATGCAGAATCCGTGTTTATCCTGGCCCCCTCAGCCCAGGGATTTGGGGCATTCCCTTTCTGCAGGAGTGTCCTGCCCACTAATCCCTACGCACGCCTCAGGCTGCTTGGCAGTGAGGTGGGTCGGCACCGGGCGGGCAGGTAATGAGCCTGCTCACTCCCTCCATGCAGGCTTTCTCTGCCTCTCCTCACTGAAGGAGAGGGAAACTGAGGCTTCCCAGTCCTCAGCTTCCTTGGTTGGGCAGCAGGCTTGGATGATGCTGGATTCCACATCCTGCCACTTGGGCACCAGCATTTTAATGGTACCCTTTGCATCAGGGAGACAGGTTCCAGACAACACCTGCTGCAGTAAAGAAGGACATTTTAAAGTAATAGTAAGCATATTTAGACATGCCTAATAGGTTTTTAACCTATCAAATGAGAGATATTTATGGTCATTACCTCCATGAGAGAAACAACTGAGACCCTGTATTAGATCCTCTGTCTTTCAATGATTTTCTTAAGCTTGTCAGGGACAAAAAAGTGTGGAAATCCCAAATCAGAGCTTGTCTGCATAAGCAAAAACATGAAACCAGAATAATTAAGGGGGTTACAATTTCCAATAGTTTTTCAGTGAATGCTTTACTAGAGGCAAATATTAGGAAATAAAAATATAAATGGATAAATGTGGTTTAGGTTAAATCAAAATTGGTTGTTTGTTATTTTGAATACACTGCCTTATACTAGTGTAGAGCCTGTTATTTTTCTTTTACTGATGGGTTTTAACTGGCAAACAAAGTTCCATTTGCTGTTAGTTTAAAAAGTGGAGTAAATATATGTCCCACACAAAATAATCCCGCATAATATTTATTTGCTAGATGTTGCGTGCCTCACTTACACAGAGACTTTTATAACCCATTTCCTCCAGAGTATATGACACTAAGGGGGCAGGGTCAATTTAAAATAAATAGCTTTTGCTTGTGAAGTCGACTTCAGTCTATTGTATATGTTTCTGTAAACAAAAAGATGCAGCAGAGTTTGGGATGGATAAGCACAGGCAGGGCTTTTGAGATATTGTCTTAACCAGTGCTTCATCGTTTTTTCAGCCCAGAAGCTTTGGCTTCCTCACTGGGAGAGCCTGTATGAAGACTTGTGTGGATGATGTTGTAAGGTAAGGGACACGCCTTAAGTGGGTGTAGGTAATTTTGCATTGCTACAGAGTTTCTGTGTGAGAAGTTGCTACACTCTGTGTCTAATTTCTCCTCAGAGAGACTCGTGTGTGGTTCTCTGTTGTGTGGTAGTAACAAATGAATGAGCAAGACTAACCGTTTACTGTGTAGTTGATGGTATGTCTTAGATGGTGTTGAATTTCAGTTTCTCTCCTATGATCCTCAAGCTCTCCCTTTGGGGAAAGGCTCATGCTGTGTGGCTGGAGGACCTCTTGGTGCAGCATCACGCACCGTGCTTTAGTCATCTTGGTAGTGTTACATTCAAACAGGAGCGTGCAGTGTGTTTTCTGATTCCCAGAAATACCGTCACTTTGTGGCCTTTCCCTGCCAGCTTCAGTGTCACCTTTCCTTCCCCACTCTTCTCTGTCTGGTGGCAGCCCCCATCATCTCTGTTCCCCTGCAGACACGGTGCACTTTTATCCGCAGGCAGTCTGATGATCAACAAACAGCACCATTCTTACCTCCACTCGCAGGGCATGTGTTTTACTCTACCTCACGCACTGAGTGACCAAATAAATTGTCAATAAATGAAGAATCTATCTGGAATATATTGATGACAAAATGTGGAACTCTTCTGATTTGGGGTACTAAAAGACAGGCTTTTGTGCAGTGCTAGGCAGTTCACACAGCCTGCATGCATATTACAAAGTCCAGCAGTGTTAGTATAGTATAGCTGTGCTGCATGTTTCCCTAATCTGCTTGTTTAGAGACACCCAGAATATTCATCGTAATCATTTCCGCTGCGTAGTAGGTAGAGGAGGAAATACCAGGGAGAGCCCTGTAACTGGGAAAATGCATCATTTGAATGTGTAATGTAAATATTTTAACTAACCAAATGTAAACACTGTTTTTGCCTTTAGGACGGGAAAAGACTGTCACAGTCAGAAACGAGCTGACATAAGAGTGACCCTGTATAGATGAGATACAAAATTGTGTTCACACATTTTGGTAATCAAAACAGAGCCCTTAATGAATTGCCTAGTGTGAAAGGAATTACAAACACAAATGTGCCTGACACAAGGCATTCGGAAGTTGCTGCTGTATTAATGTTAGAATGAAGGACTTTTCAGGATTCATGGGGATCCGAGGTCTATGGGGAGGATGATGGGAGATGAGAGATAAGATGATGAGAGATGTGCTATGGTGAGGGCTAAACAAAGGCTGGAGACTCTCTGGAGGGAAACATAAACTTGTAAATGTGCTCTGAATATCGATGCTCCTCCATGCCACTGACTACGAGTTGTGTTCACCATGCCAGGACAGTCAATTCAGAAGTTTTCAAGGGTTAGAAGATGGTAGAAGCAACAAATATACTAGATACAGCAAGAAGCACCTTATTGCATTCACGGATGTCCTGTGGTTTTTCAGCTGGTGGATTCAAAGGAAAGCAGAGTTCTTAGGGAGCTCAGAGTGGTTGCTCATTAGCTCTGCCTAAACTGGCTTCATAAGTGCATGAAGACTTATGTTCAAGTGGTGCTTGATAGAAACCAAACACGTGGTTTAACTTTTGTACTGAATGCGGTCCTGAAAAACAGCACAGAATCCAGAATCCTCCCAGACTCCACTTGACTTCACTGTGCAGTAGATGGTCTTTGGGGGATCATCAGATTGCTAAGCAGAAGAAACATCTGGAGATGATTTTGTTGGCCGTATGTTCCAGCCCATGAATTGTTAATGTCAGAAGAGGAAGAAATGACACACAGGATTTGTCTAGACTGTGGATTGCAAGAAACTAGTTAGACCTTATTTCTGAAGGCACAGGTACATATAAATGCCCAAGCAAGTAAGCTTTCATTACTGAAATAGCTGGGGTATTTTTAAAGTTGATTTTTGCTCGTATTACCAACAATGGATAATATATTAACATCTGCTTCGCATTTGCTATTTCTTTGTTCTAACAGCTGGAAATTTACATTTACACATAGGCCTTAGAGCTAAAAATGTCATTCCCTAGGTTAAAAACCCATAACGATTTTTGTTGTTCTCCTTGATAGGAAAAGAGAACTGAAAACACAAGGAAAAGACAAACGGGAAGGGTAGCCCCCAGATGATAAATGCTCTCAGCTGGAGCAAAGATTAATTATGTATAGTGTAGCCTTAAAAGTGTCATTGTCTGCCACTACTACAGCAATTTAGCTATAGCCAAATGAGCAACTCTATTAAATTATCTAAAGAAAGTAGGAGAAACCAAATATTAAATGTCATCAGTGAAGAGAAAATGCAATGGCATTTTTTTCAGTACAGAGGAAATTAAGAGCCCCGCCTGTGTGGATAAGAAGTGTTTTGCATTGATGAGAATAACTTTAACATTATCACAGAATCAAACTTGTGTTGCTAGAAAATCTAATAATTTGTGCAATAACTTCTTGTAATTATTCTCTTGAATACAGATAATCCCAATCTCCTTTATCTCCCAGACAGATGTATCAATTTTCATGGGAAAGCATGAGTACAGTCAAAAGTAAGAACTTCGTTTTTTTTCCTTTATGAGCAGGAAGCTCATATACTTTTGCTAAAGGGTTGTATTGTGCCCCCTTTTTTTTTTTAAAAAAAAAAGGGATCTAAAATTAGATGCTATGTTTTAGCACAGGGAAAAAGGTAGGAACAGATTGCTCTGTCGTACTGAATTCACAACATCATTTTTCTAAAATAAAGTCACATTATTTGAAAGCTGATGAGAGGGAGGGAATTTAAGAGAAGGGAAGTGCTGTTGAAAATTTTTTGGAAGGAGATTGTAAACTTCAGGGCGGAAGGGAATTAGATAAAAGAATCTATGAGAGTGGGAATAATAATAATGTGAAGAGGAACAGACTGTGCTGGTGATATCTTTTGGCCAAGGTTTTGAAAAGAATTCAGAATATGATCTGCAATCTCTGTCTTCGAGGAGGGGAATGGGAATTTTTCCATTTACAGTGAAGTCGAGTAAAAATGTCATTGCTCCAGCTGTTAAAATATTTTGAAATCTCCTTCAAACTGATTATTTATTGCAGCATTAAAATATAGACTGTTGTGGACAGAAGAAAAAGAGAAATTGGAATCAATCCCTAAAAGTGGGTTGAAAGCATAATTTATGCTTCCCTGAGAGGGAATGGGACTGTTAGTCCAGTTCAGCTCATTCCAACCCAGTTCTCTGAGAGACTGTTTTTTAGGAAGCCCCTTTGAATAGATACAGCTGGAAGTGAACAAATCTTAAGGTTCGAATCTGCAAGGGAAACTTGGAAAGTCAAAGCCAGGGGTAAATGGGATGCATATTTTGAGGCTGAAAAGTGCCACCTGCGTGTGACTTTACAAAGCACGTGAGGGCCTTGGCATCCCAAGCATCTCTGGCATACACTTGAGAACAGACTTGTGTAAGGCCGAGTTTCTGCAGAAGGTGGATGGGCTGCTCCTGTGCCTGCAGCTTTGTCAGAAGCCACTTTTTCATCATGGTACAGAGCAGTCCATGCTCTTTGCCTGTTCAGTCATTTCTAGGTAACACAGTTTTCACATACATATCTACATATAACCAGTTCCAGATCAGCAGCAGTAGCTTTCAGCATTAGGTAAATATGTCTGTGAAATGCATTTATACTTGTGCTGTTTGGACTGTCAGTAGCCCTGGACAATCTGCTGTCATCACACTGCCTTGGGTTCTTAGTTTTGCTCTTGTGGCACAGCCAATTCCCTTTCAGTGTATGTGAATTAAAGAGAGTATGCTCTAATAATATTTTGTATTTACACAGCACATCTCATCCCAGAGTACTTTATAAATCATGTATATTCAACACCTCTGACCTTTCACAGGCCCTTCAGAGCCGAGAACAAGTGTTTTACAAAAGCAATAAAACTATAGGAATTTTTTTTCTGTGATACTGGGGGGAACTCATTAATTGCAGAATGAATTTTATGTTCCCTAAGCTACTCCTTCAGTTTGTAAAGACCTTTATTGAAAATTTCTTCAAGATAAGATGCATGATCCTACTTTTTGTGTATACCATGAACAAAGAGCTAATCCATCCTTTTAAGACTGGACCCCTGGAAATATTTCACTCTTGCATCTAAATGAACATAAAAGTGTCACTACCTCTGTACCTTGGCTGTCATTTTATCACTAAAATGTCACCTCTTCCTGTAGGATCTGCCCAAAATTCTACAGTCTGCATTCCCCTTCAGCTGTTGTGGATCCTCCCATCGCAGTGTGAGAAATACAGCAAACTAGATGCATCAGAAAACCTATTTACTTGCTTTTGAGGAATTCAAATGTAATTGATCCTCTGAGGTATCAAGCTGAAGAAATTCTGCATGTCTGTGTATTGGCTCAGCATATGCAGAGGAGGGATGAGCAAGGCCAAAGGAACAAGGAGGAGGAGGAGGATGGGAGTGAATTCATCTTCCTGGCATTCAGTGCCTCTTCCTGTAAATATTAGGAGGATGACCCAAAGCCTGTGGGCATCAGTTAGTGTCTGTCCCTGCAGCACTGGGTCAGGGAGGGAGAGTGGGGGTCCTTTGTCTTCCCAGGGCATCCTTCGTGCACAGAGGCTCAGCTTATGTGCAGGACTGCCTCTACCTCAGTGGGGTCAGACTCCCTCTACTTTGAGAAAAAGCTCCAGAGTAGCTGCTTTCCTGAATTTTAAAGAAGAAAATAGATATGCAGCTTGTTCTAGTACGGTCTTTGCCAGGCCATTTCGTGGGTTGATCTGGGCCTTATTTAGTCTGTTGTTTTAAACAGAAGGACAGCAACGTTTCTATTTTAGTTGTACAGTTCAGCAAATGGATTACAAAACCACAGTTAACTGAAACTGTCATGGATGGTAACTCACTTAATAATAGATTAAAAGAATCTTTAAGTTTTTGGTGTATTGTTTTGCCATTTGTCTCTCTGTGTAGCTTGTCTGGATTTAATGTAGTTTATTCCATTTAGGAGCATTACTGAGACAAACCCCATTAAAGCAGGCATTATAGTCCTTGTTTTGATTAGCACTCAAGGCCACTAGATAATGATGCTTAAAAAAAAAATCTCGTATTTCTCTCATGGTCATTAGCACTGTGATCATTGCCAACCTTCATACAACAGTGTAAGTCTTTTTTTTTTCTAAATCTCAGAGCCAATTGTGAATGTTTGTAATATAGTCTGTGGCATTTGAACTGTAACAGTTATCTCAAAAATAACAGTTCTTGTTCTTTCAGTGCTCATACTTGCAAGAAATTGCATCTTTATATTACAGTCAAAAACTGTCATTAACTAGCTAATATTTTTCAAAGCTATTTTATTGGGGTGATTTTTTGGTTTTTAGTTTTATTTTGTGGTGAGGCTTTCTAGGCATTCAGGTATGTACATGTTATTCTCAAACACCCTGACCAGAGAAAGACATTTGCACCACTCCTAACAATACCAGACCATTTCAGCCCTGGACAAATGTGGGCAATTAAAATAATTTCCACACATCATGTTTAAACCAGTGACATGTAATTCTAGGACAAAGCCTCTCAGCACCTCTTTCCAGTATTCGTCTGCACTCAGAGGATAAGCAGCTGCTATTACATGCTAATGTCTTTTGAGGGTGAATGGCCATTTTAGGGCATATTATTAACTCTGTGCAAATCAGTGCATTTTCCATCTTGGTGTACAGAGTTGACTTCACATGCTGTTCCCTTTGCAGGTTTTAGTTCTGTTCACCAAAAAAAGAGAGAGAAAAATTATGCATTTGATGAGTTTGGGTTGGCATCTTAAAGGATGGGGAATGTCCACCTGTAATTACATGCTTAGGCTGTGGGGACCAGACCTCTCACCTTACAGGCTTGTGAAGTTGCAGGTCTTTAAGGGCAGAAGGCCAGCCAGGACAATTAACATTTCTAATAACACAGCTGACTTATTTTACTTCATTGCTGTTTTTACTTACTGTAGGTGTACACTGGGGTACCTGGAAAGAGGCACTCACTCTAGTGTTTGTCTTTTATTCTCACAGACCCACGTCATCCTGTGTTCTCACTCACTTGCCAGGTGTAGGAGCCCAGCAGACTCCTGAGGTCCTTTGAGTTGCTCAGTGAATCCTCAGAGCAGGCTGAATGCTTGTTTGCATGAAAATACTTCTTTATTGAAATAAAAATTCTCGCTTTTCCCATCCTTCTCTTCCTTCTGAAAAGGAAAAACATGAGTGCACACACACACACCAAAAAAAAAAAAAACTGTATAGCATACAGAGCTTTAGCATAGACTTGCTTTGGCTTAAGACTGGCTTGTTACTGCCGACAGTGTGTTTCTTGCTGTGGCCGTGATCCCCCAGCCCCTGCTCCAGCATTTAGGGGACTCACGTGGGATGAGTGGCTAGGAGTGCCAAATGTATAAAATATTAATTTTTGTTGAACTGTTTCATGATTCTCCAAACCTTCTAAGCACAGAAGCCTTTATTATCATATTGCAGCCCAAGCCACCTAATCTGTACTCTTCTGGTTTGGGCATTTTTAAATTTATTTTGCTCACTAAGGCATCGAGTGCTGTTC
Source organism: Struthidea cinerea (assembly GCA_013397865.1). Taxonomy (NCBI): domain Eukaryota; kingdom Metazoa; phylum Chordata; class Aves; order Passeriformes; family Corcoracidae; genus Struthidea; species Struthidea cinerea. The sequence continues at coordinate 513,294 of VZTI01003363.1, read as the reverse complement.
TATTCCTACTATTTGTTTTGTCTAGCCCTGCTCAGAGTAAATAATTAATGCAGTAGTTAAAATACCATTGTCTTAATGCTCTTTACCATGGATGAAAAACCTGCTTGTCTCAGAAGCAGTTATACGTGAACCATGCAGAAGAATGAGCTCCAGAGTGGAATAACCCTGGATTCATCCGGTCACCACACCAACCTGATTTTTCCTGTTATTATTTTTTCCTAAATAGTTGCTGCAGTTGAAAGGCATCTCCTAATTTTTAAAATAGAGGAGAGAACCAGATCTCTGGAAGATCTTTAAAAAGATCCATTTTAAAAATATGTAAATCCTCACTTGTGAATTCCTGATAATTGCAGAATAAATTCCCACAGTTCAAAATTTCTCGTTATTTATTTAATTTATACACCATTATAACTGTGAATGAGGCTTTACAAAACCACAGGGACACAATCTTTGCCCTAAAGAGATTGTATCTGAAATTAGACACAACACATAACTAATTACTTCAATAGACAAAGCAGGATTACACCAAATAAAAATGGTTCACGTTGCATATTTTACGTACATTGTAAGCTTGTAATAATACAGTTATTTGGAAAAGACCTGTTTGTGCCCCCGAATGTGGTGATTCGTAACAAAGCTCTAGAATAAAGCCATCATTAGTGTTTGCTGGTTTAGAGCAGAAAACCTGAGACACTAATGACTAATGGTTGCTTTCCTACAGGCAATTTAATTAAAGAGCTGGATTTAATGGAGGATGTATTCAGTATTCATTTCTAGCTGCTGTGGCCTCCAAGGATCTTCAGTCCATTTTCAGACCCATCTTGAAGATATTGTTTGCCTGGTGTGTTTTATTGTATGGTGAAGGTAGAGCCTCTTGGAGGACACTTTCTTCCCCCTGATCTTGGGCACACAGTGAATAATAAGATTTCTCTGAATTTTAAGTAAAAAAGTGTCTTACTCCATACATATAGAGTTCTTTTCCTACTGTTTAGTTACAAGTACCAGTGTAGTATTTTGTTTCCAGGAATAAGCCATAATTGTGCAGTACATCATTGTTTAAATGTTCCTCAGCAGAAGAGGCTACCATCCTCGTGTAAATACTGCGTGTGCTTGTATCAAATCCTCAGGCTTTATTTTGACATTTGAATCTCTAGACCTTTTGCTTGACAGGACTTTAGCTAGTGAACTGAGGTTCGTCCACTATTTCCAGAGCTCTGCTAGTATAGAGCTCATCTCATCCCCTCTCTAGAGGAGGTAAAATGTCAGTGGTGGGAGCAGTGTGGGCTGGGCGAGGGGAAAGGGGCTGGCAACCTCCTCACCTTCTCATCCCCTGCAGCAGGTGGGGGTTGGGGTTTTCTTCCTCAGGAATTTGCACAGATAAGAAGAGGATCAGGGTACCTGCTTGCCTACCCCACAGGATTCTGGTGTGGCTAATTAGTCAATATTTGCACAGCTCCGAGAAAACGCTTTAAAGTGCCAATTATGAATTATAATTATCTTCTGAAGATGATTGGGAGTCCACGTTTGCATGTTGATTCAGGCCACAGGAGTGAGTCTTTCAAATAACGGCTCTTATTTAAATGCCTTACTTATTCCTTATCTCACGTTGAGTGTTGTTTTTTTAAGGATGATGAGAAACATTAGTTTAACCTCAGGAAAGACCAGGTCTGACTGTTTTTAATAATGAGTTATGTACTTAGTCACAGTAGGTAAATTCACAAACCAAGCAGGACGCACTCGGAGATCGATTCTGTCTGTTCAGCAGATGGTTTTACACATAACGTTCAGCAGGACAAGCCTGCTGAGACTTTAAAACAAATACTGCTAAGTAACATTGCTATAAGCCTGTTAATATGGTGGCAATGCCTGCTTTACACTCTTCAGAGCTCCTACTTTATTTATATCTCATCTACTTACTGATGTGTAATAGATTTACACTGGGAAGAGACTCGATCATGGCAGATTTACATTGAAGGCTGACATTTTCAGCTGCAACTTATTTTCAGAAAATAGTAACTAATCCTCAGCATTAACTGCAGGGCACCTAGCTATTTTATTAATAACAGCACACCAATATTAAAGACAAAGCAAGAATAGCCTACAAAAGAAATCCATGACTGGACTTCAATTTTTGAGATTCCTGGAAACTTTCTGTTGCAGCAGAAATAATTTTTATATTTTTCTTAACATCTCTGCATTTTCTTGTAGCTTTAGAAATGTTGCTGGTCTCTTTAACTGGATAGTAAGAGGCTTTATTATTTATTCTACTTTTATATGAGCTAATTGGAGAAGTGTTGCCTGTAATTTAGTTTTAATATTTGAGTCTGTATATCTGTATGTTAATGTTGCATTAAATAAAAGGAAATCTACAGTTGTACATAATTCTACAGAGAGAAGAAAATTCTGCCTCCAGTTACTGTACAAGAGCAATTGGGAACCAAATTGGGCCAGGAGTTCCCTGCCTGCTGTCTCTTTGCAGTAACATAAAATTTTAATGGGAAAAAATTACAGGAAATAAGAACACTTTGTTTAAAAATGTTCATAAAGGGAGAAGGAACTTTTTTTTTTCCTGAATAGAGGTCTTTTGATAGTTGTTTGATAATTTTATGCTTACACATGTGTTCAGTAGCTGCATAGGGACGTTAAACGCAATGTTGATATGAGCCCACACATTGATGCTCCAGCAGAGGGTCTTAAATATTCATATGGTGACTAGATTTGTGTTGTTTTATTTGCTTCTTTTCTTTTCTACCCAAAGTCCTAAGCACCATCAGATAATTAAACATTACAAGGTCTGTGATAGTGAACATTTCTGAAAGTCTGGACACTAATTTTGTGTCCTGCCAGCTGGAAAGAGTGTGATGCTCTGGCATTGTTTTACTTGGAGAAAAGTGTTTTTCTGATATTAGACTAAAACCTTTCATCCCTGCATAAATCCTTATGGCTTTCTGAGAAGGATTGAGTGCTAAAAGCATTCAGCCTTGTGTAGGAAATCATTTTAGAGGAAGGTGTTTTTACCTGTGTAATAGTGAAGCATGGCGTTACTGGTGTGAGATTCAATTGCACGTGAAAGCTCCTAAATTTAGGCAAGTATCTGCAAGGTACCTTCAGGCCCCATTATAGTCAGTGGCAATCAGAGCCCTCTTCAGTTGCTCACGCAGAAGCAGCTGATGCCATTTGAGGTGCCCTGGTACATTTTTCATAGTTTCTTAATAGCTATTTGAGAAGTGCGAGAGTTGGTCCCGTGCCATGTCTGCTGACCACATCCAGGTGCAGGTTTCATCTGCCTAAAGAGAGGGAATTGAATGGTGTTCGAAATGCCATAAACTGTGCCCTTTGGCCTCCATCTGCCACTCCAGAAGGGCACAAATCTCCTGCAGTTCATGCGTCAAGTTGTTCATCTCTGTGGACATATCTGCATAAACATCCAGACATCCTGGATGCCTTTAGGCAGCTCTGATGGTTCTAGCTGCCAGTGTTTAGGAAACTAAATGGCATCCCCCTGGGTTGGTTATCTGCATCCTTGATGAGGCTCCATTGCCTGGTACCCCTGGAAACACAGGAGGCTCAGACACGTCACTCACGCACAGACACGCTTGGGCATCTCACGCACCTCACTTGGGCATCTCACGATGGGTGGCTGACTCCCACACATCCTGTCACAAGTGTGACTCCTCACTGAGCCTGCAGAGCTGCCTGGGACTTGGTTGGGAGAAAATGAAGAAACTATGGAAGGGCTGAGGAAGGAAGGAGAGAAAACGGTGGTTCTGCACATGTTACTGCTGTGCTGTGCTCTGTAACTCAGCTGGTGAGACACGCTGTGGATTTGATCTGTGGTCTCCCAGTACTCCTGCCTTACCTGCATAGCCACAAAACGGCCACTGGGCAACCAAGCCAAGTCAGAAAGCTGCACCAGAGGGATGGCAGTGGCCCTGAGGCTTGATCACTGGGCAGCACAAGCACAGTGGAATCAATTGTGTATCCTGAAATGGCTCAAATGACTGTCTTTCTGAGACAGCAGTAGGTACCCTATGTAACTGGCTTGTTTTCTCCATCTCTCTGGGCTGACATCACTTCCCAGCATCATTTTGCCTTTTCCTTTTCTTCGCTTCACCTGCGTTTGCCAGCAGTGCTGTCTTTGCCTATTAGCAGTTGTGTACCAGCTGCTGTGCTTTTTCTTTTTTTGGCAGTTTCCGTGCAGATTGTGCTTGCTTTTTTTTGCCCCAAACCTTTTTGGTGCATGTCAGCATTTTATCTGTTCGCATGCACTGGGGAATGATAGGAGCCATGATCTATTTGGGTCAGTGCATGTCTGTAACAATTCCAAAAGGAGGGATTTTCTAAGAATAAATTCTCCAGTACCAATCTAGTTCTCATTCTTACCCACATAATATCTGTTAGCACCTTCTGCTATTTTTATACTTGTGAAACTGGGGTAGCATGATGAGTCTTTCTGTTGTTTTTGCTTTCTTCCAGATGAACTAAGTCTTGCAATTCTCCTGTTGGTTGAATAACTCATGGAAATACATAGCAAAGCAAGTAGTTTACCAGCTGCCCCAAACTAAGGTCTGCAATCATATGTTTCAAGTCAGCTGAAAATTCAAAAAAGGACTCTCTAAAGGATGACATGGTTGTTTTCCTGAAAGTAGCACATAAATTTGATATTGAACCTAAGTAAATGCAGAGCTGGATGACCTTTGTTCTTCAGGTGTGCGTTGTAGTCAAGAAAGATTTTCAACAAAAGGAAAAATTAATTTACTATCGCTGCCATCAAATCAACCTGTAAATGTTTCAGCTTTCGATAACTAATGGTCACTCTCTTGACTTACAAATGGTTTCTTTGAAAACGGTTTCCTTCTTCAGAATCTGATTGCTTTGCAATACAACTGTGTCGCTAAGCGATGAAAAAGGATAAAAAAGGTTTTTTCACCATATAGCATTAGGTTATCTTATAAAATGAGCCATGTTCAGGAGGTATTACAAGAGACCTGAGCATGGCGCATTTCTCAAAAAATAAAGAAGATGAAATCCACACTTCTTGGTTCAGGAAAATCAGACCTGAACAGGGTGTTAAAACAGTGGTGTAATGGTAAATTGTAAAAAATAAGCAGCTGTTGAAATTACTGGGTGGGATGTGGTGTGTTGTCGCTGTACATGTTCTTCAGCTGACTTCTCATTATCATGTATGTTTGTGTCTGGTACGGGGCTTAAGGTTATTTAGCACATTTTAGGTGAGCATTTCTATTGCCTAATTCCTGTAATTTCATTCTTTCTCTGAGACAATATTTCCATATATTTCTCAGCATCTGCTCTTTGTATTTCTGACATGCCCTATCTTTTTTCACCACTTGGGCATCCTGGTACTAATGGGCCATAACCAAAGTATTCGATGTATGTTGTTATCAGCACTGGTAGTTTTATAAGGAGTTTGTGGGGGAGTTTGATCAATACTTTATTCCAGAAAAATAATTCAAAGGAGAGGTGCTAAACCAGAAAGGCTGCCCAGGGTGGGAAATAGTGAATAGCCAGGGTGGCTGTGCTCTATTCTAGAAGCACCAAGCCTCAAGGTGTGTGCAGAGCTGATGGCAGCTTGTGGAGCTGTGGCACTGTGGCAACACTGGCATGGCCTTTAGAAAGCAGGAAGAGGCAGTTGTGGAAGGAAGAACAAGGTTCCGTGGGTTGCAGAGGGTGGGCGAAGGTGCCGAGAGGAAGCAAGATGACAGGGGTGGAGGCTTCCTGGCCATGCAGGAGCAGAGGCAGGACCTGCTTTTGTGGCGAGCGTGCATGTGGATGTGGGCCTCCAGTGCACGTGCACCTGCATCTGCATGTCCCTGCTGTGGTCACGTCTACCCAGCTGGAAGACTCTTCTCAGCTGCTGTGGGAACCACACGTGCTTACTGCTGATCAGTCGTACAAAGGTTTTGAGCTTGCTATCTGTTCTTCCCTCACACATCACTGGTGAAAGACTGTTCTTACCTGGTCTGTCCTGACTGTCTCTCCTGTCCCTGGAGAGCAGTTATCCTGTATCCCGACAGGCTTTCATCAAATCTCAGCCTTACTCTTCTCTTTCAAAACCTTAACAAGACTATGTTCTGTGGGGAAAAAGTAATGATTTGGGTCAGCACAGCAGAGAAACCTGGAAGAAGCAAAGCCCAGCTGGTTATTGATTGCATGCAGTGATGTGATGCTCTGCTTATCCTGCCTACCAGCCATTGCTTCTCTGTCCTCATGCTTTGGTAACTCTTAGTAATGGCAAAACTTTTTGCAGGACGCATGATGTATTTATCTTTCTCTCTGCAGTGCTGCCCATATTCTAGAGCTTCCTGTGAAAACAATGCTAATGATAGTAACAGGGGGAGTCACAGAGGCAGGGGAAGTCTTGAAGCATTAGTGATGCTTAAACTGCAGAAAAACTGATGCCAACAGGCAGCAAGAAGAACACACTGGAGGAAGGGGGAAAAAGGGATTTTTTTCAGTCATTGGTTATTTAACAAATTTGAGTTTACAATCTATAGACCAAATTCTGTCTTCTGATTCTTGCTTTAATGCAAGAGGAGGGTACTTTTACTAGGGATCATGATTTATTCATGTTAAGGAAATTTTTTTTTATTCCAAGTTCAGACTACAAAGTGGTAGTTAGTAGATGACATTCAGACTGGAGTTTCCCTTGATACAACATGAGAAAGTATTTATTTTCTGTAGTCCATTTCCCTTCACAGATAGTTTCCTACAACGCAATATCCAGCAGTCAGGAAAAAGAGCCCAATACTGTGACAGGCTGGATATGTAAATGCAGTGTTCATACACAGCTTTATGGAGGGTTTCTTTTCCACGGTGTATGAACCAAACATCTCAATTAGATCGAGAAGGGGAAGACCTGGTTTTCATTAGCTGTGAAGACTTTCAGAATTACATTAGTTGCAGTTGATTAGATCTTGTAATTGTATTTGCTTGTATCAGGATGAGGGAGTAAGGGGTTTGGGTGTGTTGAGGGGGGTGGTACCCAGCTCGTAGATCACTCCTGCAGGACTCGTGATTAGGTGCTGCTGCCTCAGTCTGTTGGGATCAAGCCCAGGGTTTTGTATTTCCCTGTCCAAAGAAGGAGAGAAGGTGGATAAAATGCACCACATGTCACAATGTTGGTGTGGGGGTCAGGACAGAGTTTGGTTTATTTTGCTGCTGCAGGTGCCGAGCAGGACCTGTGGCTCAGTGGGGAGGTGAATCCACAGGATATTCTGAACTGTCAGAAGCAAGTGGCGTTTTCATTTATCCCAGCTCTGCTTCCAAGTGAAAGGGCAGAATGATGTTATTATGCTGGTCACAGGGAGAAATTGCAATGGAATTGTGCCACAGTGTGAGGCTGTGAAAAGGTGTGGTCTGTCAGTGCTGCTCCTGCTGCCCAAAGGCTTAGTTATCCACATTGTCTGGTCTGATGGGTCAGCCAAGCTCAGCTCCAAGGAGTGCATCTGAGGCCCTTCCCAGGGTGTCAGCACACCTTCATCCCCCTGGTTTTGTCCATGATTTACAGATATCTCCTCTCCTAATTCTAGGTGTCTGAAAGTTCACTGGTCTGTCAGAGGAGATGAGGTATGACCTTCTCAGCTAACTTTGAAGGTACCCCTCTCTCCACAGGCAGAAGAGAGTCTTTACTGACCATGCAGAGCATACAGGCAGCCAGTTCAGATTATTTTTACATGATTGAAGTTAAGGTGGCACCTTCCCTCAAGGAACATGTGGCTGTGTTTCCAACTTGGAGAAAACAAAGATCACAGGGAGGTGGCACTGGGTGGGGACACCAGGTATCTAGATAAGTTGCAAGAACCCCTCATAAACCACCAAATCCTTCTTTACCTTGGACATTTTTTCATGAAAAGGAAGTTATTTAGACAGGGATTCTCTTGTGTGCTGTCTTGGTCTTATCTTGACAAAAAGTAAACTCTTCAGGACAGGGACAATCTCCAGCAATGAAGAAGGCTCTGCATATATGCACCAAATACTTAAGAAAAGCTGGCAGTCCTAAAGAGATACAGGTGCTAGAAGGTTAAAAATTATTTTATTGAATAAATTAAAGTGAAATGAAATTTGAGCTGGAAATAGCTCTTCACCTTTACAAAGCACATTGTAAGGTGAACGCTGTTTTCTTCAAATTGATCTGTCACCAAGTTCAATCACGGCTGCCTCTCTTGCTGTGGGCTTTTGTTTCAAGATTACTTATTCTTAAATATAACAGGACCTTCTGATTTAATTTGTATTTTCCCTCCAAGGATCATCACTTCATGTCCCTGGAACACTCCTGTGTTCCAGACATTTATATCCATAGATTTTATGATAGCATTGGCACTCAGTAATCTGGACTGTTTAGATTTTAAATTATTTTGATTAAATTTTTTTTTAATTGGGATGATCTTCGTGTGCTTCATTTTGCGGGGGGCGTCTCACTCAAGGCACATTAAAAGCCTGCAGTGTCCTGACAGTTGGATACAAGACATTTTATTAATTTCTCATTTTAGGTAGAGTTATTCTCACTATAAGTAATAAAATTTGAGCAATCTAAAAGTTCAGTATTAGTGAAAGTCATTTAGTCTTCTCCTGTGATGATGGGAACAGAGGTGAGACCTCTCAGGTGGGACCCTCTACATAGCATCTGTGTGAACAAAAGTCTGGGTTTAGAAATGTTAACATACAGAAGTGGAATCTCATTCTAAGTAGGAGTCTTTTTTTTTCTTTTTCTTTTTTTTTTTTTTAAGGAAAAAAAAGGCAATATTTCATTGGGGACAATCAAAGCATTGTGTTTTGCTGCTGATTCTTTTGCAATCTTTTGTAATTTTATACAGTCGGGGTCCTTTGGAAATTGGAAGTAGCCTCTGGAAAAGTACCATCTATTTGTTGTATTTCATGGGCCTGATTCAAACACCAGTTTGAGAACAAGAACGATTGCCATGGATTTTAGAGGTCTTTTAGGTCAGATGACTGAGGCAAACTCTGTGTGTGCCTACTTCCCAGGCTAGGGGGAATTTCTCAGTTTCCATTACTATTACCTGAGTTCGCAAGAGGGTTGCTCAAAATTAGGTTGCACTGCAAAAACTGAAAGGGGACTTGGCATGGTAGAATTACATAAACAGCAAAGTGCAATTATAAGCAGGCCTTGTCTAATATGAAAGAGCATCTAGTTCCAGGAAAAGCAAAGCTATCAGGAGTAATTGTGTCAGAGCTGGAAAACACTTCACAAAGACAGCTTTCATTTCTATATGCTCTAAAGTATGCAGTAATCGTGGTCTAATTACCTCACTGCAGCCAGAAAGCAATATGGGATATTATGGGGGTGTGGGAAAGAGCATAATAATGCTACAATTAAGCTGTAATCTTTGGCATGGTCACTCAGCAGATAAAGCTTTTCTGCTGTTGCATTCGAGACAGTCATTATTTGGCTGCTAAAGCCTGGGGAAAATATGTGGTGGTGTTCCTAGGAACTGTTGCACAGAGGCTTCATTATGGGTTTCTTCCTCAGCAGCTGGCCAAGCCCAGCCGGTGCTCTGCATTTGAGAGCTGTGGCCTCAGCACTCCCCTTCTCCTTGTTTGTGCTTGGGGAGGTTTGTACTGCTGGTAGTGGGATGGGGGAACCCTATCAGCCACTGTGGAATGAATTTGTGAGCTTTAAGTTATTGGTTAACAACCTGTTTGCTTAGGGCCTGATTTATAATGGAAGCTGCCTTTGGCAGAGATTTGTGAGTGTATGGTTTATACACAGAAAGACCTTGTGAATGTGGGAAATAAATGTGATAGCTCTGTGACAAGTTAGGTGCATAATTATGCATGTGTATTAAGCCCAGGATGCAGATTGTGTTTCACGGGGACATAATCACATTCACATGCAATTATGCTCACCTTCCTTTGAAAATCTAGTTTTACAGCCTGCTAGGAAACCTTGCTAGTGACATCTCTTATTTTCTGAAATTATCCACCATTTTAAGAAAACTATTCCACTGTCTTGAAGCGAGCTCTTGAATTCAGACGCTGAATTGTTCATACAACTTTTCTGATTCTTTCCACTTTCCCAAATTTCTTCTTTTCTGAGGAGAGGCTACCTGCACTGCAGGCTTGTGTGGACTTGGTAAAATTTTAGTAGGAATAGATAGGAAAGAGTGGCAGGAGAAGTCAGGTCAACTTTGAATGCATTAACCTTGAGGTGACGTGGTCTGACAAGGCATGAATGAGTCGCTTGGAGAATGAATGCCGATTGTGGCATAGATCAGCCTTTACTGCTGCAAGAAGCTTTTTAATTCTTCTGCAGCGCGACAGATAGATGGGTTCAGAGAGACTTGGTTTCTCTCTAGAAGATGTTAAGGCTTAGAAGGGGTTAAAAGTGACCAGTGGTTTGAGACTGTTCAATTTTGTGTTAGATCTGGTTTTTCATTATCAGAGCACACACTTCCTTTAATAAACCAGCCATGATTTCTGAAGAAGTAGGTACAGTGGGGAATTAGATCAGAACCTCATTATTCTGCTGCTTGGCAAAGCAGAAACATGAGCTATTTTGAAGGCCTATGGCGTGCACAGTCTCTGCAAGGCTCATCTGACAGCCTGCAAGAGCAGCTCAGACCATGTCAGTAATTCCTTCCAGCATCAGGCTTTCAGGACCAGGCCTTAATTATGTGCACATCTGGTCTTCACTGCTTGGAGTAAGATGTGTCTGTCTTGAACCGTTCTCGTTAAATGGGTGCTGCCGAGCCAAGCAGCTCAAAACACAGCTGCACCAGAAGAGCTTTAACCTGTTGTAGGAGAGGATTTGTCCTGATTTAGTGCATAGGAACCCCAAAAGCAAAATGCACTAGGTACTGTGTGAGAAAGGCAATCTTGGTCTTAAGGTTTGTGTAGTTGAGTACTGGATCTACATTTAAACAGCTAGAGGCCAAAAGAAGGCATTGCAGATGCAGAAACAGCAATTCAACCAGTTACAAATACGTTTTACTGCTTTTTTTATAGTTCATTTGAAGAAACTTCACAGTCTTGACTCCAGTGACACTGTGGTGTTAGGAGACGTTCTGCCAGGCAGCACTTCAGTCCCAACAGCAATCCTGTCACCTACTGTTTCCAGAAGCATTTATTTGTTCTTATTCACTAAATACCAATGTAAAGCAAGGATCGTGTTTGTGTATTCAGGCTGTTCCATAGTATCATCTGTTTTAATGTGGCAAGGCCTGAGAATTATCTGAAATGTGTCTTTTTGATAAAAGTTTGACATCTTTGTATTTATTTTACTAGTTTTCATGCACACTTATTCCTATTTTGATATTTTAATGTAGTCTTTGTCACCTATAGCAGAGGTGGTTGCCTCAGGGAGCAAACAGAACTGGGAACTGAGAGAGAAAGAGGAGCTGGAGTGGATAGAAAGATGGATATGTCCTGTGGTGGAGAAGTACTGATAGAAGAGAAGGATCTCTAGCACAGGGGGATTAAGGTCCAAAGGACCCACTGTTATCAGATGCCCAGTCTGAAACACGAAAGATGGGGTTTTACCAAGTTAGAACAGCCTGAAGGATAATTTTGGCTGCAGTCAAAACCAATCCCATGCACCACTCAGGAGTTAGCTCTGGTCAGAGACCACTCCTGAAAGATAATACAACCACCATTCTGTGGAGAATAAGAAAGTGTAAGATTGTGGGCTTGGGCTGTACAAGACAATTATCTCCAGCATGTTTAATTTACTGCAGTGGGCCCAACCTTAATGTTCAAAGCACAACTCCCACCAGTTTCTGCAGACAGGCTCCAAACCAGGACTTGCAGTAGGAGATACCTATGAAAAGTTTAACCCAAGTATTTTGCCCACGCAAGAGCAAATGAAGCCCTGTTAATGTCATAAAATATGTGTGTATTGCCATATCAGGTTATGCTGTTCAGGAATCCCCCAACTGTGGCAAGTTACAGAAAGGAGACACTCAGGAGCTGCCTCCAGCTGCTCTGCTGTTAAAGCTTGGTTAGGCCACATAGTGGAAAAGGTCAGAAAACACATTCAGTTTAAAATCAAGAGGTTTAAAGGAAGGTTGTTTGGGCGAAGGATGGGTGCTTTAATTTCATCTTAACTCAGTTCAGCATAGTGCTACACTTAAGGTTGTTTCAGGAGCACGAATGGCATTTTCCTGCTAGTGCCATGGTATTGGCCTGCAGAGAACAGTTCTGACATGGAAATGGTTCTGGACTGAGCAAAGTGCATCTGCCATGTCCTCTCCCTTCTCTAAATGAGGTGTGTCGCTTGGTACGAGCTTTTGTGGGTGCAGGAGTGGTGGATTGCCTGCCTTCAGATGTTTTCTTTAGGGTGGCCTTGAGGGTATCACATACAAGGGATATGCTCAGTCTTTGGGCACTTGGAGATATGCTGTGCCTGCTGGTGCCTGAGCTGGAAGAGGGAATTTTCTGGAGCGGGAGTAAGGTAAATCCTCAGGTCTCCAGTAGGATGCTATCTTCATAGAGAAAGTGTGTTTTCAGGATTTGGAGGAACAGAAGAGGAAAGGTTCTTACATTGAGAGGTGTTAGTCACACATGCAGGACAATTTCTGCTGTTGCCTGGTTGTTGTAGCCCAGGTTTCTGGTCTGGTTTTGTGGTTGAATGACAGCATTTGCAGCAGGATGTCGACAAGAGGACATTAGCTTCATACTTCTCAGCCCCTGTCTCAGTTTGTGGGTCCACATATCTTGTACTTCCCCATTTTCTGGTTTAATGCAGCTCTCTGGGGGATTGCTACCACAATAATAAAAATATCATATACAAATTCCAACCTTCTTTCCCACTCTCCTTGCCCTGTCTGTGCTGTGGAGTGGAGGGGATCTTCCAAAGCATGTCACCTCCCTGATCTGTTCTGCAGTTTAGCAGTGGATAACTGAAAGCACTCTTAGCCGGAGGGGTGGCAAGGGGAAGAGAGCAGTAGGAGACTGAGCAGTTCACAAGGGAGCCCTGTAACAAAGCCCGGAGGTGAGCGCATGGAGCACCTGGGCAGTGCCCCTGTTAGCCGAACGCAGCCTGACAGCCCAGGACAGGGAGCCGCAATCCCCGCAGCCTCCACGAGTCTCTCCTGTCCTGCCGCGTTTGGCTTCTCACATCCAAAGGCGCTCAGTTGTCAGAACAATTTAGTCTCTTGCCTGCGCTCCATCTATAATTCATTAAGAAACCCAGAGAGGTGAAGCTGTTGACATTTCCCACTCTTTTCTCTCTGGAAGGCGTGGGCCGAGCATTGTTTGCAGCAGGACATGAATGAAACTGCTCTAAACCCAGAAGCCAAGGGGAAGGTGGTGGGAGGGGGACACGCTGCCGTCTCCTGCCAGGACACCGGAGCATGGCGTCTGCTCTCGCAAGCACATCCTGTACGTGCTCCACCGTAAACTCAGGACTTTGCTCAGAAAATCCTGGCCAGATCCTGCACCCGAAGTGCACTGGGTCTTTTGGATGCTAGTCTTCAAAGGTGTTCGGGTCTCACTCCAGACTTTTGCAGCAGCTTCCCCACCAGTTAAAATTTACACTTTATGTGCTCCCCAAATTTGCAGCCTGTGTATCTGCTTCACTACAGGTACAGGTTTTTTGGAACCAAAATTTCATTCTCCTCATCAAGTCAGACTGAACTGCCTCAGCTATGCTTTATCCCTGCAACAGCCGCAAGCAAAAATAGCACATTATTCACCATAAAAGTGTGGGTTATGCAACAAAGTACCTGTCATTCTGAAACTACAAATGTAATTGGGCATTTAAGTGCAATTTTGAGGAATGGCTACAGGCATCATTTATCATATGGCTTCCAATAATGGCAAATATTGCTGTCTAAAAAGCAGGAAGTTCCCACAAGAAAAATAAATTTTATCCAGTATAGTGTGAAGATTCGTTTTCTGAACTGGGAGTGACTTTGAAATGGGAATGCAGACTATTGTTTAAATTTTGCCGTAGATGAAATAACCAGGTTTCTTACCCAGGTGTTCCAGGCCTGTCCCTGTTATTCTCTTTTAAAGTTCAGCATCCCCAGCAACTTCTGTGGAGAGTTCTGTGGAAAGGGTACAGTGAAAGAAATCTTCATCTTTTAAGGAATGTCACACAAGAAAATCATTTTAACAAGCCCAAACAGTTACATTGACCATTATTCTGTCTCAGCAATGTCTCTCTGCAAGGTTGAACTACTGGAGTCTGACAGCCTTCCAAGGGTGGAGGTAGGACTGTTTTGAGCCCGAGAGATGAAGGGCCCCATGTGAACTCCATCTGTAACAGCAGAGTTTGTACCGAGCTCTGAAGCACCCTCATAAGAGCCACAAATCCCAGTCCCCGAACGGAGAGATTCACCAGAGGGCAGCACAATATAATTTTCTATTGTAAAAGCAGGAGTTTCAGCAGTCAGAGAGCTCTTAGAAATTAGGTGCTTGTTGTTCCATCATTATGATTTCAAATAAATTTCTCTTTAAAGCTAGCCTCTGGAGCAGCTCCTAAATCCAAGGTATTAGGCATTGATGTTTTAGTGTCCAGGCATTCACCTGGTGGAAGCAGAGAGAGTTCAGGCAGTTGTGTTTTTAATGTATGTCTTCGCCAGGTTTCTGTCCAGGGCTGGTTGGGGCAGCTAATGAGTGCTGGTCCAGCCTCAGGCATTTCAGAAACTCTCCTGTATTAAAGGCAGCAGCCTGGGTGAATACTATTTCAGCCTCATCTTTTGTGAGGCTTTAAACAGAAGGAGCAAGCCCTCTGATGTTACTACATGATAAGGGTTCACAGAGGGTGAATCTGGAACCATAGAATCATAGAATGGCCTGGGTTCGAAGGGACATTAAAGATCATCCAGTTCCAGCCCACCTGCCAGGGCACAAACACTTTTCACTAGATGAGGTTGCTCAAAGTCCCATCCACCTGGACCTGGAACACTTCCAGTGATGGGACATCCACAACTTCTCTGGGCAACCTGTTCCAGTGCCTCACTACCCTCACTGTAAAAAGTTTCTTTCTGATAGCTAATCTAAACCTACTCTCAGTTTAAAGCCACTTCCTCTTGTTCTATCACTACATGCCCTTTAAAAAAGTCCCTCACCAGTTTTCTTGTAGGTCCCCTTTAGGTACTGGAAGGCTGGGATGTTTTTGTGTTATAATTGTGTTTACTTGTGGTTGTCCTGTGTGCTGAGCAGCTTCTAGGTCCTTTAGCACTTAGGCCAAACTCTTGCCGTTAAAGGAGCTGCTGGTCACATTTTGCCTGCTCAGCTTCCTTCATTCAGGGCATCACCTGTCATGAGTCTGTTCCTAGTTATTACTCTGTTCTGCTTGCACAGGTCTCTCCAGCAGTCACCTCCCCTGGTTCAAGGGCCACTGTGCTTTTCTGTCCGCTTCTGACCTCTTTCTCTCAACATACAAAGCATTTCGTGCTCTTTTCCTGTAAATTAACTACATCTTCTGGCCTTGGTCATTCCCTTTGCTATTTCGACTTCTGCCTGGTGGGATGCCTCATGTGTAGCATCAGTCTTGTGCTTCACTCCTGACATCACACGTAGGTCTTCCTTGACTGACTGTTTCTGATCTCACTGCCTTTGAAGTTCAGTCTGAACTCCATCTGCTCCAGCTCATCCCAACACTTCCTAACTCTGTACTGAAGCCTTCAAAGACACAGCTTTTCCATAGGGCTGCTCCCCATGTATCCTTAGCTTTCCTTAGCTTGAATGTTATCTTTATTTAAAGTCCTGGAGCCTTAAGAATATATCTTTAGAAAAAAAAAAAAAAGGCTTTTTTTACAGCTTTTTTTACTTAAGCTACAGTAACTTAGCTTACTTAGTCTTCTGAGAAGAGTATAGTATCATTCTTCAGAGTAGGTACAAAATTATGAACTTAGTAGTAGAAATAATTTAAATATCTTTCAAGACAGCTTTGTGTCTGCTCTAAAAGAGAATAAAAATGTGTTTCTGTTTTAAGAAAAAGATTTTTAAATCCCTATTCTTCTTCTTTTATTTTTCTTTGACCAATATTGGGGGGGGGGAGTGTTTCTTTTTTTCATTTGCATTCTTTTTATTTCTTGGGAAAACCAAGGAAGAAAAGACAACAAAAATGCTGAAAAAATATTTGGTTCAGTTTCCCTTGTTTTTACGTTCCATTTTCATTTCATCATTTTTTTCCAAGGAAAAAAAGAAAATATGGGGGGGTTGAAGGCAAAAGGATTGGACAAAAGAAAGGAAAAGATTTTTTTAAGAATTTTTTTTTTGAGTTTTAGCAGAGCAGGAAATGTCTTTGAAAATTCACCAAAAAAAAGAAAATTTAAAAGGGAAGGACTTTCTATTCAACCCTCTTAACAAGGGTTTGGAGCTAGTTAAGGCAGCCAGCATAGTGTGCTTTGTAATGTTTTCTAAATGAGGACAGTCCACCACCTTTACAGGCATCCACACCAATGCACAGTGCCCTTGCATGTCATCACAGAGGTCTTTGTGGGCATTACACCAAGTTTTCTTCTGACTAAATCTGAGTCAGGTTCCCTTAAGGTCTCTCCATTTCACAGTCAGTGATATGACTATGACTCAGTGTAGAAATAACTCAACTTTGCTTTAAAATAAGGATGAGGCAGGGCTGTATCATCTGCCATATATATAATTTTTTGACTGATCTGCCACTGCTTTTAAATGTTTAATTTTTCAGGCTCTGCCAAGATAACCAGAGAGGCACATTGCTTGGCAGTGGTCATCCCTGAAGAGCGGTGGCTCTTGGGTGTCAGGGGTCAAGACTATCAGCAAGATGTATGTGCTCTGCCAAGGTGTGTGTGGCACTTATTCTCCCTGTGTATTCAGGGGTTTGGAGAAGTTACACATTGTCTGCCTTTCTTGTTACTTGCCCAAACTAAAAATATTTAACTACACCTTGAAGTTGGTCTTTTCAGGATCAGCAACTTTTTCCATCTTGGGTTTGTTTCTTCTCATTTCAATTTATATCCACCAAGGTATTATCTAAAAGATTTTTTTTTTTTTTTCAAAAAAAAAGAAGCTTTTATCTACTGTGGATGACTTAGTAAGGTTCTTCTTGGAAGGTGTTTAGAAGTCTGATCCTGCATGGTTGAAATCAATGAGCCCATTTTATGCAGGGGCAGAAATGTTACTTGTAAGAGCTACCCAGTCATATAACTTAGTTGTTAATTATCTTCTCTGATTCACCAGATTTCCTTTGATCTGGAGGCCTTTTTGTGGAAATAAATATTTTTTTATCATGAGATTTTAATAACAAAATGATGACATGTTTTTATGTACAAGTACAATATTAGTACCTAATTGAATTTGTTTTTACAAAGAATGCTTCTGCTGCAAAGAAATAAATATATGTACATACATATTTCCTATACAAAAAATATATCTATGAAAATATATGCATTAAAGAAAGTGATTAGTGGCTTTAGACATTGTTCTATCTTATATTTGTGCTACTTTTTCATTCCCAAAAATATATCTGCTCATTTCTTAGCCATTGTATTCTATTTCAGTTTTTATCAATCTTGAAGTCAGGCTGAAAACCTGCATAACCTGTTCCCAAATTATGGCGAAATTGATACCTTCAGCAGTGAAGAATTAATAACTTCTTTTTAATTTTGTCACGTCAGCAATGTATTGCATTAAAAATACGTACAGAATTTTAGAATATATTGTATAACAAAACTTATATACCATAAATAGGGTTTACCCAGGATGTTTCCCCATGGGCTGCTGTGCTGTAGCAAAAGTTGTGTGTATTCAGGTTCTCAAAAAACACCCTGTTTACTTTGCTCTGTTGTTTTCTCATACTCAGGTGGGGAGAAGCTAAAAAAGAAAGTTCAATATTGTTACTGTCCAGACATACTATTAAGAAAATAAGCATTTGTCCTAGTTTGGACAAATTTGGAGGAAAATATCCTCTGATAGAAGTCAGGTTACAACCACCCCTCCTCCACCAGGTCTGGAAAAAAAAAAAAGAAATTTTCCTCGAAGGAAAGTGAAAGAGATAAAAGCTATTTATTTAACAAACACACGGGAAAAGAATAATAATGCTAAATAATAAAATTTCTCGCTGTGGAGAGGAAACCTGGGAAGATTTCAGAGTCCTTCTGTAGGTGTGATCTCTCTCCTCCTCGGAACTGGGTCGGCGAGGGCCCAACCCTGATGTGTCATGATGTTGTTGAAACAAAATTCTCCTGATGTGTTCAGATGTTGTTGAAACAGTCCAGAAGAGAAGAAGAAAAAAATAAAATCTCAGGAAAACAAAGTTCAACTCTCCGTCTCCCACTGGGGAAAAAGAAGAGCCAAAAAGGTTGGCTGAAAAGCCCAAGGGTACCGCAGAAGCAGAGGAGTGTCTGTCGGTGTCCTTGAAACAACTGCTTTCAAAAGCTCGTTCAGTTTTTTTTCCTCTCTTCCCTCTCAGGCTCAGTTTAAAGACACAGAAAAGATTGGTGGGCATAGGTTAATGATAGGGGCTACACATCATAAAGTCACCCCAAGACAGCATAACACACAGAAATAAGACTAGATCTTATCTGCTGCGAGAAAGGTGTTTGGGGTATTCCTTTCAGAGACTTACCTAGCTTATTTGTCACTGCACTTTAAGCCTTGAATCGCGTGCAGGCAGGACAGACTGAGAGGGAAGGAGGTGAACACCTGCTGCTGCTCTCTTTTTGGCTTGTTAACTTTGCAGAAGTTGTAGATGGTTTCGAAAGCTCACTTTTCAATGGAATTTACAAATATAACCACAAAATAGATTACTCTGTCCATCAAAGTGGATTTATAAATCTTTTCCTGAAAATACAAGTACAGAGATGCTGTACTACCTTTTATTCACGTTGATATTGTAGATAGGTAACAGCTTGCGTTAATATTTGACAAATCTGTTCTATGTTGCTGTCAGAAATGTAGCTGAAAATCTCTTTGGCTGGCTGGCTTGTACTTGAAACTGGTTTTCGTAAGATCTGGATTTGAAAATCTCTCCTGCCAGACTTGTAGCTGTCAGATTCATTATCTTCAAAATTTCTCTTAACCTCTGATGGTGTTTTTCTTTCTGCAGAAACAGAAGGTGCACACAGCACGGATGTCAGTCTTCTTCAAGGAGTAACCTCTTCAACCCCAAGTGATACCAGCTCCTGCTAGTACAATGGGGCCAGAGGGTGGTTTCTTAGGCAGTGGACAGATCCACATGATCCTGTGGGGAAGTTTGGCAGCCATGACAACACTCTTGTTCCTCACCTTCCTCATCTTCCTTTGCTCCAGCTGCAATGGGTAAGGCTCCAGGGCTTAATGGTTCTTAATTCACTTTGTACATAGCTTCATGTATAAATAGTTAGCAGGAAACACTGAGGACTTAGGTACAGAAATTAAATAAAAAAAGGTACAGTTTTCAGAGCAAACCTGAGTTTGAACAGTTCTATTCATTCTAAAATTGAATTATTTTATTCTTTTGCGGTGAAGGAAGTACACCATTGTACTTGTTTGGTGGTTTCCCCTAAGCAGAAACCTGGAGCACAGGTGGACACTGAGGGTTAGCAGATCACACCCATAAGCTGAAACTGAGAACATTAGGTGGGCTGAGCAGGACAAAAAAAAGTATAGGTAAAAAGCAAAGGGAAGTGATTATGTACTTCAGCTTTGCTTTGGCCGTTCCTGAAATATAGAGAACTGATCCTGCCTTTCCAGCAAAAATGAGTAAGGATCAAATAGTGATACTAACTAATGTCTTATACCTTATCCTTATTTTCTTCTCCATGAGAGGATTCAATTTCACCAGTACAGGCACCTCTACTGACTTCCTTTATGCACGTTTCAGGGCTCCTTCATGACGTGTAAGCTGAGCCCTGCTGACTGCTCAGGGAAGCTGTCCATGGTGCCCTTCCACAGGCCAGACCAGTCCGACCCTTCACTGTGAGGAGTGGGACTGCTGTGGTCCACATTGCTATGGAAAGCAAGTATAGCTGAATCAGCCAAGTATATGGGGGCAAAAAAAAATCCAGTACAGCAGCAAAACCTGCAGTTTGGATGCATATGCCTATAAGGGGCATGTGCTTTCACCCCTTCAGCTTTGAGAGCACTGAGGAAACTGCACAGCCATAAAATGCACTGTATTGGCACAAGGTGTGTCTACAGTGGAAGGCCCTGTTTTTCAGCAGGATTTATATAATGCCCACCATGCAAACAGCAGTCGTGGGCAAAAGCAGGTCCCAGAAGTTGGTTGAAACCCTAAAAAGCCTAAGTTGGAACTTGTAATTTCACGTGATACAGGAGAAACACTTTTGTAAACTGTAAGTTGACACTTCAGCATCTTCTTATTGTCACAGTTTCCTGTGATATCTGTGTAAAAAAAATAGTAGAAATATATATTTTTAAAATTTATTTCAAAATAGAAAGCCTATTTTAAATATTCTTTGGCCCACAAACATTGCATTTAGGTATTGTGTATTGTCTTTAAGGCTTTTTCCAACCCAAATGATTCTATAATTCTATGTTTTGTTTTGTAACACACTAATTCTTGAAACATCTCTAGAAAGATGAGTCAAACCACTGAGTAGTCTTTGCAGTTACAGAGATACGTTGCCTGAAACATCCTGGTGATGTTTTTTAATAAATTCATTTGTTGCTAGTTTGGATATAGTATTGTTTGTTTCAGGTCATTCTGTGTGGCAGGTTGTTCATGCATAAATGCAATTATGCAGAATTTCTTCCTGGCTTACTCTTCGAAAATGGATAAGGACATAAAAAACTGAATAAAATTTGCTCTTTCTAAAATATTAGAGTCAGAAAAACTTCCAGAGAGAATATTCAGTTTTTAACTTTCTCGGCTCTGCATTGGTGCAGGCTCACTTGTTGTTTTGTTATTTCCCAATTAGGTAGAATTTTAACAGTGTGCTAATGTCTACAGTTTCCTGCAGACTTTAGAAGAAGCAAAAATTTCATATTGTCAAAATTTTCTCACCTTTTTACTTGACTTTTCATCTAGGGGAAGGACTAACATTATTTTAAGCTCATACTTTATTGCAGTATTTCTGAATAAGAGCTGTATTTCCCAGATGGTAAAAACTGGAAACGTGACCCATACTTAGTCTCCTATGAAGGACCAGGGAAGCGGGATTCCTTTAAAAATGTAGGCCTCTGCTGCTAGGACATTTGTAGGCCTTTTTGAAGGCCTTTTGCTCATGCTTATTATCTATTTGACTAGCATTTTTAGTGGAAGTTGCCTGGATTTTGTTGGACTTTTCTAATTCGTCATGACACAGTTTAAGGGACTTCCCAAGTGGTCTGTCACCAGAATGTGTATCTGAGAATTTCAGGTATGCTTAAATTGAAGATAATAATATTTTTATTATCATAGAATCATAGAATGGCCTGGGTTGGAAGGGACTTTAAAGATCACCTAGTTCCCTGCCATGGGCAGGGACATCTTTCACTAGACCAGAGCCCCATCCAGCCTGTCCTTGAACACTGCCAGGGATGGGGCAGCCACAAGTAGTTGCTTCTCTGAGCAACTTGTTCCAGTGTCTCACCACCCTTACAGTAAAGAATTTTTTCCTAATATTTAATCTAAACCTACTCCCTTTCAGTTTGAAGCCCTTCCCCCTTGTCCTATCTCTACATAATTATTTACATTATACTGTAATTATCATCAGTCACTCCTCACTGTGATCTTACACTGAGTGAGAAGAAGGGTTGTGTGTGTTTGTTGTACCTCTTCAGTTATGTTTATCACCATTCTGCCTCAATGGTGTCCTTACACAGAGGTCATACCCATTCCTGTAATAATTTTCAGTTATTCCATTTTCAATATTATTGTGAAACATAGTTCTGTTCCCTGCAGGAGTGTAAGGTCTGTTAATGATTGGCATTTGCATGTTAGCATAATTTGTAGTAAAAATTCATGTGCCTTTTTCATTAAGGGAAAAGAAGGCCAAAAATCAGAATGGAGATCATGAAAATCTGATGAATGTGGTAAGTTTATTTATTTCTGGCAGCTTGTGTCTGTCTTGTGGTTGGTTTCTATCAAGCTCCTTGCAAAATACCACAGATTAGAAAATAGCTCAGGAATTTCGAGGTGGTTGAGCTTGGGAAACTTTAAAAGTTGCAGAACGGGAAGAGGAAGAAAACTTGTGTAGATCCTGATAATCTGCACTTTCCAAGTGCCCTTTCTGACACCACTGTTCTCCAGCTCTCCTGCCTGTCCTTCGCTCCCTTTGCAGCCCAAGGGCAGTGTACCTGTTGTCAGCTGCTGTCTTCTCACGGGTTAAAGCCACAGTAATGTCTGTTACCATAAAGCTTGGAAAGGACATCACTCTGGACATCTTTGCGTTTATTTTTTTTAACATCTGTAAACACAGGCACTTAAATCTTTGAATCTAGTTGGCATGGCTTGGCTCGCCTGCCAATAATACCTATGAGTCAGAGCTCTGGAGATGAGAATGAAATTAGTTGCATGTTTATTCATTATTCTGATCCAGTGGTCACTGATTTGTGTTGCAGCCTTCTGACAAGGAGGTTTTCAGCCATTCCATCACAAGTTCGGCTACGGAGCCTCCCCCAAACAGCGAACAGAACGGAGCACTCAGCAATGGCGAGGGTGAGTAGTGGCAGCCCCTGCGGGTGGGATGAGCCAGCGGCACCGCCCCAGTGCTCCCACCTTAGCTGCACCTGGTGAACCCTCAGGTTTCAGGTCTCCAGCCATCAGCTTTCCAAGCACACAGGCAAGCCATTTGTCTGAATACTCTGCGCGCCTCTGCAGGTCTGACACCAGATCACACAGAACTTACAACCAAGTTTAAAAATGCCATGGAGTCATTTGCCTTGCTGGAAAGTCAACGAAGGTGATCATCTCATGGACATGCTGGTGGTTTAGGCTGCATCTCCACTTCCCTACTGGGCATGCTCTGGCACAGCCCTACCCCCTGCTCCCAGTCCTCCATGCCAGCCAATACTGGGAGGTGCTGAGGTCCTCTCCTGGGCCACCAGGTCTGTGCCACCAAGCCATACCTGCAGATTGACCAGGCCATTAGGCAGAGAATGGGACATTCCCTAATCTTGGTACGCTGTGGAACAGGGATAAAACCAGAAGATGAAGTTGCACCTTAGAGCTTCAGAAGTGCTCCAGGAGGCTGTGGAAATGTTTCAGGTCCTACTTCAGGGATTGCAGCTTTGGATCACAGTCCTGTGCTGTGCTGTCACTTATATTTCTATATTTTAGAAAACAGGCAACATAAATAGGCTTCCTTTTTTTTTCCTTAGTCTTTGCTTTGCTGAACACTCAAAATTATTCACCCTGGAGTATCCCTGGAAAATATTTTACTCAGCTGCACCTAAAAATAAACTCACCCTCAGCTCAGAGCCACTGGGAGCCAACTGTTGTCTTCACACTAACACCAACACCAGGGGCTGCACTCCAACTTTCAGCTCTCTCCTCGTCTCCTGCAAACACAGGCTAAGCTATTCAGACTTCACTCCTTACAGACAAGTATCCAAAGTAATTTTTAAACTTTGTTTTTGCAGCTAATTGCTGCTGCCATCCATTGGCTTGCCATGTATGTAGGTGTGTGGTTCCCTGAGGGACTTGATGTGCAGAGCAAAGCCCTGCAGAATGGAAGTATTTCTCTCTGCCATGAGTCACCACATGTGCAGCTGTCAGAGCTGCTGCTAAAAGGTGTGCTGTCAGCCAGCAGACAGTTTTCAGACTGTCTGATATAATACTCAGCTTACACTCAGCATAACAGCCCTTCTGAGTAACAGGAACCCCTGTGCTTTAATTTCTTACTTATACTTTATGCACTTTTTGTTAATAGTTCTTTTTATTACTGTTTCTGCCAGCTTTTTGAGCAGGGGCAGAGCTATGGGAGCAAAACCATCAAATGCTGTATTTTTCTCCTTTACCCAACCTGCCAGCATTGTCAACCTATGCCAGCCCTTCAGCTACACCAACCCCTTCTGTGCTACTACCCATAACCACAGAAGCACAGAAACTTGAGCTCTCATTGCTTTTGATTATCCCCTGCAGGCTGAATGGGGTGTGTTCTCTCTGGGTTCTGTAAAGGTGCTCAGCATAGCACAGAAATCCCTAGAACCAAGGACCAGAAAGGGAAAATTCCCATCTCCCATTCAGACAGTGATTATCATCTTACACCTCCAGTTCTGTCCTGAGTTTTGCAGTCAGGGTATAGCTCCCTGCAGGTGCTGACTGCGTCTGCATGCCCTGAACACAAGAGAAAGTAATGTCCATGGCAACCACCAAATCAAGGGCATTGATTGCTTTGGCAACACTTTTGTCACCATGTCAGACACGCTGAAGGACACAGAAGAACGGGTTGTTTTTGTTGAGATAGTGCCATAGGAACTGTACTAAGAATAGTAAAGCTGTTCAGAAGTGATTTTTTAAAGAAATAGTGTGAAGTAAAGTTACGTACCATGCACTACCTGAAACATGCTTGTATATCCCCATGAATGCATGCAAATACCACGCGCGTGGTGTAAGATGGGAAGCCCCATAGATTTCTGTCTCTAATACCCTCTAGTGACAGTGACATGTGGCCTGCTTCTGGGACCTAAAACAACATGTTCTGCCTAACACTACCTTCTGAAGTCTAGTCTTCTCTCTTGTGCATATGGCCAGCTCGTTAGTAGGTTGTCAACCTACATTATGTGCTGTGAGACTAAGAGAAGTATGGCACAGCCTTCGGTGAGGAGCTTCTGGTGTAGCATGCAGGGAGGGCTGAGTGAAGTGCAATTCCAACGAGAATTTGGCCAGCATGTTAAACAAGCTGAGGGGTGGTAGGGAGGAAGTAGGAATGCTTTCCTTTGATTCCAAAGAATGGGGAAATGCAAAGAGGAAAATCTAACAAGGATTTTTTTAAGGCACTTGGTTTGAGGCCTCCCACCTGTTTCCCATCTGAGACTACTGAGCACTCTGTAATTATTCGGTGAAACTGCGTACAAGGCAGGTGAATATCCATGCACAGTGAATGCTGTTGCCATATAATGTGATTTGGGGGTGTACAGACTATTTTAGATGTTGCGAGAAAGATATTTTAACAGTGGAGTGCAGAAATGTCTGTAACTGACACCTTTTGATAAGCAGAAATCATGCTGATCACTAAGCATTTCCAGGCATTAGTATCATTTATCCTTTCCAGCATGTCACAAAAACGAAGTGATGTAGAGAGTACCAAATCACACCTTTTAGTTATGCATTTGTTTGTAATACTTCTCTGTAATTTTCTTTAGTTCTTTCTGAGGACAGTACAGCTGCCTGTATCCAGCCTTATGAAGAAGTACAGACATCTGACCTACTAGATCAACAGGATAGTCTTGGAAAGTCTATAAAATGTCACCAGAGCCGGGAACTACCCAGTATTCCCCCTAACAACCCCATGGAAACTATCATCTCATCTAGAAATGCAGAAAATGATCAAGGTCTTGGAATGGAAGGGCCTTATGAAGTCTTGAAAGACAGCTCCTCTCAGGAGAACATAGTTGAAGACTGCTTGTATGAAACTGTGAAGGAAATTAAAGATGTTGGAGCAGTAGTCAGCACGGAAGGGAACTCTAACAGCAAATCAAAGGCTTCATTGACAGTTTCTGAAGGTCAGAATCAGATTCCTGAGTGCAGAGTTGAGTCAGCAGAATATGCATCTGTTGACCGAAATAAGAAGAGTCGCCAAAGTGCAAATTCAGACAGTCCTCTTGACAATATACCAGATGTAGAGGATGAGCTTCCCCCTCCAGTACCCATGAAACTTCTTGATGAAAATGAGAATGTGCAAGAAAAAGAAGTGGAAGAAGAAGTGACAGAAGGAGCAAGTAAACCAGAAAAGGTAAATACTGCAAATATTTGTCCTCATCAAATGGCCAAATAATGCTGGCGAACATATGGGTGGGAGAGGATTTTATTTTTCAGTAACAAAAAATAACAAGAAAAAAGCCCCACTCAAGATGAAGCAAGAATGTAAGAGGAAATAAGATAATGTACAGTATAATCTTTGCATTAGGGGCATATGCTCATTCTGTTGCAGCCTGTATTTTTGATTGTTGCAGTTATGCACTACCTAAGGCTCTTCCCATACATTATCCAGGAATTGCATAGGAGGCCTCTGCTTCTTTGTTTGATGGTACTATACTATAGTGATATGGAGCAGCAAGGAGGACCCAGGCAGGTGCAAAGTAGGAACCTTATTTACAAAAACCCGGCCTTTTTATGCCATTAGTCGGTTGTTAGTTTACATAGTTGTAAGGCACAACAAACCAAATTTAACCAACCACCACACACCACGGTGCGGGCATGAGGCATTCACGCAGCCAGCCTCATTTCCCCTATTCTAGCTGAGTCACTCTCCCACAGTCCATTTCTACTTCGGCTAAGTAACAGGCCGGAGCCATGATTTTACCAGGCCTTCCCTTTACAAAGCTTTACCTATTGGTCACACTTCCCCCTTCTTTGTTTTTTAAGTGTTGCACAGCTAAAACCGTCTGTGCCGGTATAGCCATTATCTTATTAAGACTGTTATTGATCATTTGTTGCACACAAGATAAAATACATGGGATACATATCATAATCATTAAGAACACACCAAGGATAACTGTGCCATATATTGTTAAGCATTTAAACCATGCTCCGAAGCCAAAGCCAAGGTTGTCGAGCCATGAAGACACCCCCCACCAGTCACCCTCATTATGTTGCTGTAACTGTTTAATGAGCTGCTTCAGATTACTGATACTCTTATGGATAGACTCTGAATGATCACCTAAGTTCGTGCAGCACATGCCTTCAAAATTTTCACATCCGTGGCCTTGAGCCAACAGCAAGAAGTCAATGGCCACCCTGTTTTGCAGTGTTGCATGTCGCACTGATTTTACGTCCATTAGCATAGCTGAAAGAGCGGCACTAATGGTGTTAGCTTCCTTTGCAAGCCAGCAGCCAAGCTTGTTTAAAGAAGCCAAGGCGCGAGCAGTACCAAATGCTGGTACTAAACGCTCTGCAGTGTTCCAGAAAGTTACCGTCGGATCGCACTTCTCGTTAAGAGCCTGCGTGCTGCGCCTAACGCGACGCTGTGCTGCAACAATTAGAGCAGTCCGGTTTGGATGAAACAAGGTCAGCTGGCCAATGGTGCAGCTTTGCCCGGTATACCTTTCCAGACGCTCTCCCCGCATATTAAGAACAAGTCCAAGGGGAGAGCAGTAGCGCTGATGCCGGATGTCAGTTGACTTTTCAAGGTCTGATTACACCACAAGGAAGCATTGCCAAAAATACCTTTAGGACAGACACCAAAGTTAATACTGTTCATATAAACACCAAACGTACCATCAATGTAAAAGCATAGCGAAGCACACAAAGTCCCTAGCGTGTCTAGTTCTTGTGGCTGCGAGGGCAAAGCTGGAAAGTCGTGCATCCTTCTCAGATCTTTATACCATGTCTCATCCTGTCCTGCGGTCTTCTGCCAGGGGTCCTGGCACCACCACCTGGGCTGCAATATACCTGGGGCCGTGCAGTTTTGCTGCACGCTTTCATTATACAGCTTACCAAAGCGTTTCTTGTCAATGGGTACCCCTACCAAGCACGTGCGAAAAGGATCATTAGGAGTTGTCACAGAGATGCACGTAGTATCAGCATGCATAGCATTGGCAAGGGTGATCCATACGTTTGCACCACCCAGTGTAGGGGGTGCGACACTCACGGTGCCTTCACCGATCAGGATGATGCAACAAATGGTCGCACACACCGCGAGGAACCCATTTCACGTGGTGACCGGTGGAGACACAAGCATAGTCCCTTCCCCACATTAACAAGTCTAAAGGTCCTGCCCACTGCCCTGTTACTGGGTCCTTCACCGTCACCGGAGGCCTGGGACGAGCCTTTGTATCAAAAGAATATTGCCTTTCGCATGCTGTTTGGCCAGCTTCATCTCGGTTCAGGAAACTGAGAACATACAGGGCTTTTGCTAACCTATCATGTGGGCACTCCATTATACTTGTGGAAGCTATTACAAGGGGTGTCCAGTATCTCTGTCAGCATCTATTATTTCCTTCAGAAGCCCTCTCTTCCTTTTTTTCTAAAGAAACTTACAAAAAGGAGAGGGGGGCAGCCTTGGTGGATATCCTAACTTTAGATATGCCTCCTTCACTGGGCCACCTTGACTTAGCCGTGCGAGTGTTAGGCACCTGCTCAAAGTGACTCACCTTGTCTTTTGCTGTAGGAGAGAGGGATAGAAAGAGAGAGAGATTGCAGCTGTACGCTTTTATATTGCTCAAATTCTGTGTGTCACATACAGACAGAGTAAGGAATTTCTAGGTGCTGAAATCACAGCCAAAAGTTAAGTTTTCTCAGCAGTTTATGCTTCCTCCCTAGGAACAAGTTGTGGTGAATTCCTTGAAAAATAGAATTATGACATTTTCAACAGTTTGTTTTCCCATTTGTCGTTTTTTATCGGAAGTCATTTTAAGGATGCTTTAAGATCATAGCAGAGTCTTTTCATAAACTGTTGAGTTTGCATTTTCCAGAATGTTTAGCTATCTTTTTATTAATTGTGAGTCAACTGTAGGTTTAGCAGATTTTTGGTGTCCGAGTCATCAAATAATATTAGGTAGGTATTGATGAAAATTTTAAAAAAATTCTCAAGATGCAATGTGACTTTTTAATGTAAACATTTACCTGAAAAATCACAGCAGAGCTGAGGTATTGTTACTTGTTTCTGGTTGTTCTCTTATTTGAAGAATTTCAGTAATCCAGGAAGAAGGCAGAAGAATCTCTTGTTAAATAAATAACTAACCATGTAACTTGTAAAGCACAATAGAGTCCAAATGAATAAAAGGAAGACCACTCACGATATAAAAATTGTTTAGCTGGACTCTGAAGTGCATATTTTTACAAATAATGAGCTCGTTAAGTAAAAAATTAAGATGTGATTGTCAACAATAATTCAGCAACACTCCCCCCTCCCACATTCAGGCCATAAGTGATTTCTAGTTAAACTTTTAGATAAACAGCTTTGCGTCACAGTGACATTTTTCCTACCAGGTGTGAAAAGCCTTGCAGAAAGTAATTGTATTTCCCAGGCACCGATACAAAGGAAAAGCCTGTGCTGCTCTGTAGCTCCCCAGAACACCGTGTATGCAGTGTCAGTAACTGCAAGGAGTGGGAATTGATTAAAATGGTTCAGGTTTTGAAGGATTAATCAGGAGGTGACACATGCAGTCCCCTAAGTGCCAGAAAAAAGGTGTTTGTCTAATTAAAATTTATTCAGAGCTGAAGCCACCCCGAGTTAAATCTTCGGCAGCATCAGATCATTCCCGCGCTCGCTGCCGGGTACATGCATTATGCATCGAGGCGTGCGCCTGTCCTGTCCTTGAGAGCTACAGCTGCAGCAGAGTTGGAGATGGTAATTGATGGAATATATAAATGTCATTAGTGTTGGCATTGTGTGGGGAGGTGGTTGTGGGATTGTTTTTCTGTTGTGATGATGATAATTTTTCTCTTTATTTTGCTGCTTCAAGCAATGCAGAGCAATGCCTGTTTTTTTTCAATGTGGCCACCAAAACCAAGATGTGTATGGAAATGTATGTTATATTGATAACTCTTTTAGTTAGACCCCATAGGTGTTTCTGGTTTTGCTTCCTCTCCTGTGAGTCTACTTAGCTGCTTTGTTTAGCATGACATCTGTATCGCAAACTCTTCAACCTTCTGCCCTGACTCTGATGAAGACAGAGGTTGTGTGTAAGTCGTGCAAGTCTCCCTCACTACAGTGAGGGCACAAAGGAGGCACAGGCAGGGAGACCACCTGTGTAACCAAGGCTTGTACCTGCCAACTGAGAGAATAGACTGTGTCCAAGCTGTTTCAGTCTCACCATCTAAAAGAGTGCAGCCAGTTCCTGAAGCACACAAATCTGGGAGAGAACTAGGTGGACCAAGCCAGAGACTATTTCCATATATAACATCATGAAAAGGACAAAGCATCCTTTTAAGAGCAATAAATGGATGAAAATTTACATAAACTGGTTATTGGCTGTGACCCAGCCAAATCCTTTGGAAGGACTTGGTGAAGAAAGACACCTTTAATAGCATGAAGCTTCTTACAGGCCTCTATCACCTGCAAAAACTTGAGCGTAGTTCTTCTAATAATACTGGAAAAGCAAAATAGATTTTCTTTAGCTCTTTCTTTTATTTAAAAAGGAAGTGTGGATCTCCTTTTTCACCCAGATATTTCCAGAGTGAGCACTGGTAGAAATGCTCTCTGTGTGTCCATCTGACTGCTGCCATCTGATTTCAGCCTTGCACAGCCCGAGGACAGGCAAAGCATCTCTTACAAATGCACCAGAGGAGAATGTTCTTCTTGTTCTGTTGCCCAAGTCAGGAGCAGCAGCTGAGCCAAAGAGCAAAAAATCAAGTGCTGTCAAGGAACGAAATGAAAGTGGAAGGCAAACAAGGACACATGTTGTTTGTGTGGCTGCTGTTGAGATTTCAGCATAGTTTATAATGTTGCTAGGTACAAAATGTTTAGGAGCAAGTGGGATTTTTTTAAGTTTCCAAGATAATAATATCCTCCAAAATTGATGTGTCACAAGCTTCACATTTAGAAGAAAGAATGCTATATCCAGGGGAACAGCACAGGATGGCAGACACACTGGGGTATTCATCAGTACTTGAGTGGGAAACTGTAGAAGGGGTCCTGACACATGGTGCTTGTAGACACACTGATGACAGAAAAATCACTGAAGAATTTTATGAGCACATGCCTGTTTTAGTGTGTGAGGATGAAATTAGTAGCTTACTCCTCAGCACAAAAAATAATGCTGCAGATAGGAAAGACTAAACTAAGTTGCTGTAGCGAAGCAGATCTAATACAAGGACAAAATATATTTGAACTTTTCCTTTTTTGTCTTTTTAAGAGTAAACAAACCACAGGTTAAAGAGCACTGTTCTCCAGTCAGAAAGAAGCGAGGGAGTTTGTCAGTGTGAGGGAAGCTCTTCAGGAGCAGCAGGCAGAACTTCAGTGTGCTGTGGGCCAGGGTCTGTCAGAAGTGCCCAGGAACCTGAAGTTTGGTATTTACCAGAAGTAAAAACAACAAGAAAATGGAAGGAGGAAAAAATCTATCATAATGAGCCTCTGTGAAAAAAAAAAAAAAGAAAACAAGTTCTGTGTGCCTGGAAGTGGTATTTTATTGACTGTGCTAAAAATAGCTCTAATCTTCCATGTTGGCTTGCACTTGAGCTGGTATGAATTATGTTAGTTGGAGAAGTTGTGTGAAAGTCCAAAATGCGGCCTTTTACAGTGCTGGAAGGCTCCCTCTGAATCACTGTGGAGCAGGAGTCCAGGAAAGCCTTCTTGTCCCAGGGAGGAGGCATCCCATGACTGTTGTGTAGCTGCAGGGTCTTTGTGGTTGTAAAGGTCTGAAGGCATTTTTCGTAAGAGCAAAATGCTTTTCCCCTGATGTTTCATGACCTGTTTTACACAGAACACTTTAGGTGCTTGAAATTAGACTTGATACCAAACCAAGCCGTCCATCCTTCAGTGACTCTGCTGTGTGACCTGGCTCCAGCTCAGGGTGGGCTGCAGCAGGTCTGAGTGGTTGTGAGGCCAGGCTGCTGAGCACCTCTGCACAGGGGCTGCGTTCCAGGGGTGGGGAGGACACAGAGCTCCCGGGCAGCACTTCCAGGATCTACAGAATGAAGGATAATAAACATCAGGAAGGTGTCAGCTGAGTATTGTTCATCATCTAAAAGCATATCTGAAAATCCTCTGAAGGGGCAACTGGTATATCCCAACAGCTGAGTTCTAATGGTTCAGAAGCCTCTGCAGATGCTTCATAAGAAGTGTAAAGCCAGGGATACAGTGGTGCAGAGTTTGTTTTAACCATTATATTATTTTTACCCTTTCCAGGTCAGGATAAGAGCAGATACATTAAAAAGCTTTACTAACCTCAGGGCTGTTATCTCCAGGAAAGTACTCTGAATAGTGGGGATATTAGCTATGTATAATGGAACCTGAGAGCAAATGACCATAAAATATAATGTATTGATTGTAATGGGAGGGTTTTGTTATAGATTCCACACTGTTGACGGGTAATGAGCCTTTTATTTTCTTTTTTTCTTCCTTCTTTACAGAGGCTTAGTTCAGTGTCTTACAAGTCTCGAGAGGAAGATCCATCTCTTACGGAAGATGAGGTAGGTTTCTTGCATGCAATTCAGTAACTAACTGGAGACCAATTTTTAGGCAGAAATTAGCACCATCTCTGCATGATTAAGCAGAATCTAATAAAAGTGAAACTTGTGTGAAAGGAAGATGAAAGCCCAAAATTCTCTGCACAGAGTTTCTATTGCCACATCCCTAAAACACTTCTGTATTCTAACATATGGCTGTATCAGGCCCATAGGTTAAAAATGGTGTCAGAAAATAATAGGAGGCCACAATTAGTTGATTGTTAGGGTAATTTCTTCATTTGGATGACAGGACCTTCTCAAGAAGAATAACCAGCAGCCTTTTGAAACATGCTCCACCTTCCCCACGCAAAGTGTTTGGGGCTCTGGGAAGTAAACTGAAGCACAGTAAAAGCACTGGAACATAAATGGTTCTTTAAAATGTCTGCTGGTCAGATAAATGGAGGAGAGTTAAACAAAGAGAAAAGTTAAACATAAATAAGGCTGTTTGTGATCATCTCCAGTACACCGATGCCATTTATAAATATGTTGTCTGGACATAAAAGTAAACACAAACTTGGCAATGAGCTAAGTGAGCTAATGCCTTCTGCTGGGAGAAGCATTCCCAGACATTAATGAATAAACTTATCTTGAACAGGGTTAATGTAATCTAATACTGAGAAGAGTTGAAGTATAGATAAGCAGAAAAGCCATTTTTTGTTTGGTTAACTGAAATAAGTAAAAAGTAAGAAGTACTGCCATTTCCAAGTTGATGTCCCTCTAAAACGAACAAATAAACAAAAACCAGCCAGCCCCAAAAACCCCAACCCGAACAAAAAACCAAAAAAACTCCAAAAACCAACCAACCAAATCC
>VZTI01003363.1:454612-480274 GCA_013397865.1 Struthidea cinerea | reverse complement strand
CACACACACACACACACACACACACACAAAATAAATCCCAGAATTATCAGAAGTGTTCTGGTTCATCTGCATCAGTCTGTGTTGCCTAATGGTAATGGACATTTTCATGCCTATCCACTCTTTTAATTGGATTGATACAAACCCAGAGTGGCCTTGCATGCTTGGGAAAGACTTTAAATGTAATAGAAAAGTTATGTTGTGTTGTGATATTGGGTACCAGAGAAGCAGTGCAGGGAATTTCAGCCATCTGTCCTGTGCAAGGACTAGTATCCATTTGGCCTGGGAGAGGGAATCAAGACTGGTAACTGTGCTTGGCACCAGCCCAGATAAGCCCTGAGCAGAAGGACATGTCTGGATGTGGGCTTTCTCCTCACTTTTTCATGAAGGGCCATTTTCATGCACTTGTTGAAGTGTACCACCTCACCAGAGGGGATTTTCAGAGTTAGGAATGAAATGCTGGCTCCCTTTCTGGTGTTTACAGCTGAGAGATTGCAGTTTCCAGGCTAAAGTTCAGATACTCATTGCCTGACAAGCAGCTCTTCTTTGTAGCAGAGTGTAGTCAACAGAGAAGAGCTTGCCTATCAGTATAGGCACTGTTTGCTGTTACCTGGTGTAAGTTATTTATCTACAGATTTTTAATGTTGTCTTCACATGTGTTGGTGCCTATTTGGTCCTGCCTATAAAGACAGTAATTGGCTATTCTTCTATTGCAGTGTCTCTAAAGGCAGAAAAGTAGCCACTACCATTAGAAATAGTAACAATAATAATTTTAAAAGCCCTAAGGATCAGACAGCATCCTTCTCCTACATTACAGCAGTTCAACCTGATCCTCCCTTTGATGCCTCTCTCCCTGAGTCCAAATTGACTCCAGGACCATAGCAAAACTTACCCAGGTCCAATTTTCTCGCCAGGGATTTATATTCAAGGAAGTTTTACATTTATGAACTTATTTTCTAAAACATTCTTTTTTTGAAAGAAAATCGATTTATAAATGCATGCCAGAAAAGGAAGGATTTGTAAGAAATAATTTTTATATTTTTTCAAGGAAAAAAACATACCCTTTCAGAAAGGATATGTTTTTATCAGAAGATCCTGTCTTTTCTTAAGTAACCAACATCCTTGTAGTACAAGGGTACAGACTGGTGCACAAGCTTTATGCCATGCTTGGATACTCAGCAGGTGTCTCCTTTTCCTAGATCTCAGCCATGTACTCATCGGTGAGTAAGCCGGGACAAGCCATCAAGGCACTGGATTCTCCTTATACCTGTATTCAAGAAATTGCATCTCAGAGGTCCCCGTCTATTTGCAGTGGCCTCTATGCAAGTGTGAAGGACTTTGAAAACACCCTGAATTCTACCACTGTGCCTCAGTCAGCGGACAGACCAAACGGGGAGCTGGAGCCGGACTATGAAGCTATCCAGTCAGTGAGCCAAGAGGAAGACAGGACCTTGTCTGTGCCTAACACAAACCACACTGCTCTTTCAGGAGAGAATGACTATGAGAGCATAGGGGACTTGCAGCACCACAGGGAATTCACCAGACTTTAACTACTCCGGCAGCAGATTTCCCCACTGTTATTTTCAAAGGACAAGTGAAACATGGAGAGGGCAGTGGTTTTCCTTTTGAGGAACAAAGCTAAGTTTAGAACACAAGTTGTGAAGAAGCAATGTACATTTCAGCCAGGGTGTGATACCTGCTGGCTTTTCTGGGTGGTGGATCAAGGCTCATGGGAAAGGGTACGTCAGGTCAGAAAGATGACCAGGACAACATAAAGGTTTCTTTATTAGTATTAGCTCCAAGGCAAACGTAATTTGGGAAGGAGTGCCGTGCTTGTCGTCCTGATAGGATTATGTACCAAAAAGACTGCCTTCACACAAAACTAGCTTCTCATTTTAAGAGATTATTTTATGTAATTTTCTTCAAAGTGTTTTTCAAGCATAATTTTTCATTCAAGTTTTGGCATCTGCAATGTTGAGCAAACCACAGATAACTGTACCTCAACTCAGACTTACTTTGCAGGGCTGGGGAAGATGCACTCACTTCTGTGTCTTTTGGGGAGCTCTGTCCACATTCACTGCAACTAAAGTGCAAACAACAGTAGTTCATAAGGGACTGACTCCAAATGTACTGAAAATAATTCTGCTGGCTTTTTCTTTTTTCTTTTTTCTTTTCTTTTTCTTTAATGTCAAGGGCTGTAGAATGTGATTTGCAGTATTTGAGATGTGTACTGGTATTTGTAGGGGGTTTGTTTGATTATTTGTGAAATATCCCTTTAAAATGGCAACCTTCACCCTTAGCATTCTTGCACTGTTTCCCTCAAATGGACATAAACACCTACACATACACACCCCAGACCACTGTCATGTTGCAAAAAGTTGTGCAAATGAATGCACTGGCATAATGTGTAGCCTAACCTTAGTAGTGTTAAGTAATTTTTTTGAAGAATTTTGCCCTTTTTAAAGACTTAAATATTTTAATATATTTGTCTGGTTTCCTAGATGGGAAAAATTATGTACTGTGTTGAGTGGATAGTATTTTTATTTTTTACAACAAATTTTTCATCTTCAAAGTTTTTGTAGATTGACTTACTGGGGTTTGTAACAGGAGGAATCCCATTCTTTATTTGGGCTTTATTTGGTTTCTTTTTAAAATTGCTTTTCCTATTTCCAAAGTAGATAAATGAAAATTGCTTTGGGGTTGTTTTGTTGACTTTTTCTGTCTCCTTGAGCAGGGATATGGAACATGCCTTGCTGTTTTTTTGCTAAA
This sequence comes from Struthidea cinerea, assembly GCA_013397865.1. Taxonomy (NCBI): domain Eukaryota; kingdom Metazoa; phylum Chordata; class Aves; order Passeriformes; family Corcoracidae; genus Struthidea; species Struthidea cinerea. The sequence continues at coordinate 477,508 of VZTI01003363.1, read as the reverse complement.
ATCGTGGAGTCTACGTAAAAGAACACGGCCAAAGGGCAAAAAAGAGGAAAAAGAGACAGTGGGATTTAGTCAGGCATAGCCACTGGTCCTTCTTGTTCTGCTAAAAGGAGCAGGAGGGCAACCAAGACCTTCTTGGGCCTCTGACAAGCAGTTTGAAAGCCACTGGCTTTTCAAAAATGCCGAATTATTCTGTTACTGTGAAAAACAAAGTACAGTGCTTGGATGAAATAAGCAGGTACTGGATTGGTACGTTTTTTTCTTCAAGAATAGTACAACAAGTAGTACAATGGTACAATAATAGTCCAATAGTAGGGAACCGGCACTGTGTGACATGCATGTGCACATATCCCCATGTATATACGCATACACTTGCATTTGGACACAAGTACAAGTTATAGTCCAGGCTTGGCAACATTCACATACGTAATACCTGGCATGTGCTTGAAGAGCAGTTTATTTTTAATTCGAAATAAACAGTCTGTAAACTGAGGTTGGCTTATTCTGTAGTAAACAAAACAGGTTTACTTTCAGCTCAGTTGGTGCTGGGTTTTGATATACCAGGTTGAGCCCTTCTCAGATCCTTGGTCAGTGCTCAACATGACTTGGTACTATGAAGAGCAAACATAGATCTGGTTAAACACATTTATTAGAAATAGCTTCATAACTGAAAGAAGTGTGCTGATTTACAGGCTTTGCCTGTAAGTAGTAGAGCTCTGAGGAGCAGTGCAAGTGTGCAGGCAGCCTCTGCCCATGGAGTGGTTCAAACTTCATGGATCCTGACCTTTTGCGACAGTGCAGCACACTTGGTCTATGACTCTCTTCCTTGGAGGAGAAGCAGTTCAGACCAATCTACATCCATCCTGTTCTTGACCATGCTGCCATGTTTTGACACCTGCAGGAAACCCTTTGCTTCCACTTCAGTGCTTTTTAAGGATGACTTTGGTTTTGCTTCCTGGAGTTTTTTCCTTTATAAAAGTTTTTGTTCCTGTTTCCTTGAATGTGAATTCGTGAAGCTGACCTTTGACTGTTCTCTCCTTCTACTTCACCCTGTTTAAGGCCAAAGATAAGATGCACCATGTTTCAGAAGATCTGTTGTGCTAAGTCTGGAGAATTTCTTAAGTCTTTAACTATGTGTTTGTTGTCTGTTCCTTGCTCAGGGGTACCAGTTTATATATGTAGTCCTCAGTCTGACTCCTGCAGCTTAGTGGCAGGCATACCTCAGCTCCTGAAATTCCTAAATACATTTCAAGATGCAGTTATCCCTTTACATGGATGACTGCTTTTGGAGAAACACCAGGAACATGAGGTTTGCCACGTTCACTAGATTCAATTTCAAGACCAATTCAAAGATAGAGATAATGTCAGTTGGTAGCAAAGAACAGCACTGAACTGTAAAATTTTAAGGTGCAAAAGAAGAAAAGCAAACATCACTCTAGAAGTGCCTCCATTGAGACCAGCAGGTCAAAGGATGGTGGAGGACTGTCCAGTCATTCTGTTGTCTTTCACAGCCAGATCAAGAATGTTGGTTTGTGGGAAGGGACACAAGTCCTTCCGTCCTTTCTTTCCTCTGTTCTGACAACTGCTGTTGAGACCCCCCAGATGTCCCTTTTTCCCACGAGAAAGAAGAATTTTCCTCCCCCTCTCTTCTTTCTTTGGTTTCTGTTTTTAACCTGTTTCATACAACCTTGCACTGGGAGCTGGTACCATGTCTGCTGTCCTGTGGCAGTGGCATATTCCTTCCTGTTTAAATGTCTCTCAGGCTACTCACAACCTTTTAATGGTCCATCAGACCTCAGTCTCATGGAGAAGCAGTTCACATTTTGGATTTCTGCTTTTGGGATGTGTACTTGCCCTCAGCCTTGAGACCCACACACACTGGACTTAAGAGCTGCAAAAAAGAATTACCCTTCTGAACAAGGATGTACAGGGGAGTCCAAAACTCCCCTGCAATCTCCATTATGTAGTCTAATGCTAAAGGAAAATGTTTTGGAATTCAGTCCAAGGTTGTTGAGTGAATATTTACATTTCTTGACAAAGAATCGAGCTTCTGGTTTAGTTCCCTCTTCCCAGAAGTAATATCTGTTCCTTTATCACTGTTGTCAATGCTTCCTCTTCATTAATATATTCGATAGAAAGATATTTCTAGCAGTAATCCCCAAAGAGATTAATCTGACTGTAAAGAAAAGGGAGTCTCTTCTACTTGTCTCTTTATTGCTCTTTTTAACTCTTTCACCATATCCCTAAATAAAATGTCAACATTCAAGATGAAGTATTTGTTACCTGGTGATGTTTTCTGGGGAAGCTTTACAGTCTATTTCTTTGCCTCCTTTTTTTTGGCACAACTGTATAATAAGATCTCACATCAAATTGCCACGGTAAGGCCAAGGGAAGCTGTAATGTGTATGTAACTAGTGAAAAGGTCTTTTTGATTTCTCTCTGGGAACTGGTAGGAAATAGGAAATGCAGTTCAGACATCTCTTCATGACTTTGTGTCTCCCATGAGAGTTGTTCTTACCACATACCTAAACCAGTGCTAATCCAATATGTAAACCAGTCATCCTTTTCTACCATAACTGTAGACATGGTAGACACTTTTCTACCATGACACTTTCTCAGTCACAGAGAGAAATAAAATCTTTGCAGATACCTGTAGCACAGGCATGTACCTAATTACCACAGTTAGATCAGTTATAGTGCCTTTTCTACAAAGTAGCTAGTACTTCCATACTCTTTTCCATACTGTAAGTGTTTAACTCAAAAGTACAAAGGGACAACCCCAACGTTTACTTGTGTCAAGTTGGAAACATCTTTCTAGAGACACATTTAATGTACTGGACCTCAGTTAGCCCTACAATAGCAATAGTCACTCACAAGCATCCACTAAAAAGCCCAGTAATGTAGCTATGATGACTAAGCTTTGCAATAAGAATTATCAGTCTTCTTTTGAAGAACCTAAGTTTTACAATAGTGAGCATTCAGGGAGGTGGTGTTCATGTCAACTGTGAACAATTAGTTGCTTCAGTCTTTCTATTAATATAAATTGCAGGCTTGCTTACATGTAGCAGGATCCATGGAGTGAGGGATGAGTAGGTGTGGGGATTCATATTCGTGAGTAACTCAGAGCTGGGCCATCCCCACAGTTTCAACTGGCTGATGACCAGCTGCCTTGTTCTCCAAGCCTTCATCTATCGTGCCTTCAAGGAATCCATTCTGCAGGGATGCTTCTGGGCTGCATGCTTCTCCATGGCTCCCTGAACAGCTCCTGTCTGCTGTTTTGAACACAATTCCGTATACGCGGTGCTCTCTGTTCAACCTTTCAATGGTGCTTTTATAAGATGCTGGATGAATGGTTTGCATGTGCTTTCTGAAAGCTGATGTGTAAAGCTGTGACACCGAGTGCTCTCTCTGGTATTGTCTGCTTCACAGAACTTAGCGTTAACTGTGCTACTCTTGACTACAAAAGCTGACAGTGCTGCCCTGTCTCTTGTTCATCTCAGCGCAGCCAGAGTGGAGTCACCACGTGTGACAGGCCTGCCGAGGCTGGGACACGGGTGTTTAAAAGCAGCCATTCAGGCCAGGCGGCTTGGCTTGGAAGCAGATAGAGACATGACACTCATCTGTGCACTGTGGGACTGGAAACATCATAGCCCAGCTCAAGGACTTTTATTCTGTCTCCTATTGTGCATATACATTTGTTTGCCATGTGACTGTAAGAAATCTTTTTCTGCAACAAGCATTTTAATTCGGACCACACTCCAATGAGGGACTTTTGCTTTTAGGCAAATAACGAGTTATTTCAGATGAGTTTTATTTATTGAGGTTGGAGTATGCCTGAATAAGGCTTTTACGTGCCTCACAAGTGATCCAGTGTGGTAGTCTGCTGCAAAACAGAAGAATGCAGAAAGATACTTAGCCTGACAGATGCTCCTTTGGTGGTGTGCTGAAGACTTTCAAGGGCAGGTCTCTTCCTGGGAGCGGGGAACATAATTACTGGTAATATGATTTCATACCCTGGTGCTGACGTTGATTTGCAGCATCTCTTCTGGAATGGTGGTTGCTGAAGACATTGCCAGAGCAGATCTGAACCTCAGAAAAGAAAATATATATAAAATATATATCCCTTGCTAGCAAGCAACACGTGTTCAGGATTATGCTAAAGATAAATGCTGCGAATGGAACATCACAGAGCTAAAAATACAAGGAGAGAGAAACCCCTTGGTTGGGTCAGCATGAAATATCCCAGGCTTACAAGAAGTATTAAACAAATTAGTTGCCTATGTGGTGATTTTCCAGGATTGCATTAGGGTATCTCATAGAGTAGACACTGTTCTTTTCTCCTGAACAGCAGAAAGATGAGAACTTGTTTGTAATACAAGGTTCCCATTGATTAATTGATAAAACTTAATTTACATATAATCCAAAGGTCAGCAAGAGTGTCTACACAATGTAGATATGTTTTAGCTCCAGCACCCCAATTTCCATAGAAAATGCACAGATTATCTTTGCATTACATACCCATTGGTCTGTGCCCAGTCTATGGATAATATATATCTTACAGTTCTGTTTTTTTCAAGCTGTGAGGTTTTGTTTCTGGAGGTCTTCAGTTTTAAACTGGCCAGAAGGACAGTCATACAAACATGATAGCAAAGTGCCTAAAAATACAGATGTTTCTGTAAAGGTAAACATGCTCACTGTTATTGCACAGCCACTTGACTACTGTATGCGGTACTCTCTTGCCATACACATTCCAAAATATTGGCTTTCATTTGTGATGTTCATTTATTGTTATAATAGCACAGTCTGACAAGGGTTTTGTCTCTGCAAATTCATTGGCTAATTTTAACTAGCATGTGTTTGTACAGAAAATACAAAATGAAATTTTGTTTTGCTTAGAAAGCAGCCATGTTATTTCTTATAGTTTACGATAATGCAACAATTGGCTTAGATTATTTATAAAGTATGTAAGTATCACTTGAATTCAGAATGCTTCATTTGAGATTTCAGAATGCCTCCTGTTCACTACAAGACAATATAATCAACTCTTGTCCTTTTCATCTTGTTATATTGGGGAGAGGGGCTTAAACCTTACAAATCTTATTACAAAAAAAAAAAAAAAGAAAGAGACAGTGCTGATGTTTTCAATTCCTAATGTCTACAAAGAGAACAGTTTTAACTCGTATTTTAACTTTCAGCGTAGGTTGTATTTGGACTACCCTCTTATTTATGGAACTGCTCTTCCCCACTATGTTCAGCTGTCACCCTCTGAGTATCTCTTTTGTCCTTAGTGAAATATGACAATGTACAGAGGGCACAGAGACTGCATCACGTAACACTTCTGAATGGGACTTTTTAAATGTGCCTGTGAGATTTAGGAGCCTGGACTTCAGTCAGATGTTTGGGGGTAATCACATCCTGTCTGGAGAACATCTGTGGAGGTCTTCACTTTCTTTCAAGGCAAGAAATTCTGTAGCTTGCAAGCACTCACGTGACATTCAAAGACACATATAGAATGTGAATTGTCACAATGTTTAAATGTATTGTTAAAGAAACACCTAAGAGCACAAGAACCTTCCTTCTCACATCTGAGGATACTGGAATTTGCTCTTTATATCTGAGACTGGGAAAGGTCACATAACCATTCTCCTCAGAACATCCTACCAGCAGCCAGGTCTTTGAATGAGCCACTGTGGTGGCTCCTGACTTTCTGCATGTACTACCTTCATGATTTCCAGCAGGGCCTCTCTCATCTCATCTCATCTCATCTCATCTCATCTCATCTCATCTCATCTCATCTCATCTCATCTCATCTCTGTGGCGATGACTACTTAGGAATGGCCCTTTGCTTCACAGTTCCAACCCCTTTAACTTAAGGAAGGGGATGTGAGCTGCTTCTCCTGAGTCGGACTGGTCTAGGTGAAAGTGTGCTAAGAGCCCACCTTCAGACCCAGAAAAGAGCATTCACTGTCAAGGCAAGACAGGTACAGCCCACTGCAGCGGCTAGGAAGAAAGAGGTAAAGGAACAATAACTAAGTTTCATTTGCACTTCCCCCATCTCACAGACAACCTGTTACGAAAGATTTTTAAAGTAGAAAAGGTTACAGTAAACGAACAAGTTGCTGAGAGTCTCACAGGAGATGGATACTATTGTTTATTCTTCTCAGTATTCCCTATACACAGAGAGGCAAGGGCAGGTCATCTCCACCCAACCATGATGCAGCTGGATTACCTTTTATCAAGCCTCTATATCAACAGAACTGAAATGAATAAATAAATTCTAAATACATGTTTTTGTTCAATTACAAACCCAGCACGGACAAATGTAAATGCACTAAAGTAAGTACCATGTGTAGATCTGACTTGCATGATGAGAGGTTTTTAGCTAAAAACAAAACTAAAACCCAAACAAACAAAAAACCACAACTCTAACTGGATTATTTTATTTAAATAGAATGCTTTGCATGAGCCAAGGCTGCAGGATTGGGCCCTAAGAGTTTAGAAGTTTGGTTTAGTGATAGGTACTTTTGTTTGTATTTTCAGTGAAACGTATTTTCTTTCTTTTATATTAGTGAATTGATATGACGTCCATAAGAACAAAAAAGGTAGTCAGTTATATGGATAATTATGTCTAATAGCTAATTATTAAAATCATGCCTCAGTAAGAGTCAGTTAAAATTGAGTGCTATATGAGCTTCAGCATAAAATTGCTTTACATATGGAACATTGCATACTAAGAACATAGCAGATAATAATTTGTAAATACAGACACTTTTGTTTATTTTATCCATTGTTTTAGAATGGAAAAAAGATGTATTACTGGAATATCTCCAAGCAAAGTTCTCTTACACAGTGTTCTAGCAACAAAAAGTGTTTTCTGGACAACTATTTGAGTCTCTGATCACTGACACAGAACTGCAAAACATCCTCAAACCAGTATGAGCTTGTGAAAGAGAGGCTTAGAACTGTCCCAGCTATGTTAGAGTGGATACAGTTAAATACACTGTGAAGTTCAGACCTGTAGGCAGTGAGAGCAGCTCAGTGATTCAATGACTGTGCCATATACACCTGAAATGAATGCGTGCAGACTTCTGAGATGGCATTAGCTAAGGCTTGTTTGCTACATGAAGGGTTATTTGGCTTGCTACCTGTTTGAAATCGATAGGCTTTTATCAACACCACTGCAAACACTGAAATACTGTAGTTTTGCACAATGGATGTTCCATAAATTGTAGTTTAACTGTAATTGCAGGGCCTATCCTACTGTTAGAGCAGTTCAGATCCAACACTAAATTGTATTTTGTAAATTAACAAATGCCATTAAATTCCTCTCAACGTTTTGTAATAGTATACACAAGTTGATGTCATTTAGTCATACCTTTGTTCCAAGAATCTTCATCAGATGTTTCTATGGCCAATTCACCTTTTGGCTGCTGAAAGCACAGTAGGCAATTATGGTTACTTACTGTAAATGTAGACAAGTTTATGTAAATATTTTTGGGGGAAAAATGCTACATGAACATATGAAGCAGTTATCTAAAAGTAAGGGCAGAGGTCAATAATAAAACATACAGGTTTTATTTATGTACAGTAGTATCCTAATATTTACTTGTTTATATGCAAAAAAAAAAAAGATCATAAGATTCTGTACTGTATTCTCCGAAAGCATTTAAAAGAGGCTCTGCCGTTTTCTCTGGTTATTATATTTGCAAATAATTCCTGAATTTATTGGAAATCCATGTAAATAAATGATGTTAAATGGGAAACGTTGCATTGCCATGAAATTAATTTAATTCAAAAATCCTGGCAAAATTCATTGGATTGAAATCTATATATAAATTCAATAGCCAGACAGAATAAACCACATTAAATAAGCTTTGTCTTTTGTTTTCGTGGTTGGTTGGTTGGTTGGTTGGTTGGTTGGTTGATTTTTACCTGTGCCTCTTTTGTTGTTTTCTTAGCAGATATATTATTCAGTCCTTGCAGTCACTTCATCCTGCAGATCGGAAAACCTGCATCGTTTTATAGAATTTTGTTTGTTCTGGGCATTTTGTCCAATTTCATTATCTGACAAGAACTACTAAGACTTCTTTGTGATATATAGCACCTTACTCCTCCCAAAGCCACAATCCTGTCAAGATTCAAGCATGCACACAACAGCACCAATTTTAAATTGTCTCTGACTAAAGCAGGGACTCCCATGAATGTAGTGGCACTATGCTCTTTAATGCAGGTAAGAATACTGGGTTGGAGCCTTTGAAAGTTGTGCAGCTTTCAGCATTTTTAAAGTTGCAATTACCAGCCCTATGGATTATCCTCTGAAATTGCCATAGCATTTGATTCCTTTTCCTTTGTTAAAGATGCTCTCTAGGTAATGTTCCCCATCCATTTGCTGCACTGCTCTGTCAATAGCAAGACTCTCATTTGTGTAGAAATACTTTAAGAGCATCCTGAAGCCTTTCAGGAGGGAGGTGACTTAGGACCACTGCTGAATATGTAACACAGATTCTGCATGGAAGTCTAACACAAAGAAATGTCATCTTTTAAGCATGTCACTGGAACAAGGCTTCTTTGTACACTAGAGCATGAGGCTAAAATAGTACCTAACCTTTTGGGGCTTGCATGCTCCATGACTTGCGCTTTCCTCCTCATTATCTTTAATTACAGATAGAAAAAGAGCAGCTTTACCCATTTAATACTAAGTAGTTACTGATCAACAGGTTCCTGGAAAATTCACAATGCAGACAGGGATTAGTTATGCCAAGGTGGGAGGCTGAGGAAATTAGACAGAGACAGACAAGTAGTATCTGTTCACTGTCAAAGTGATGGCTCTTTAATGTTTAATCTGGGTAAGTATTTTAATACTCAAAAGATACAAGGTTATAGGACAAATAGAGATTTTGTAAAAATAAGGAATATTTCATGTGCAAAATCATTCAGGATCTGGTAAGTGTAAAAGAAGATTGCTTTTTACTGAGCATTTGCTCATGGGCCAAGAAGCTGCAAAATGTGTAATTTGATATAATTTTTTTATTAAGTAACTGCTGAATATTATCCAATACGGATATCCATGTTCTTCTGGAAAAAAAATGCATGCAGTATTATTATCAAGAGAACTGTTTCCCAGTTGTTGTTTTTTTTTTTACTTCTTCATTCTGAACAGTTGCTATCAGCCATAAAATAGCTCTATTACTATGGTTAGTTTCAGGTTTGAGGCCAACCACACAGAACTCTAATGTGGCTGGCTGAAATATTGAACAATTTGCCCAGATTCTGGCTAATCGTTTAGCTGCATGCACACACTTGGGAACAAAGTACGAGCATCTTTGTTCTCCATGAGCTTTGACATCACTTAAAAGTAAAGCTTTAACCTAATGGGAGCTCGGTGTGGAACCAGCAGTATACTGCAGTGACACCTGGTGTTTAAAACAGAATTAGTCCCTGTGAAGTGTGGCTGCCAATTCACTTTTAATTGGGTAGATATTCACTCAAAGACTCACAGTTCATCCTGTGTCCATGGAGCATAGCATTATATTGAACTAGAAAGCATCGGAGCTAAAGAGTGGCTTGACATTGCTTCGCAGAAAATGAGTCTGACAGATTTGTTTCAAAAGCCCAAAACTGCAGTGACATGATCTTCCTAGCACTGTAGCTGGCAAGATACTTTAGCACTACTTCTTCTCAGTTGGCTATTACATAAATGAGATTGACCTTTCATGTAACTCACACAACTGGAATTTCTGTGCAGCCTTTGTGGAAGGACTTTGTGCAAGAACAGAGAACTGTCAGTTCAGGCAGAAAACAGGGATGCTGTGTGTGTCGTGGTGCTAGAAAGCATATTACAGCTACAATAGATTCTTCTGAAACAGCTCCTGCTAAAGAGCTTATTGACCAAAGTAGTCAAGATCTGCATATTTACAGATGTGACTGAAATGGCATGTAAATTCCATCATCAGTTACTGTAATTAAGGATTATTAGGATAATGTAAGATAATAATAATGAGGATCATTATTATTAAGGATTTCAGCTTGCCACAAGATGAAATAAAAATAAGAAGATCTGGTAACAATCTCTAAGTTGGACTGATGAACTATTTCCATTATGCAAAAGGTTTTTGTCACCTATTTTGAAAACCACTTACATGCTCCACATTTATGTAATTAATCCTTGACTCTGGCAAGGACAAAACCCTAAGGCTACTATTCTGTTTTTCCTTTATGTCACAAAATTCTGTTAAGGGGTTGGCCAAGCTACAAAAGTCAGATTATCCTAAAAGTCACTGGTTTTTTCTTTCCTTAATTTTTCTGGAAAATTATGGGAGCCTGTAAAAACAAACAAATAAGCATGAACCGGAACTTTCTAAGGCTGCACTTCTTTTGCATGTCAACTAGCAGAGAGCCACGCCTTGTCCAGCAGATACTTGAAGGTTGGCACTCAAACTAGCATTCAGAGGTCTTTCCACTTTCTCATCTGCAGCTTATTTTCAGCAGCAAAGTACAAAGGAAAAAAAGGATCTGGGCAAAATGAAGTCTGGACAGGTTCTGAAGGAAGCAAACAGCTGCTGCTCCAAGTAATATAATGAATCTTGCAAGCCAGCAGCAGAACCAGCATTGTGCTGTCTCTGGGTTAGAGGGCTGAGGCTGTCACAGGCTGGAGAAGAGAGTTATCAGTAGCTTGTCTTTGAAACATATAGTTCCTTGGGTAGTCCTTCAGGTTATTTTGGAAGATAGGAGTGACATTTGCTCTTCCCCAGTTGTCATGCACCTCTCCAAGTCATCATGATCGTTCAAAGATAATCAAAATGCAATGACATGAGCCAGCTCCCTCAGCATTTTTGGGTGCATCCCACTGGGGTCCATGTCCAGTTTGCTTAAGTATTCTGATCCTCTTCCACCACAGATATGGGTTCCTTGCTTCAAACTTTCCCTCTGTCTCCAGGTCCTTGGACTGCTGAAGGCAGGTTTTCCTGGTAGAGACTGAGGTGAAGAAGCCATTCAGTACCTCAGCCTTTTCTATGTCCTGTGTCACCAGGGCCCCTGCCACCTTCAGCAGCAGCAAGCTCACATTTTCCCTAGTCCTCCTTTTGTGACTGATATAATTACAGAAAACCTTCTTTTTGCCTTTGACACCCCTCACCAGATTTAATTCTGGTTGGTCTTTGGCTGTCCTGTGTCTTGCATGCTTGGATAGTGTCTCTCTATACTTCACAGGTCTCCTGTCCATGCTTTCAACATCTATATGCTTCATTTTTGTGTTTTAGTTTTGCCAGGAGTTCCTTGTTCATCCATGCAGGTCTCCTGGCATTTTTGCCTGACTTCCTGCCCCTTAAGATGGACCCCTGCTGACCTTGGAGGAGGTGAAGCTTGAATATCAATCAGCTTTCTTGGATCCTTCCAAAGCCTTATCCCTTTGGACTCTTTCAAGCAGATCCCATCCAGCCACCTCACTGACCAAATAAGAGAATTTTTGTGGAAAAGTAGTATTGTGACCTTATTTGCAATGACTTTAATTGCTTGATCAGGTGTGAGGTTTTTTTGGCCACAGAAACTGTCTCAGTAGTTGAAACATAAAAAATAGCACAAAACTGTATGAAGTATGTGAAGATATTTGCAAATCTGAAGTTTCCTTCCCTCCAGCTTTTGCAGCTTAGGTAACATGTGAAGGTTTGGTACATGACTGAAAGATGCTGATTGCCACTCGTCTGTGACACATCTGTAGGTGACACTATAAAGACTGATAAGTGGGAAGGTTAGATGACAAGGATCCTGTCCTTTATAATTTGCAGCTAAAATACTCATGGGGCAGAGGAGTGCAAAGAGATGAGTGAGAGTCAAGTCCATTCTCTGTTGTTCATTGTAACAGGTTTTTCATGATACTCTAAACAGTGAGATTACTTTTTTCCATGGCTCCCAGTTCCTACTAGGGTCCTCCTGGGTTCATCTACAGTGCTCTCCAATACACGTGGCATCTAGCAAGCCTCCTAGCCCAGGCACAGCCTGCTTCTGCAGCCCATGTTACCAGAATATACAGTCGGCTCTGACACATGGGGTAACATCCCCTAAGCTGCCTCAGCACAGCTCCAGCCTTGGTCCTGCAGGTCCAGCTCCAAGCCTCAGCTGATGAGCCTGCACAGAACCAAGCAAACACGTGCAGACGGAGCTCCTGTGTCTCTGCACCAGCACTGTGGTTTGGCCACAACCTAGGTAATTGTCCCACGTAAGGGAGATAGATAGGTGGGTGTATTTCTTTAACTATGTGTATGCATGGGTGTCAAGGGGAGAGGAGAAGACAGGGAATCACAGGTTTGAGATCATGTAACTTCCCTTTTCAAAGCTCTTCTTATGCACTTTTCCACTTGGAATTGTCCAAGCAATGGCATATAGTGAAAATTGGCCAGAAACTCAACACAGAAAGATTTCAGGTTGTTTATGGTCAGTTGTGTGGTTTACAGAACAGGAGAGCTTGGAAGAGAGAACTGTCACACTGGAAATGTGTGAGCTGGAGGCAACACCACCATGAGGTGCTACAGCAAGAGGAACCCCTTCGTGAAGAGAACGTGGCCTGGGGGTTATCCTGCACCTTTCAGCCACATATATGACAAAATTAAAACCAAAATTACTATCTTGGTGCCTGGGGTGGCTGTACAGGCAGGTTCTTAATACATTAAATAATTTTAGGTTAATCTAAGAAAACCCCTTCAAAATACAAATTATTCCTTTTTGGACCCAAGCTGAGCAACTTTCCGTTTGCTTTCGAAAAAAAAAAACCCAGAACACTTTAACATGCATGGAGGATACTCCTGAGGCTATTATAGCCCTAGATGGTTACCACAAAGTAAGAGCTGAGTGTTTGGGTCCCCTGCACCACTAATGGAGTTAGGTGATTTCAAAGGAGTCTCCAACAGGCAATGTACTGAGAACAAACTGCTTGAGGTAGTCACTGAGGAACACAGAGGACAATATTAAGAGTTTGCCCACCCAGTGTAGGATAGGCAGGTACTTCCCGGCAGTCATCTTTCACAGACACAAACCATCCCAGTAGGTTCTGACAGCTTGTGTCTTGAAACCTGTGTGTTGGGTGAGATGACAACTACTATTTGTAGCATGAAAAAATTAGCCTGAAGAAATACTTAGCACATGTTCTCTTCTGGAGAAGTGCAATATGAACTCATTCAGAGACTAAGCAACCATGACCACATCCATATGGGGAGCACATGTCCTTTCAGTTAAAAACATCTCTATTTGTGCACCATTGCCCTCTTGGCAAATCTGCATAAATCCAATGCTTTAAAGCATGTGTCATCTCCATTGTAGTATGGTGGGAAATGTAAAGTGCTGTGTACTCTTTAGGCTGCATTCAGAATTTATTTAGAGGAGTGCTCGAACTCATCTGAGATTAAGATCTGGTCAGACCAGGACATCTCTCATGGATAACACTGAACTCCAGATTTCTCTCTGGTATTTCAGAAGTAACAACAGAAACTGCATCGAGGGACTTGTCTCCAGTGATGCACATGCAGTTTTCACACTGCAGGAAGAAGAAAGTTGCAGCACTGAGAGCCAAACAGTGCCATCTGAAGTGTAGTTAATTCATGATGAAGATAATTCATTTGTTCCTCTGTAAAGTACATTTGCAACAAAAAAAGAATGAGAATGCTATCACATCACAAGTGCTTCTTGCTACTTACTCTTCACAGACAGAGAGATAGTTTAGGGTAGATGAAAAAATTACAGGAATTTTCACCAGACAGACTTTGCCAACATCTGCCATGCTACTACACCCAGCTTGTGGATTTGACACCAAAGGCCTATCAAGTAAGTGCTGTTGCATGTTCGCCTTTCCTCAAAATACAGAAAAAATGTTCTCTTTTTCCTAGACAGCTGCAAGCCCTTGGCATGATTGGCTCTGAATCCATCAGTGGTCTCCACTGGGTCCAGATCTTCAAATGCTCTGCTCATCCTTGCATATAGGTTTTGGGGCCCCCTCATAGCTTTTCTCAGGGCTGTTTAATTCATGAATTGCACTCCCTGTTGGGGCAGAAATAAAAAACTTGTCATTAAGTTGCCTAATTCCCTAACTCATTTCTGTCCCTGATGAACAGATTCAGTAGCAAAAGGATGAGAATAGAGGCAATCCCCAGAATCCACGGGCTCGGACAGCTTTAGCATACCTACTGTTTACACAACATGCATCCACTTGTAGGAACAGCCACTAGTGAACAACTTCTGTTCCTGCTCATTTTACTGAGTAGTATTTGTTCTGCAAGGGCCATACCCCTCACTCCAGTGACCACAAAAGAAGGCATGCATCCCAGAGACAATTTTGGACCAGCATGGCCGTCCAGGAAAACTGCCAAGTGTTGTGTTCCTAATGGGAAGAAGGTGGGAACTGCAGGGTACAACAAACTCTATTGTTCTTGCCTGATAGGGTGGAAGAGCCAAAAGGGGAAGAAAAACGATGGGAGACAGAATGCAGTCGGGATAATTTTCATTTCTAAGATTGCAAAGCTGAATCTATGATTAACATTTCAGTCTTGGGTTCTGGCAGATATGCAGGGCAGCAAGCACCCTCCATGCAGATGTCTCAGAGTTCCAGGAGGTTTTAAGTTCAAAACGGTGACTTCAGCATTCAATAGCCCTGGCAAGCGTTAAGAGGAAAACTTTGGCATGTGTTAAGGATCTCAAAAAGAGGGGGAGGGAGACTGCTGCCAAAAGCTCTCCATTTTGAACTTAGTTTTTCTCAGAAACTCAGTTTCTATTGCTGTTCATTAAAGCTGCAATTTCTATACCTGAGGAAAAAAATAGAGGCAAAGGATAGGGAGAAGATGAGGCTGTTAATTTTGAACTGTTCACTTCTAGTATTCCCACCCTTAGGTTTTTGACAGTACATTCTTAATTGAAATAATTATTGACTATGCTTCCCGACTTGAGTTTGGTTTAGGCAGTAACAAAGGCATTTTTGGCAATTAGGCTTAATCTAGAAACTGAAAACAAAGCTCAGTGTTTCTTAAAAACAAACAACGTTCTTACTGTTTGTTAAGGGAGGTTGTTTTTTTTTTCCTCTGGTGCTATTTTGAGTTCTAGCATGTCTATTGTACACAGACTGGAGCGTTCACTCTGGTTGTTTACAACAATTTCTCTCATGTTGCCAGGCTTTTCTTCTATAAAGCATAATTTTGTAGGCAATGTACAAAACAAGCTGCAATGTAAATAAATGGAATACGTGTGAAAAGTGTTGGCTCAACATCCCTCAAATTTGTCTCTAGTCCTAAAACTGTCATGAGAGCATTAAACACTCATGACAAAGTCAAAAGCACAGTAGGTATCTCCTTGGATTAAATTTTAAAGGATTGTTTCATTTGTGGAAAATTTGGAACTGAAAATATTTCTCTAATTTCCGTGACTATAGGGTAGGCCTTGGTGGCTGCACAAATTTCACTTTGGGTCTGCTGAGCTCACTGCAGTCACAGCTGTTGTTGCTCCCAACATGCCTGAGACCACTCAGGTTAGCACTGGAAGACTTTTTTGGTTGCAGTAGTTGGAAACTGTTTTTGTGGGGCAGCCATGTGTGGCTGGCCACATCTGGGAGCTAACAGGGGATAGAAGCACTTTGTACACTTTGTACCATTACTTCTTCGTGTTCTCCACAAAAGGTCTATCTCCCATACTTGATGCACACCTGGGAGGGCCATGTGGTCATAGGACAAAACCAATAGTTTTTTGACTCTTATTAAACTTTTGTGGGAGTGGGTTAAGCGATAACAGTATCTCACTGTGATGGGGCCACTGTGGAGAAACAAGCAAAGAGTGAAGCAATGGGGAATGCTCTTCTTGTCAGTTCCCTCACCCTCAAAGATGGCTTGGTAGGTGGCTACAGCCCAGCATCCCCCCAGCCATGAAATCCATCACACACACACCAGGCAATCTGGCACGTGCATGCAAGTGTATATGCATAACACAAGGGAGACTCGAGAAAAAAACTTTGCACAAAATAATATTGAAAAAAAATCCCTGAAGCACTGAATCATCCAGTTATATTGCAAATTCTCCCTACTAGCTTCATGATCAAAACCAGAAACCAATAGACAGGAGCTTGTGTCACCCTTTGCTGTGCCCCTTTTCACAGTTGTCACATGCTCATTCCTGCAAGCCTGCGGACAGCCACTGAAATCCTCACTAATAGCTACTGCACAGACACATTTTCATTTCTTGTCATAACCAGACTGGTGTAAAAGTTAGCCAAGAAACACAGCTCTTGTGAATGGGTGTCTCATCTCCTCCACATGGTAACATACACCTTCCCAGCGCTAGTGAAAAATCTGACTCAAATGCACCACCACAAGTGGACAAGCACTCTGTCACATATTTAAGAGCTAGGAAATTTGTCACAAATCATTATTAAAACAGAGAGAAAAAAGAAGGTATTAACAAAGCTTCTAAATTTCTCACTAGTATGGATGCCACCGGTAAGGACTGCCCCAACCTGAGCACAGACTCAGACTTCTCTGCGAGCAGTTTCTGAACGCCCCAAAATAGTAATTGCTGGAATTACCTCCCCTAGATCTGAAACAATTAGGCTGGCCCCCAAAATGGTTAAGTAACTCAGAAATGGTGTTTTGATAGACTGTATAATCACACAAGCCGTCACAGAATGTAAGATCCCTTTCTATTTATCAGTTGCTTAAGAGATGGTTAATAACACTGTCCAGTTTTCTGATGAGCTGCTGGAAAACTGTGTTCAGGAGCTCTGAGAAGTGGCACTTGTAGAGCATCTTAGACTGGCTGAAGAAAGAGCTCAGCTGCACTGTGACACCTAACATTAGAAAGAATCAGGGCTGCTGCCCATGGGATTTCCCAAACAGAGCACGTACATATGCTATGTGGAACACAGGCAAGATACACCCAGAACTTCATGGATAACTCAAATTTTCTGAAAGGCTGCAACAGACCCTGTGTTTCCCAGAGGTGTCAGAGGCATTGTGTGTGCTGCATGGCTGATCTGCCCATGTGCTGGATATAGGTGAGTTTGACCAAAAGAAGAGTTGTTTTGTTTAGCTCAAATTGACATGGACTTTTCGGTACATGTTTGCTCATGTTAGTCCAGTTTCCTAACCAGAACTAACCTCTCCTCTTCTGTAGAAAGCTAAGAGTGGTGCTTTGCTGCTAGAGAGGAGGACGCTGTCCAGGAAGCAATTGCAGTGAATTGTCTGAGGAAGCCAGTGGCCTACCAAACTAGGGACTTCAAAAGCAAAAGAGAAATGGATTTCTCCTCCTTCTCCTCCTCCATTTTCCTTACTACTAAGTCTAAAAAAAAAAAAGTTAAACCATAGTGAGACATTTATTTTAAGTCTATCACTGAATCATTCTGTGATTTCTCAATTGTAAGAGCTATCCACTTAGCAGTGACATGGTAAAACAAGTTTATTTCTCTAGGTACCACTTGGTGTGGTTAAGGAATACAGTAAAACTGAGACTAATTTGCTGTGAACACTGGTGCACTAGACCATGAGGATCTGTGTCAGTAGAGAGCTGCATGTGACATGCAGATTACAGGCTATTTTTTATTGTCAAACTCAATCCTTCATTCAAACAAATACATTGTCAGAACCCTAATTATTTCTGTTAGAAGCATTGTAGCTTGTTATAAAGGGGCATAAAGTCTTTCTCTGCAAATTCTTGATCATTGCATTACAATTCCAAACCATTTGTGAAATACACCATTTAATTTGGAGCCTGTTTCTCTCTATGTGGGCTCTGATTACAGAATCATTAATCATTACAGAGTATTAGGCCTGTGATGAACCATGCACTGTTTTGGTTTTTTTTTCACTCTGGTCGGAAATTAATGCCATTAGTTTCTTCCTCATTATCTCCTGTTCCTCATAATTGCTGACAGGCAAATTGGAAAATCTTGCCTTTTATTCAATCACCTTGCTCTTTTCAGCAGTGGGAATTTTGGGCAGATTCAGTAACAATCCTTCTGGCTTCATCTAGTACTACAAAGTTTCATGGACAGGTTTTAAAATTCTTCACTATCAAGCAAATGTTCTGGGCATGCATTGGAAGCTGCTTCCCTGACTGTAACTGTGAATGGAATTTAAGTTTGATTGATGGAAAAATTTCTACAGGCCTAGCACCTGTTGGTACATGTCTGCACTCAAAACTCGTGGCTTACAATTATGCTTTGAGAGAAGAAACACAGCAAAATAGTAATATCTCTTCCCATTGCTGGCATCTTCAGGCCAGGTCAGAACACCGGAACCAAGGTGGTTGGAACATGATTAGAATTCAGGGATTAGACGTCTGTGTTTTTTACCTGGGAGGGAAATGCTGAGAGCTGGAAGATGTTTTAACTACATTTGTGCTAGAAGCTATGTAAATCTGTAAAGGTGATGGGATCCCTGTGAAGCACAGCTGGAAACAGGTGTGTGGAAACCCTGGGTCTGGTAAGAAGAGCTGGAGGTGGCTACCTGAGAAGCAAAGACCAGGGTCACACTAACGCACTGTATGCGTGTTCATGGAGGGTTCAGCTTTGCTTTTCCCTGAAACGTCCCTGGCAAGGAATCGTTCCGGTGCGTGCAGGATAGCACTCCAGCAAGCTGACTCCTTTCACCCGCGCGGCTGTTAGGCACGGATCTCACACACACACACTCAAGCCTGATAGCTCACGCGTTACCAGAGGCAAAGAGTCAGGAGGGCTCTCCCGCATAGCGTTTCCACGGACGAGGTCTACTGCATCCTACCGCGAAGGGAGACCAGAGACGAAAGAAAGCAGACCTTGCAAGGTCCAGGGTTTTTGTACTGGAGCGGGAGAGCATCAGACCCAATGATCTGAGGGCACGGGGGCAGCACAAAGGCAGGACTAGGGAAAGGGAGCCAATGGGGAAGGTCTGGGGGCATGTAGGGGCACAAGTCAATCAAACAGACCGAGTCTGCACAGCACCACAAAGCACAACGGAGAGGCTTTTCCTTTCTCACCATGAGGTCAGGGGGATGTTCTCAAACCTCGGAATCGGTCCACCAGCAGGTCCTTGCTGTTTTGGGGCTCTTTGGCCCCTCTGCCATCATAGCTGCTGGCTCAGTGACCTCAACATCACACCGCAGCAATATGTCCATTTTTTTAACACCTTATAATGATACAAATCCCACCACGCAAGATTTACTACATCCCTGGGCAGGTAACGATACAGGGTGAGCTCGCATTGCTGGGTGGCAGTTCAGACACTGCCTTTAGTGAAACCTTGCCCTAGATCTAATAGCCTGAGCCTAGGTGTCTTTCCTGACCAACATCATGAACAGCAGGTGGAAGTGATCAGTGGCTCACAGCTCAAGCTGATCTGGCACTTGGAGCAAGAGAAGTGACAGCAATTCTTTCAGGCAGGCTGCTCCCCTAAACTCATTCTTTGTGTCTTATTGCTGTGAGTGTAGCACAGCACTGACACAGCTTTCTTGAAAGGTTTTGATGCCACCCACTTTGTTTTTGTGTTGTTGATGTCAGAATGTGTTATGTACAGAAGCAAAGGCCCTGGCTGATCCACTGGATTCATAAGGAAAAAACTGTACTTCAGAGAACAGTGCATGCCTCCAGAATGCAGGTAAAGATACTGAGTAGGACAAATCTTCAAAGATTGACATAGAAAAAGTTTCTGAAATACTATGAATAACTTATATCCTTTGATGTGCATGGACTGCGAGTACAACAGCCAAATCCTGAACTAGGAGCAACTTCATTGTAGAGAAACTACCACCAAGGTCTATTTGGGGTTTTTTCAGTCTTTCTTAATACTTCTCTTACCTATGTCTGTGTTGGTGGATCTGAATTTTCTGTAAACTGAGCTCTGAACACTTTTGCTTTTACTCTTTTAAGGAAATTGGCTTAGTAAATTTCTTTAGTTTAATAAGGAATTCACTGTGTTCATTTCATTTTCTGAAATCAGACCCAGCTTTGGAGATTAATTGCTGTTTTCCTGGAACAACTAAAAGCAAAGTCTACAGCTTGACCTGGCAGCCACACAAGGTTTTTGGAATCTGTCCGCTTCTGGAAAATTTAACCCAGTGTTTTTTAAGGGTTTATCACTTTCTGTCTTGTACATCAAGATAAAGTAATACTCCTTTATCTTAAGAAATTTTCAGGAATGAAATAAAGGCTGACCACCAGTCTTGGAGAAAATTTAAAATCTGTCATTTCAGGATCCTGCTTTATTATACATGGTTTTGTTCAATGCATTGACAGAAGCAATATTATAAACATCACTGTAAGGCATTGTTTAGCCACAAGGTATTTCTTACTAACATGAATGACAACAAACCCCAAATTGCAAATAAAAGGGAAGAGGTGAAGGGGAGTTGTATTCAAGGATTAAAACCACAAACAAACATGTTTATGTATCTCAAAGCAACAACGTATGAGTAAAGAGAAGTTTTGAATTTAAACCCTTTTGAATGAAACGGAGAATGACATAGCAATGGGAAGCAGAACTACTAAGGTATTATCCATTCAAAGGCAAGAATATGCATGAAAATGACTACCAAATCCCTTGTCACAAATGTCTTTGAGATCAGTGAAGCAGAGATATTTAGTGACTTGGCATTGCTCAAAACCCACTAATCTCCATGAGCAGACTGAGATTCAAAGCAGACCAGAGAGCAACCCTTTGTTCATCATAATAAAGAATTTGCTGTATTCAAATGAAGTCACAGCAAAGTGGATGCGTGCCAGGGCAGCGCCAGTGTTCCAAGAGAAAGGCAAGCTAGGAAATTATAGACCCTTCATCTCAATGTCTGCAATTTGCAAAATAAAGGGTACAACCGAGGAGAACATTTGCAAAATGCATGTGCAAAGGAATATCATTCTCTGTAATCTACTTGTAGATAACTAGCAAGGTGAGGTGGTGTCAGTTAACTAATCTCCTTTTTGAAAAAATTATGCTACACTTTAGTTATTAAAATTAAAACACTCAAAATAATAATTCATGTAGCAGGCTGTTCAGCTAATGCTTTGTGGCAGAAGAGGTTAATTCTCCTCCAAAATCAGTGCCATTATTCTGTAAGAACTTGAGGAAAATGGTAATCTAGGTCCCAAGTCTCCTAAGTTTGAGTTTTGCAGACAGCTGAACTGAGCAGCACAAAGAGCAATGTGACCATGAAATAGAGACACAAAAGGAAAGCAATCCAAACTTTTAACAGCTGTATCAGGTATCTTCAGTACACTTACCTGTGTCATGAGTAATTATCCCAAGCCTCTTCCACAAGGGCATCTAGTCCTCTTCTCCTCTGTACCATTAAGCTGTCCATGAAGAAGAGTTGTGTTCAAGGAAAAATTGTGAGAAAATAAATATTAGAAATAAAATTCTTGGTTTCATCAACACTTCTGCTATTATTCACTGCCTTGGGGCTAGCCTCCCATTCCTACTACTTGATCCCCCTGCCCTTCCACTCTTCTTCTGCTGTCCTTCTTCTGTGACTAGAACTATGCTCTGCCATTCCTGTTCCCTCTTTTCTATGTTGTGCTTCCCTGAGCTGCTTCATTCTGCCTTTGTTTTCCACTTTGAGACTGTGTTTATCCAAGTAACATGCTCCAAATTACTAACTCGTAGACAAGGCACTAGATGCTTCATTAGGCTCTAGCTCAAGTGAAACTCTTTTATCTTGCCATCTACATCAAACTTGTGCATTGGTTTAGCACCTTTTGGCCAAATATCTTTAATACCAGTAGGACAAAAAGCCTCCAGGAAGACTAGTGCTGGCTTCTCCCTCTGCTCTGCTTTTCCCTGCTGCTCCATTCCTCCCACAATCAAGCCTGACTTGACAGTTCATTCAGACTGAAAAAAGAAAAATTATACACAAATAAATGTTCTATAAAAACTTGAAAAGAACCCTTTGTATTTAGTAACAAGTTGGTACGTGCAAGGTTTTCTTTTTGTTTACATAAATCATAGATTAAAATACAACACGCCTCTACCAAAAGCAGCCAGCAGAACAGAGCAGCTGAAGTGTTTCTAAACAAAGCCCATCCATTTAGAAACAAAAAAAAAAAAAATTAAAAATACTTAGAAATTTAAGCCAAAACATTACAGTTAAAAGATAATCACAAGAGAATGCTTAAAACACCACCACTTCAAAATTCAGTTTTTGTTTCACTGCATCTTCCCTCTGAAAACAAAACCAAAGCCCTTATCTCACGGAAGAGAAATCAGTGAGATTTAGTACATGGAACTTAAGACCTTTTCCTGTTTCCCAAGGGGGCTGCTGCAGTTGAATTGAACTTGCCACAGCTATTAGCTGCGACCTTGACTGTATTTTACATTATGTGTATTGTACCCAAACCCCACTACGTGATTAGTACACGCTTGCACTTGTATTGTGCCTGTAAAGCAGGTAACTGCTCGAGTACAAGCTGTCCCAACCGCATTCACGTCAGAGGGTCCCTGGTCATCAATTTTAGCTTAATAATCATGAGGTGTGACAGATCCAAGTTTGGGTCATTTTACACATCTGCCGATTCCTGAGCTCCTGTATAAAAGTTTCTAAACTTTTTTTCCCCCCTCACAGAGGAAGATTACAATGGCTTTATTTGGATATTTTTTCAAGGAAGCCGAAAGTCTTACACAACCCTCCGACGTGTAAGCAGCGGGGGCTTTACGGTGTTTATTTATAACCGGCTGTGGCACCGCTCACTGCAGAGCCCGAACCGCACGGGGCCACGGAGAGGGGCAGACGGGAGGCGGCTGCTGGCGGGGGGGTGTTCTCAACCGGGACCAGGGCCCGCCTCCGCCACCGCCTAGGCAATACGCAGGAACCATCGCTACCGGGACACGGCCCTCCTTCCCTCTCGGGGCCCAGTCCCCGGGCCTCCCCTTCCGAGGGGCCGGGCGGGGCCGGGGGCGTCCCGGCGGCGCCGCC
>VZTI01003363.1:325049-446522 GCA_013397865.1 Struthidea cinerea | reverse complement strand
TGGCCCTCTGCAAGTCCCGGGCGAAGCGGCCGCCGGGGGCGGCGGGTTTGGCTGGCTACAAGCGGGCAGGGGGCGTGGGGAGCCACCGGGGTCTGAAGGAGTTTGAGCATTGGGAGTGGAGACTTGGCTGGGTGAAGCGCGCGGCTGGCGGGGGTTGGAAGGATGTTCAGCCCGGCCGTGTGCGCAGAGGTGTTAGGAGAGCTGTGCCTGCGGGGCATGCGAGCTGCCGGGGCCGGGCAGGGCTCCTGCGAGCGCGGGTGGCCGTGGTCAGGAGGCCTGGGTGGGCGACCTGTGGAAAGTTTAGGAATGCAGCCGTTCTGTGCAGAGGCCCGATTCAAATCCCATCGAAGCGTGCGCGGGCAGTACGCTGAAATTGGTGCGGTTTGGAACAACCTGATGAACACACCCACCGGCTAAGATCCCGCAGATTCAGGCTTAATGATTTTATTATGAAGCGTTTTCTGTAATTATTTTTCTCTTGGGATAACCAGGGTAGTAGGATTAAGTCTATGTATAGTTCTATAGAGGATTCGTGTGATAGATGTACACTGGTTATGGAAAATAAATGTGTATGAAAGTTTAAAGGGCACCCATTTGAATTGATTTTTTCTTTTTCAATCTAGCTAATAATTCTTACTTGATAAGAGTTCAGGGTTGGATAATTAGTAGTGCTGTGTTACTACTAGGGTCTTTCCTGTATCCATAGATGGGGGGGGAGGGGGGAAGGAAACATCCAAAACAAACAACACACGAAGGAAAATAGCAGAAATGCAAGTAATGCCCATATTGCTTCACAGCAATTTTGTTACAGCACTGAGAATCAGTCTGACACAGTTGGGTCATCGGACCCTGTCTGTAGCTCTTTACTGAGTCTGTCAAATGCCATGAGTTGTGGTTATAGTGTCTGGGTCAGACCATCCATGGTACTGAGGCCTGACAGGCTGGAACAGTTTTGCTGCTACAGAACCAATGCTTGACACTTGAGTGGTAGCCTTAGGATGAAGAGCACCATAATGGACTTCTGGTCCTGTTATTTTCCCCTTTGTTCTGAAAGTCTTAGGTGGTAGAGGAGGCTTAGAGGAACTTCCTGTGTGTTCCTAATAGGAAAAAAGGGTGAAATGCTCAAGTGGAGCACAATAATCTGTACTATAACTGGATTATATAGGTATAATCTGCATAAAATGTGGGAGTGTACTGTTCTTTTTGTCAACCCTCAACATGCTTTTAAGTAGTATGACTGTTAGGGGTTGCTGGTATTTCTGCTTTATGCTTAAGAGTATGTGTACATACAAAAATATTGTGCTTGCATGTATTTACTTCCTTGAATAGTAAACCGACCTCATAGATGAGATGAGTGTAGTAATGCCTATTAGGCTACTTTTAGTGTACATAATACACTGTCAAGACACCTTTGGTAACCACATATTTACCCTCTTTGGAGGAATATTTCTAACTGTCACTACCTACTTGGTTTCTGCTTTCTCTCTTTATACTTTTGAGTACTATAAACTAAGAAAGCTTAAAATTTAACATTGTAAATAAATTATCTGTGTATTTCTTTAGAGACTGCTAGTGTGGGAGTTCTCAAAGCTTAATATGAGGGTTCTTCCAAGTAATTTTAAAGTAACAGATTAAAGTTTTCTGCCCTTGGCATTGTGTTTCTGAGTGCTTTTAAGCCTGAAGTGACTGAACTGCAAAGGTGCTTCCCAAAAGTAGCTCTGGCTGTGTGGCCCTGAGTGTGTGGGAAGGGCAGGTGGGTTTTCCAAGTGGGTTGTGTTTCTATTAATGAGAGAAGCAGGCATGAAATGAACACAGAGGTCCAACTGCAAAACGCTGGGAGGGTAATAGGACTGGCACGATCTGGTTGTGATTTGTCAACTGGATTTCCTTCCAAATGGAGAAGTGGCATGGAGTCAGCAGCATTTGACTCCCAGACATGGGCTTCTGAACTGGGGACTGGGAGCAAAGTGTATTGAAGGGGTGTCCACTCCTGAGAGATGGCATAAATTGTTGCAGTGATCAGTACTCATCATAATAAGAGATAAGAGACATCCTGAAGAGGTTCAGAATTTAATTGGGCTTGAAAGCAAAGTGATTTGAGTGCTGGTTTTGCAGCGTATGCTATCTGGATAATGCAATTAAAAAGCATCACACAGTGTTCTGGTGTGTATTCACATGTACACTTGATGTCTATGCCCTTGGGTGGAATGGCATTTTAAAGCTAGAGTTTTCAGGGGCTCGTGACTTTGTCACTTCTATGGACTTCCTCTGATATGTGGATGAAAGCATCACAGAGTCAGCAATGGAGTTAATATTGTTAAAAGGTGCCTGAGAATTTGGTCTCCTAGTCAAGATCAGCAAAGTACTGGTGCTGTTAGGTCTTACAGCCATATTCTCTGCTCCATAAAGAAGTCCAGTGGCTGTGCCATTGGTAGTCTGGTTTTGACCCTCACTCTTAAGCATGGGGATAGAGAGGAAGAAGTACTTTATAAAGATAAATATTATTTCTCCAGTTTCTGAAGTCGTGGCAAGAGAGAGCATATATGACAAAAAAGAGAGACTGATGGTCATGGGGAAGATACAAAAATTGTGTCTTTATGTTGCTGTAGCTGTGTAAATGTCCAAGAGGGGGACACTGGAGAACATTTTTGTTGCTTTTTTTCCCCTGCTATGCTAACAAGCTGGAAGAGGCACGAGTGTGCTGTGTGTGGCTGGTGGGTAATGGCAGAATAGCCAGAGAGTCTTAGAGAGCCTGTAAAGCCTTGTTGAGAAGTGCTGTGTTTTCTTACTATGTCAGAACTAGTTCATTAATCTCTATATGGAAACGAATAACACCAAGGTGCTGATCATGCAGACTCATTTTGCATGTGAAACTCTTTTTGTGCAGCCCGTATTTGGCTACATTTGGATTTTCAGCCATTTGAAATGAGATGAAAAAGTATAAATAGTGTAATTACTAGTACTTTGTCTTGAAGTGTGGGTTAATTTGCAGTCCTGTTTAATTCATCTTTTGTATGGAGCCTAGTTCAGACATCACATGCAACCATGTTAGTACCATGCTGGGGTTAATGCAGTCTGTGGAAACTGCTGGGTTTGATGATATGGAAAGGAGGTTTTGAAGTAGAGTCCATCAGCAGTCTCTGATGCTGACTTTATCAGGTGATTAGAAGAAAACCCCACTGCAAGTAGCAGAGCTATGCTAATTTGTCTGTAAAACATTAGAGTGCTGTGATTGAGAATGTGGGCTAGTAGTGAACATGGGCTTGTGATAACATGCCAGCATGTTGCAATGTTTTCTCTACTGTTATGAATAGTAAAGGGGTTAGTGCTTTCTTCTGTTTAGCCCAGTTGAGCTGCCAGTTTATCTCCAGCCCAATTTCTGTCCCCAGGTTTAAGAGTATGGACACGGGACATTGCTAATCCAGCTCACTGTGGGTGCTGCACCAGTTCCTCACCCATAGAACTACCAGATACTGGCTTGTTTGTGAGCACCTCTTGGTAGTTTAGAAGGATGAATTTCCCTCAAGTGGATTTGTTCCTGCAAATACGTAGCTCCCAAAATGATGGAAAATGGTCTGATGAAAACTAAAGGCCCAGAGAGCTATCCAGTGATAGCAGAGGAATACAAAAACCCAAGCAATGTAAGCAAGACTTCATGCTTACACTTTAACACTTTACCATTCGGCTCAGTTTTATCCAACTTGTGAAGTGAAATTTATAACAGGTACAAAGTAAGGAGCATGAACCTCTGTGCCAGAGGTTTTCGAGTGGGGATGGCAGATGTTGGTAGGAGTTCATGAAAAATTATGCTTTTGGACACAATTTTTGTGGTTTGTTATGTTTTGGGTTGATTTTTTCATCCTTTTTTTTTGCTTTTTAAAGATAAAGACATCTCTGTGATAGGGGATGCAGAAGAATCTTCAGAGCTTGTGTGGAAGAAATCAGTTGCCTGTTACTTCTGTGTGTTGTTGCACTGCGTTGAATTCACTCTCTGCTCTTTTGCTCCTTTCTCTGCATTCTTTCTTAAGCCAGTTGTGAATTCATTGCTGTCCTTTAAATCAGACTTACAGCTTTGCTGTTTGAATGGACTATAGGCTCACTGTGGACAAAAAAAGTGGGTTTTCCTGATTGATTAGCAAAGTGTTATTTAATTTAGCGTTCATGTGTGTGTGCCAATGTATTTTAAGAGGCAATTTCCAAAATACAAGCTTCAAATACCAGATTTGCCTAGTGGAGGAGAGACCTTGTAAGACACATTAGGAACTTAAGAGGAAAATTAGATGTTCCCTTTCAGACTAATAATGATAACTTTATTTTTATAAATACTGCTAGTTATTAGAACACCAGAATTCATGTCCTGAACTTGGAGCCTCTTAGGCTAGGCTGTGTGCAGACTCAGAACAAGCATGGTCCTGCTTTGCCCACTTCTGCAGAGAGTAACGCAAGATATGAATGGGCACTGATGGACTGTGAGGAACAACTAAGGGGTGAGATGAGAGAGGCAGATAAACACCAGCAGCTTAGCCTTATTTTTGTAAGTAGATAAAGTTAATTAATTTTTTAAATTTCAAACTTCATTTAGTTTCTTGTTGTTCTTCAGTGAAAACCTGCCTAGTGAAGTTGGTGTGGAAAATTCATGACTAGACTTGGGAATTTTTTTTTTCTTCCTTATGAAAAATTTTAAAAGTTTATACATAATATGGATTACTGGAGGCAGAGCTGGGGGTGGTGAGAAAGTAAGATCATATTTTTTTTCTCCACTCTCCCCTAATAAAGAGTTAATAGGACTAATTTGCTGAGGATTTTTTCATGTAATTTTGTTGTTGTTGTTGTTGTTTGGATGCAGACCAAACGTAACCACTTTGCCTCTAAAAGGAATTGTATTAGAAAACTGTAACTACGTAAGAATAAAGGTGAAACCACTAACAGTTCTGATCATTGTTTGCTATATTTTTTTCAGTCTAGAATGAGGTCAGTTGAGAATGATCAGTTGACAGCCTTCAGGTATTCAGTACATACCAGTGGGTAGAGATGTGCTGCTCAGTCTTTGTCACAGAATATTTGAGTTGGGAAGGGACCCTTGGAGGTCATCTGGTCCAAGCCCCTGGCTCAGGCAGGGTCATGTAGATCTGATTGCCCCGGTCCGGATGGGTTTTGGATGTCTTCAATGAGGGAGACTCCACAGCCTCTTTGGGCAACCTGTGCCAGTGCTGGGTCACTCTCACAATGAAGAAATGTTTCCTGATGTTCAGAGGGAATCTCCTTTGTTTCAGTGTGTGACCATCACCTCTGGTCCTGGTACTGAGCACCACTGAGAAGGGCCTGGCTCTGTGTTCCCTCCATTCAGGTGTTTATAGACATTTTTAAGATTCCCCTAAGCCCTCTCTTCTCCTGTCTGACACGTTCCCAGCTCTCATAGGAGAGATAATCCAGTCTCTTAATCACAGAATCACAGAACAGTTTGGAATGGAAGGCACCTTAAAGATCATTTAGTTCCAAGCCTCTTGCCATGGACAGGGATGTCACTCACTGACTAGACCAGGTTGCTCAGAGCTCCATCCAACCTGGCCTTGAACAGCTCAGAGCTGGGGCATCCACCACTTCTCTGGGCACCTGTTCCAGTGCTAAACCACCCTCTGAGTAAAGAATTTCTTCCTAACAGCTACTCTAAACATGCCCTCTTTTCATTTTAAAACTGTCGCTCTTTGTCGTGTCACTATCTGCCCATATTAAAAGTCCCTCTTCCTCCTTTTTATAAGTCCCCTTGAGGTACCAGAAGGCTGTAATGAGGTTTCTCCAAAGCCATCTCTTCTCCATGTTGAAATCATTCTGGTGGCCTTTTGCTGCACTTTCTCTGGTGTGTCCATGTCTTTCCTGTATTTGGGATCCCGGAACTGAACCTATCATTCCAGGTGTGGCTTCTCCAGTGCCGTAGTAGAAGGGACAGGATCACCTCCCTGCACCTGCAGTCAATACCTTGTCTAATGCAGCCCAGGACATGGTTCAGCTTTTTGCCACAAGGGCTCATTGCTGGCTCATGTTCAACTTGGTGTCCACTGGGGACCCAGGGCCTTTTCTAGGAAGCTGTTTTCCAGCTGGGCGGCCTCCAGCACAAACTAGTGCCTGGGGTTGTTCTTCCCCAGGTCCAGGACTTCACATGTCCCCTGGTAGGATTTCTTGAGGTTCCTGTTGGCTCATTTCTCTAACCTATCAAGGTTTCCCTGGGTGGCAGCGTGACTGTTGGGTGTATCACCCACTCCTCCCTGTATTGTGATCCCTTCCCAGGGATCAAGGTGAGGCAGACCAGCCCGCCTGTATTTCCCTGGGTCTCCCTTGGAGATAGAAGAGACTTTTTTTTCATCTGAAAACTTAAGTATTGAGAAAGTGCTTTTCATGGGCTGGTAATTAGCATTTGTAATGTGTCCTGTGACAAGTGCAGATGTACAGACCATCTGTGCCTTTCTTGATCCTGTGCTCTTCCAAGCTTTCTTCAGACCCAAGGTTACAGAGACATCTAAGGGTCCTGTAAATCAGCTTTGAACCCTCGGGTCCTACTCTGTTTTCCCAGCTGCTAGATTAGAAATTCCAGCATTGCAAGAGCACCAGAGAGCTCTTACTAGACTGTGGGATAAATCGGTGCCTCAAAGATGAGAGCTTGGCTCCTTGGCCAGCCAGGAGCATGCTGGTCCTTGCTGGTGTCTGCTCTGTAAATACTGCTGTGGATTGAGCAATGATGCTTTTTTTTTTTTTCCACTCAGAATGAGAGTCCCCATTGGCTTTATAATACTTTCAAGTGATTTACTGAATTGCTTATTTCTAAAAATAGTGAGCAGCTTGACTAATACTGCAGCTTAAAGCCAGCCCAAATTCTACAGAAGGACAGTAGGTTAAAAGAGAAACTCTTAAGTGTTTTTGTTTATTTACAAAAATTGAACAGGAAATACAAGGTGAATGAAAAGAATGTTCATCAGCTCCTCTGGGAATCAGCTTTAATTTCATGAACTTGTGTTCATGTTTTTCCCTCTAGTGTGTTGCCGAGCAGAGCATGCAGGACATTAATGTTGCTGCTGCTGCTGCTGAACAGTCTGTGATGGGATCACTTTCGCTGCTCTGGCACCTTGCCAAACTTTCCAGTCTCAAATAATTATTGCAGTGACATTTGTCTTATTGTATTAAAAGTACATGTGTGGGTGGTATTTGTTGTTTAATAACAAAACTAATGAAGACAGGAAACTGAACAACTTCTGTTGCTTGAACTTTGGGTAAAAATACAGATCTTTTTATTTGTGTTTTTGCAAAACATACAGAGTCTAATTTCCATAAAATCTTGACCCAGCTGAAGTTGATGGAAAAGTCCTGCTAGTTTAAGCAGATTTAGGATTTCAGCCCAATTACTTGAACACGTGTGTGAATCTACTAGTATCCTAAAACATTTCCACAGTGGTCCAAATAATTGTAAAAGACTGTTATTATCACTGAACACAGAATCAGAGGGAAGGTAAAATGCCTCAGTGATCACATACTGAAGTGTGAAATTATATATCTCAGTGTTTTACCGTCTTTAATGTCTTTTTTTACATGGTGGATAAAAGATTATTTGAACTTTAGATGGGCAGTGCTGTTAAAAGAAGTAGTCAAAGTTGGATGATTACTTAAATTTTATTTTCTGCTTCAGCAGATAAGGTGGCTGATGCCTACATCATACTGACATAGAGAGCAAATTGTACAATCACCTTCTATAAACTGGATTTTGTAAAGCTGGTGAGATAAACATTTGAGTCAGCCTGATCTCTTATGTATATGTGCATATCCCTTTGCAATGGTGTAAAAAAACTCTCGCTGGGTCCAAAATGCTTTTACCTCATATTTCTCAGCACTTTTTTTTTCTACAATGCAATGATGACAAATGCGAGTACTTTCAGAGGAAAAAAATCTGATTTTTCTACTTTAAAATACTTTAAAGAGAACACTGTGATGCAGTTCTTGCTGCCCTTAGGTCTAGGTCAGTGGTGATCCATATGGCCATGGAAAGCCACTAATATCTGGCTTACAGAGCTATACAGAAAAAGCAGTGAAATGAATAAGGGTGAGTTGGTGGTTGCTAAGGATTTACAGTGATATTTTGCTTCAGCATGTGTGGCCAGCACTGTTTCAGACAATTGTCCTTACTTTCTCAGAGCAGGAGAGAAGTGGTTGGTCTTGCAGGTGTTTCTCTTTCCATGCTGGTAGGTCCATCTGCTGGAGCAGCAGCATGGATAGCATAGAGTGCTTTGTGCCTGGGCACTGGATGAAACAGACAGAGTTTGTGGATTTTATGTTTCATCAGTTTCAAAAAGGGTATAGCATTCCCCTCTCTGTCCTTACGTCCTTCTCCAGCTCCCAGTTACTCACAGGCAGCCTTGTGCTTCTGCCAGAATTCATTGTGTGCTTTTGTGGGCTACTGAAACAGCAGAAAACACGTGCAGCAAAGTCTGTAGACTGTGGTGTCCTTCAGCTACGGTGTATCAAGGGAGGGCTTGCCAGGTATCTTGATAGTGCAGAGGAAAAGATGGGATATCACAGCTAGGACAGGCATACAGAGGAAAGGGGAGGTTAGAAATGGAGCAAGCCTTTATCCTTCCTTTAGAAGACAGAAGCCATTTGGCAGTTGGACTGTGCTTAACTTTGGGCTTGATGGTCCATCAGTTTCTTTGTGAAGGCTCTTCTCCCATGAGATATTACTGCATCTCTGTAATGATTTGATAGACAGCTATTTTCTGGAGCTGCTGAAGAAGAGAAGGTCGCGTTTGGCCTCTGCATGTTTTTACTAGTGTTACTCTATTGCTTCCAGGGGTAATGAGTTGTAACTCTGTGGTACTATTTGTTGTATAGTCAGACACAAAAACAAACTCCTGGTTTTTGGCACCTCTCCTAATCTGAACAGGAAGACTGCTACATGTTTTTGTCTCGAGCTGAACCCAGACTTGGGAGAATGGTCTACTGGAAGCAGTGCTTCTTCCTTGTTCACCACCGCTGAGGGATGGTGCTTTCTACTTTCGGGGTCGAGATCCGTTACAGGAGATAAGGACTTCTGCTTAATTCTTATCTTGTAATATCTCCTCCAGGCTTTCACCATCAGGGATCAGCATTGGCCTTTTCATTCACAGCACCTGTTTCATTCAGAAGTTAGAACAGTTGCTTACATCTGAGAATTACCTTGGTTCAATTTCACTGAAATGCCATAATTTAAACAAACAAAAAAGAGCAAAGTCCCAGGATGTAAAGGCAAATGGATTACATTTCCATACCCTTTTAAGTGATCTAAGATCTGCAGTATCTCGTCTCAGCTGGCTGCTTTCAAAGTTAGACAACAACTTCTGACCTCAGAAATCTCACACCTCTGTATCTTATTTGCAAGAGATCTTGAAAATAAAGCCAGCCTTGTTTTCATTTTCACTAAAAATATCCTGCTATATATCTCTATCCAGTCAAGAGGAGGAGGGCTTTCAAATGCAGATGAACCAATCAAGGTTTTTTTTACTGAGGAGCACTGAGGCAGCATTTCCAAAACCTGCTAATTGTGGGGAGTTCCCCACTGCCTCTATCCTTACTTGATCCTGAATGAGATTATAGAAGTGATAGTACTTCTTTGAGCTGCTGCCATCCTTACTGATCCCAGATCACCAGCAGATGAAGAGAGAAACGAGTGGAGTGTCTTGTACATCTTTAGCAATGGTCTTGAAATAGTTAAAAGATACTTTATTTGCACATGAAATTCAGGGAGTAAAGGCCATGTTGATGTATCAGTAAGAGAGTCTATACACAGGACTGTATTAAGCTACATAAGCTGTTGTGTACAACTTTTTTATCTAGACAGAATCAAAATTAGGGGCAGCAAAGATGGTAGATACTTTACCACTGGGTTCTAGGACCCTCTTTGCATCTCTTACAAGTAGGAAAAAAAATCACCATTTCATAGAAAATAGATATTCATAGGCATACCATAGAAAATACCCTGACGTGAGGTTTCAGAACTTGGCCAGTGCAGTGAGAACACCTGGTCTGATGTCAATCACTAATTGCACCTTGTAATTACATCTAGTAATGCAATAGAAATAAAAACAAAAAAGGTTTATTTGAACTTCCCTGCTACCCCACATTAGCATGCTTGGTTTTGTCTTCCAGTTCCAGGGAATTTTAAGCTTCCCCAGAGGTGACCAGCAGGACCCAAGTGTATCCTCCTCTTTTCTCCTTCTGTGCTCCTTGGCCAGCCCGGAGCACACATTTCCAGGCCCTCACCTGTTCTCTCTGTGGCCACAGGTTGCCCTGGTGGCACTGGCCATTGCTTACACAGCTTTCACTGCAGAGGAGGTGAGGGGAACCTGCTGCCTGGCAGGAACACTTCCTTCCCACTTGCAGGTCCCTGTGAGGAAAAATGTGTGATAATTGGTTTAGTTCATTTTAAATTCACTTTTTGTGCAACCAGTACTTGGGAAGGCAATTATAACTGCCCATTCCTGGCTCACAAGTCCTGCTAACAGTGTGGTGGACTACCAAGCACTCAGTGGTGAGCATGCTTAGCAAAGATTGAAGTGCAGTAACTGAATTCTCAAATAAAAAATTAACCTGATTTTTTGCAACTATGATCCTCCACTTTCCTCCTGTTTAAGGCTTTCCAAGGTAGCGTCTGTATTTTCAGATGTTTAGAGGCAGTGTGTTTCTCAGGCGTTTGTTTTATTTAAGAAAAGGAAAACAGGGCTGAAATACCTCTGCTGAGATCCTGCCGGTGATGCCAAGCCTGGGGGCCAATGTCCAGCTGGAACCCCGGTAGCCAGGTTTGCATGGTGGTGACTGTAGGGCGCACCCTTTGTGTGCACAGCATAGCCAGGACACAAGAGTTATTTTTTTGATACTTAAACATTGCAAGCAAATTTTGAAGATACGCACTTTCAGTAATTAGTATTAAAATTTGGTAACTTACTGATTGGTGTCTGATAATCTTAGAAGTTATGTCATGTACTTTTCTGTGAGGAACTTACTATGCCTGCATATGGGATGGGAAAGAAAGCTACCACACTTCCACATCTTCATTCATTTGTTGATGTGGTGGAGAGAAAAAGGCACAAATATCTCTGAATAATTTTTGTTCAGACCTGAACATGGTGTATGGAAAGGACCATGAATTCCCAGTGTTCTTGCTGTCTCCCCTTGTAATCTTAGATCTTTCTGTCCTATTTTAATAACATTTACGCTTCCTGTGCCAGTTAGTGCAGTATTTCACACGTCACAAGTTGGTGGTGGTTTTATTTGGGGTACAACGGGTACCTGGCTGGGTACTGGATTTCAAATGTGGGAGTGAAAGTTTCTGTCATTCATCTGTGTAGATTCTCTATAACTCAGAAACACCTAAAACTGGTGCTGGGATACACAGGTTTTGTAGATGAGTTAGGTATAGCCAGGTAAGTGCTGACATACATGTGAGGATGATGGGAGGGTA
The DNA here is from genome assembly GCA_013397865.1 of Struthidea cinerea. Lineage (NCBI taxonomy): Eukaryota > Metazoa > Chordata > Aves > Passeriformes > Corcoracidae > Struthidea > Struthidea cinerea. The sequence continues at coordinate 435,046 of VZTI01003363.1, read as the reverse complement.
GAAACTTCTTGCTGACTCCAGTTCTTGCTGCATAACACTGTATTGTGAATACAGGCAACTTAAAATGCTTAGAATTGTATTTTAATACATAGAAAATATATTCTATGGATGGTTTTCTATATTCAGTCAAATGAAGATAGGGACTTTGTCCTAGCCTGGCTGATGGTGAATAGCACATTGCTATACATTAATGTGTGCTATATATTGTAAAGGACACTTCCAGTGACCTTAAAATGCATTATCTTCTATAGTGTTAGAGACCAACAATTTACAAATGCTTAGAGTGATTAGATTGACGTGATTTATGTGTAATGAGCAACTGCTGGTGAAGCAAGTAATTAAATGCAAAGCATACTCGAAAATGTAATAATACATTGAAATTCAGAGCAGATTATTTCCAAGCATCATTACGAGAATCTGTCTTATCTCTTTGTGTTCCAGTATGAATAGATTTCTGGTAAAATGGAAATTTGATGCATTCTTTCCTTCCAGTGAGGACACTGTTTTAGAATGTCAAAAATTAGAGCCTTTGTACATAAAAAAAACCCCTCTGTTACAGGAACCTGAACTGGAAGTACTGTACAAAGTAATATGAGTTAACCAAAATCTTTGTCCTTCCAGGGAGTTAACCAAAATCTTTGTCCTTCCAGGGATTTAATTTTATTTTTTACTTGCATGTAATTTTGGTAGCAGGTTTGGGGTTTCTCATTTTTGCTTGTTATGTTTTGCTGTGAATTTATTCCTGATTTCTTTCTTGTTGAGAAACGTGGCTAATCCCTGTCCCTAGAACATCACCTGGCTTTTCAGGCTGGCCTGAAAAGGACCTTGCAGTTATTGAGCTTTTGTTTTGGCTGAACATTTTAAATGTAGTCATGTTACATATACACATTTCATTACTGTGTCCCATTAACATGCTAGGCTGAAATATATTGATTCCTTCTTTCTCTTCCCCATTGAGCTGCTTGTTTGTTCTGTAATGGATCAAAAATGTTGCTAAAGCCTTGTTTAATTTCAAAAAAATCCTGGGACTTCTGTTTCCTTACCAGTTGGGAGTTTTATTGGCAGTCCCAAACACTTAGGATGATTACATCTGTTTCAGAAAACAGAAAGAAATGGTCAAAAAGCCAGAATCAAAAAACTGTTTATAAAAAGCAGCAGAGTTATACAGCAGGTTATCTGGTGCTAAACCATTTTGTAGCTAATCTTTCTAATCTGGTGTTTTTTTAATTGGTGTTTAATCTAAAGAGTTTTTTGATGGAATTAGATCAACTGATTACATAGTAAATCTGATGGAAATCAAAAATCCTCATCCAAAACTGTCTTCTTTATCAGCTATGTAGTGTTAATATTGTGCACAGGCCTAGGACTCACAATTAAGTTAAAATTATTTATCTATTGATGATGCAAATAGCCAGAATTGGAGCAATGAGTTGGGGACTGCTGGTGGGGGTGGGGTTTTTTTGATACATGTTTTTTAATTAGCATGTTACACCCCCCACCCTCCCCTCCCCCAGTCTGGAAGACAGCCTAGTGTGGCTTGTGAGGAATCTTGTAGTTTTTGGAATGACACTGGAATTGAGTCCAGTTACAGTGGTCTGTAAGTGAAGTAAAGGAAATACAACTTCATGGGTTGAGGGAGAAAAAGATGTTTGTACAAAACTGGAGACATGACCATGGCTTCAGGATTATTAAGATAAGGTGGGGTTACTCTAAGCTAGTTTCCCAAAATGCATTTCCACTAGCATGGTTTTTTTATAGGGAGCTTTGGATGCAGTCAGCTTTTCTAGAGATACTTCCCTCACCCTTGTAAAATGATTTTATTGGTTTTTAGAGGTACTTTTATTGCTTTTATTGTAAATTTGTTATCTGTATGAAAAAAACATAGTGGCACAAAGTAGGCTACAGCTGGAAAATTATTTACTTTACCCAGTCCCCTAAGATTCAAAGTGTTCATGGAAGGGACATGCTCAACTTTCTCAGATGTCTTAGTCTGTCCAGATCCCAGCAGACATTGTGAGGAGAAACAGAAATTAGTCAGCGTCCCCTCAGAAGGTTAAGGGAGCCTGCTGGGCTCTCACTGCTGTGCTGCCGGACAGTGAGCCGCAAGCCTCTCTCTGCCGAGGCTGTGACTGCGGACCTGTTTCTTGGCAGGCAGTTACAGTCACACTTCTTCCTCTGGTGTAAATTGGCATAGCTTCATGGAAGGTATCGAGTCACATGGGGGTGGGAGGCAGTGCTCTGTTGTGTTGGGCAGCTGCCTTGCAGAAATCAGCCCGAGTTGTTTATAAAACTGTCAGCAAAGTAGGCATGGTATGTGGTATGGCAATTGTTTCAATAGTTTGTTGTATTTTCATGTGTCTGTGTAATCTGTTACAAAGCCTGTTAAAAATTACGTTTCTATTCCTGCTGTGCCCACCTGAATCCAGAGGTTTCCTCAGGGAATTTGAAAGAACATAGGTAGAAGTCAGTTTTCACATTTGAAGATATATTTCCATGCAGCTGGGTCACATAGAGGCAAATAATGCTAATATTCTTGGGAGTTTAATGCGTTCCATTGTACAGGAAACACAGACGTCTTAATGCTTGTTAAATGCTAGTGAGCTATTTGAAAATAAATAACTTCATTTTTTAAGTGGCAGTGCACCATAAGCAAGGGAAGATGATAAAGTCCAGTCAGGTTGTACTAAAGGGTGACGTCCATAATCTGTCAAATCTAAGTCTCTATGTTTCCATATAAATGTGATAGGTCTACTTATTGTAGTGTTTGCTGGTCCTTTGAACAGGCAATTCAGTGCTTGAGTTGTCTTTTTGATCAATAATTTTTTTGCTGTTCAGGGTAAAATGCAGGCTGAAATTTAACTGAAATTGAAGGAGACTGAGGTTTGACTGCAATGTCAGCGTCTTATTAGGATGTGCTCTTGGGCAGAGCAAAAATTGACTGCACATAAGTTAAGGCCTAAATTACTGAAAAATTGCAGCCTGCACATCATTTGTAAGTAATGGCAAAAAACTCTTTAAATTCCTCAGTTTGTGTCAGTGTCAAGCACGCTCATTTTGGACAGGACTTACACTGCAATGTGTGGTCTTGATGTGGAGTTCAGGACCAGCAATTTGGTTATGAAAAAATACCATTGTTGCGGTGAGCCATGGCCAGAGCCATGGTCAGCAGGACCAAGCAGACCAACAGGTCCAGTGGTTTGATGCCTCCACAGCACAAGGACAGTGAGCACACAAAAGGCTGCGTGAAGCATGCTGTGACCATTGGCTGCTGCCCCCCCTCCTCATTATAGTTCATATTTGGGTATTTCTGTGGAAATTTCGATGTTCTTCGGTTGGTAATTGGCCCATGTTAATCTCTCCCCCCCACATCTTCTCCCATTTGCCCTAATCCCTTCGCCCCCCTTTTGTAAGACCCCATAACTGATATTTTATTGGTTACTGTATGTTCTCCACGCCTATTATGTACGGGCATAAAACCCTGCGCCCGCCTAATTTTATTGGCTCTCCTCGTGGCTTCTCCCTGGAATAAAACCCTTCCCTGTCCCACGAGGAAGTCCCTCTACTTTTTCCTCCCTCCTTTGCCCACCTTGCCATCAGGAGGCAAGGCGAACCCGAGCTGGTGCTTTGCCTGCCCTCCAGCCCCGCGGTCGGCCTCCATCCCTCTTACCTGGGGCAGGTAGAACATTGCCCAGTGCTGGAATAACTTGTTAGCAAGCTCAGCACCGTGGCATACCATCACATAAAAATTTCTATAGGCAGGTTAAGATAGGTTTTGCAATGAAAAATTGTTAATATACTGTTGAAAATGGTAACTGTGCTAATCATTTAGCTGTCACATGGATTATTAAGCTTTGTCATTTAATAATAATGAATCAAGCTTTAAAGTAAAACCGTTAACTTAAAAGTAAAACCCTCAATCTAAATATATACCATTGTCTTGACAACTTCAAAACAGAAATTGAAAGGCTTTCTTAATATTAAGTTTTTAGTTAGAAACCAAAGCAAGAAATGGTTTTCAGTTTTTGCAGGATGATTACTGAAGGAGTAGTGCCTCATTAGACCCCAGCTCTGGCACTGCCCCATGCTTGAGCTCCAGTGTGGAAGGCATGGGTAGTACCATTGTTTCCAAGCAGCAGAGTATCCAAAGCTTCCCTTGCCCAATAGTGATGGGGGGGAAATTCAAAGGCAGGTGAAGGTAACTGCAGAGAGAAACAAAGCTAATTTTTAAAATTTACAGGTGGTTTATAGCTCCTGTTTCTGTGACTGAACTTGCAAGTGATGTTGGTTGCTGAGGCAAGGTTGTGAAGGACTCTGTTGAAAGTAAGCTGAAGGTTGCTAATGGCTTAAGGGTGAAAATACACAATGAATTGGATAGAAAAACAGCCTATTATCAAGTGGCTTGTATGAGTGATACATTCACCAGGTGCATGAAAAAGACATAAGTTTTACCAGCAGTTGATACTGGAGGCAATATGGTGGCAAATTTGGAGGTATGATGACAAGAAAAGCTGAACCATTAGGGAAAAATGTAATGATGGAATCTGAGAACAGCAAAGGATGGAGAAATGTGAAGTATTGGAAGTAAGCTGAAATAAAATATTGTCATAGTCTTACCTTCTGTCTGTCTGTGACACAGGCCTAGACAGGTTGGGCTAGATCTTCCACAGAATTTTTGCTGAAACATTCTGGACTTGAAGGACCTCCACAAGCCTCAAGTTAAAAGAATATGAAGGATCTATGAAAAAAAACAAAGTTACTGATAAAATATGGCACAACAGTTAATGATCTGGAAAGATATATTGGAAATTGTCTGTGTAATCTCTGAACTATGAGTGCTGGTGAAGCAGAGCTTGAAATCAGAGGGGTCCTGGTCATTAACCAGTGTGTTTGCCAGGAAGTGAAGAACCTGATCATTCCAAGTGACTGTGGCCCTCAGCACTCCTCACATCAGTGGCTGCTTGTGGAGGTGGTTGGATTTCCAGCAAAAGACACCGTACACTTCCAAACAGGGCAGGTATCTTAGTGGAAATGGCTTCCATAGACATGGATGAATTAAAATAGAAAAACTGCCTGTGGAGCAGGAGAAAGCTACTGGAGAAAGCCCACCAAGGAAAATTCCTGGCTTTCTCTCATGATCACCTGCTTCTAAAGCAGAAAAGATTCTTTATATGCAGTCACTCTCAAGGTAAAGTTTAAAAAGAAGTTAGTATTTCCAAGCATCTGTTGAAAACTGAAGGAGAGGAAGGGAATTAGTCTAAGCGTTGGATTTGGTCTTCCGCTTTTCCTGGCCATCGGCTGAAGAACCTGAACTGCTTCTGCAACCTGAGCATTTGGTCTGTGATTTTTGTCCTTCCTCACTTCCAAATGCGTACAGGGGGCTGGCTGTTAATTGTGGTATATTGACATATGAAATGTGTTTGAACTGGATGTGGATAAATTTGGTATATAAGAATAGATTATCTGGTATCACAGTGCAACTATTCTGCTATTTATAGTCTAGGCTTTATTTTACAGCTGTAGTCTGAGCCTGCAACCTTCTGTCATCACTACTTAGGTCTGTAAAGAAAACTCAGCCATGTATGGCACAATATATTTGCTGAAACTGAGTAAAATCTTACATTTCATAAATTGAAGACAAAAGTACCTTTTTTTCCTTGGTGCAGTCATGCACTTAGTCCATTAAAAAAATAATTAAAACCATCCTGATGAAAACTGAGTTCAGTCTGGCATTGGAGAGTAGGGAATGAGGGAGGCTGCCCCTCTCCCATGCTCTCGGCGCTTTCTACACTAAGGGGTGTAGAGGGTAAGGAGGCAGCTGCTGGTGCTGCCTCGTGCTTGTGCACATCAGCACCTCTGCCGTGCGCAGTGGACGGAGCTGCTCCTGCCCTGCACAGAACCGTCCTGTCCTCCGCACTGGCTGAGGTGGAAATCCTGGACAGGGAGGAAGGGAGATGTGGTCATGCAAGGGAAGACCATGTGGCAGTGGAGGGGATGGAATTCAGGTCTTATATGTACTCTTGTTTGGCATTACATAATTTCTAGGGCTGGATAATGGAACTTGCATATTTTCAGGTTTTTTTGTTACTTTAGTGCATCACTTACAAGTCAGTTTTAATGAAAATTGAAGGCAACTCAGCATTTCAGTTTCTCAGAGATTCTCAGGCATTCAAAAAAAGGCTTATTGTAAATCTAAGAAGTTAAAAAAAAATCATTAAATCAGAATTCAATTTATGTTGTTTATATGTCTTCTCCTAATTCTGTGTGATCACATGCTGACTGTCAGATTTGCTTGGTAATGTGTCATCTGTTTGTATGTGAAGAAGTGTAAAGTGTCTAATGCTTTCTACTGTTTACATTCATAAAGTAATAACTCTTGTTTTCTTCTTGAAGCAACTGCTAAAAGCCCTTCAGTGGAAGCACTAGAAACAATTAAATCATCAGTCCTAAATATTTATGCATCAATGATGTGATACACTTTATAGAACACAGCAAAATTACTTTGGCAAGTATGTCTTTCCTGTGAACTTGAAATTGCTTGCACCGTTTTTATAACCACCAAGGTTTGAAATCTATAAACAGAGATCTGTGGAGAGAGGAATATATTTTAATGCATAAATACATACATATATACGTTGATTGATTTTTTTTTTTGGATGATGAAAAGGAGAAAAAAGGTGGAAGAGTTGACATAGGAATTTCAGTTTATTGGTGCTATTACTGTCTGAGGACAACACAACTCGGATTATCACCACTGTAAAGATCAGTAATAGTTTACAAATACTTTAAAATCCAGTTTTCCAGCTCTAGAAGGCACCTGGATTTCTACAAGCGAGTGCATGTGGTGTGGAAGTACCTCTGCTTAAGGTGAAGGAAGCTGCCAATTTGTTGGGCCATGTTTTGCTTGGCTGTTTGGGTTGGTTGGAGGGGTTGCCTGACAGATGGATCTGCCCCCGTGAAGCTGGGGAAGCATAGCTGGCCAGGGAATGGATTTCACAGGAAAATCTAGGTCCTGTGCTTTGTTTTGCTTTCTGGGAAGATGGAGTGGCTTGGTTCTGATGACTTTTCGGGGTCTTCCCTGCAATCCTGCAATAGTTTGCTTTATAAAGACCAGCTCATTGTATTCCAGAGTGGTAGTGTATTTGTTAAGACACCTATTTGCTTGGGAAGTCTTCACTTCTGGGAAGCAGCAGACCTGACAATCTGGGAAGTGCTGGCAGGCAAAGAAACAACCTGGCACTGCTCCTGGGTGTGTCCCTGCTCATCATTGCTGGATGGGCTCCTTACAGAGATCCTGCTGGCATCACTTGCTCCCCTTTGCCTTCTGGCAGATGAGTTGGATCATAGCAAGTTTTTCTGCTCCTGGAAAAACCCTCACTTAAAAATACAGCTGTTAAAGAATCCAGTATGTTGCTGTAGGAAGTGCTGTAATTTCTTGGTTATGTTTAATCTGGAAAAATACTGATTTTTTTTTTTCCTGGAATTTTAGGAGGAGGGCAGCTAGGATTTCTTTTGCATAGCTATGCAGCACAAATGCGGGCATATTAAAGATATGTTGTTTATAATCTGGTTTCCGACATTCTAATTCAAATACCTTTTTGATTTAACATTAAGAGGTTGATAGCTTTATCAAATGGACAAGAATTGCTTATTTTCCTGGATAGTCTTCAACATTGTTGAGAAATTAATGGCAGTTTCAGAATTTATGAAGGACAAATAAATGGTATTCACTAATTCAAATAATTAATTAGAAGTAATGGCTGTGGGTATTGGGTTGTTTCCCATTTTAGGAGAATTAGAAAAAAATTTAATAATTGCTTTCAATTTTTCAGGCAGCCAACATCAAGCGTGAAATTACCTTCCCTGCATTTCAACAGGAGGATGTAAAAAGCGACATCAGTCGAAAACTGCCAGACCAACAGTTTCTCCTGTTCACCACAAAGGAGGAAGATTTAAAAACAGCAGAGACCAAAAAACTAAACAGAGCTCCTGAGTATGAAAAGGAGAACACTCGTTCTGTTTGTCTTCTGGAACAGAAGCGCAAGGTTGTTTCTTCAAATATTGATGTGCCTCCAGCAAGGTAAGGAGAGTTGTATTCTTTTGTTGTGTTTTGTTTTAAGCTTTATTCCTTTTTCTGCCCTGCCAGTTTTTTAATGGGATATTAGGTACAAGTTTGGTAAGCAGCACTATGAACTGCTAAGACTAGTGTTTGTGCCCAGGCAGTTCAAAGTCAATCACAACCTTCCTATTTGAGAGATCTGCTAGGAAATTAAAAACAGTAGTAGCAGAAAATGAGATCATCTTCAGAGTAGGACTTTGTATTGCTTTTGCATTGTTTTTGCTTTTACGATGTGCTGCAGCTGAGGTACTTGGAGAAGAGAAAGTGTCTTCAGAGGAAGAGATTGTTGACTCAGCTTCACCCTGAGAAGTAATCTTCTAAATTAGACACAGAATCATCTTACCTGCTAAAAATGTATTTTTCGAATTTTTTTACTGTCATACTTGCAGACACTTTATACTCATTGGGTATTCTGTGTTGCAAGATGACAAGTGCTTTTTCTTTTTCATGTTAGCATCAGTCTGTCTGTAAAGATTTCTGCTTAACCTGCCTGGTAAATTTACTTGCACAAAATTCAGTGAAAGGCCTCTCAAGGTTATGATGCCACTTAAAAAATTTGTAGTCAAAACAGATGGTTAGTTTTTTGGTTTGTTTGCTTTGTGAAAACCAACGTAACCAGCAGGTTCTACCACATCATCCAGAACAGGATGACTTGTTTTTCTCTGGCTGTCATAGATGTCACTTGCACTGAGTCCAGGAGCATTTTTATGGAGTTTCCCCCCATATATATGTAGTAAAAAGCTATTAAACCTTGAAAATGTGAGGATACTTATTTGAGATTTTCACTAGCAATCAACCCTGTAATGTCTGAGTGCCCTTCTCATTCATCCTGTGTGTCTCAAAGCAAATAGGATCATGAAAAGATGTAGGTCAGGAGGGACCTCAGGAAGTCACCTAGGCTAACCTTCTGCTCAAACCATATGTTAGCGTTTCCATTTAACAACTCAGGCAGCTAAGGTACAGGGTTTAAGTGCATTTTTGTGTGTCTTCATGCAGATAATCCACTTGAAGTAGTAGTCAAGCTCCCATTTTCTATAGCTACAAGATCATCCTTCCTTGGAGGGATGGATATTTTTTCCCCAATGAGCTGGAAAAGAGGATAATTAAACGTGTTTAATGCTTTCTTAAGGCTAATTGTGACACCAGTTGTGAGCACAGGATACTTAAGATGATGGGAAATAAGTTCATTTACAAAGGTGTCTTCTAAAGTTGTTCTTTCCTTCTGCATGTATTTTGTTGGGAACATAAAAATTACTGTATTATGATGTTGTGTGTTTTCAGACATGCAGGTTGAGCTCCTGCATTAGCAGAATTAAAGAATGAAGTAGGAAAGAAACCTGGTGTTTATGTTCAGTAGCATAATAAACATTTCAGTCATTCTTGCTACATATTTCCAGTCAAGCTCAAGTTTTGCTTTGAAGCTGAGGTGAACTATTGGGCCATTTGTCCACAATGGACAGGAAGAACACTTAAACCTTTGCTTGGAGATCTTCCTAAATATTTGCTGTTGTAATGAAGGGGAGCACCCAGTCTCTCTTCCTCGGCAGCACAGTTTAATCTCTAAGTCACGTTCTCCAAGAAGACTCCACACATTTAAACTTTCTTGCCTCCTAGGCCCCTTCGAGTCTTCTGTCTAGGACTGTGCTGAGAGAGTTGCATGTTCCCTAGAGGTGAATTCCTCTTCCCTTTGTCTCCTGGCAGGACTTACTGGGTCAACTGTCTTCTCTTCTGATGAGAAAATCCACCCACCTTCACAGATTTTTTATACCCAGTTGTGGAAGGTCATGTTGAATTAATCAGATAATATTTACAATTACGTGGGACAAACAAGGGCTTTAGTATGGTCTTAATTTCTTATTGCTACATACCCTCTTTGCAAAAAAAAAAGTAGGAAAGTGCTATGAAAGTGAAACTTGCTATTTATTTTGTTTTAGAACCTTAGTGGAATTGAGAAGGTTACCCATTTCACTTCAGATGCTGAAGTGAAAGTTAATATTAAATTTTGCAGTATCCAACTAAACCCAAGACAGTATTTAAGTGATTTTGAGACAGAAGTTTATCATAGCTTCAGATTCATTATTAACAGGGGCCTATGAGTATGTCCAAAAGAGCTCTGAAAAAGTGTTTGTAAAAGAGCTGTTAAGAGGTGGATAAATATACTTCACTTTGACCACAAAATGCAACAAAGGCCATCCCTTCTTAGCTGTTTTTAAGGATCTCAGTGAATAAGAATGGAAATCGTTGTGAGGCGCTGTATCTAAAATAGCTAACAGTTCAGCAAAACACCAGTTTCTTTGGGGCATTCTGCTTCAGGGCTTTCATTATTGCTTATTGACTCTGCAATTTTAAAAATGCAAAAATATCTCAACTGAGTCCGAGTGTTCTGTGTGATTGGTAGTCAGGTGCATGGAAATTACAGTAGGTATAACTGTGGCCATCTGATGTGCACATGCAGGAGAGTGGGAAACCAGTGGAAGAAGTGACACTTCAGAGTTTTACTTTCAGTAGTATCTGGGGAGAAGGGTTAGATCCACGCTAATTAATAGCTCAGCAGTTACACACTTAACTGGAGCCTGGCAGGTGTGGGCAGGTGTGGGCTTCTGCTGTTGAACTTGGAAGAAGGACCTGGGGTCTCTGCTGTACAAAGGTTTCTTCATTGTCAAAGTCATAACATATTCAAGGTGCTTCATAGGGCAGCTCTTTAAAATAATAGTGTCAGGTCAGGCAGACCTGAAAGAAGTATTTTATTGCATACAGAATTTTTAAGTTTGTTGTTTACATTTTCTGTTTCATCTGGTGAAAATACTACTGACCTTTCTCTCTGTGTTAGGTGCTGTACTGGAAGTTTTAAGGCAGGAGGAGATCATGACCTTTTTGTAATGATTTTTATTTTTGGAATGCGGAAAATGAAATGGCAGTTAACACCATTCATTCTTTTCCTTTTCAGATTTCTTCATTTGGTCATTTTGAACAAAATTTATCTGAGCTAGATAGTGTTCCTTCTTCTGAAATGCAGATAAGCATAAATGAAACTTCAGCTTGAGCAAATGAATTATTTGATATAATGAGGAAAGTTGAATTCTTTATTTTTCCTTTACATATTGAATTTATTGTCAGTTTTGATGCATAAAGAACTGCAGTCTTGGAAAAAGGGGTCTGGCTTTGAACTTCAGCTATCTCTGTGAATTGAGATGTTATCTGTAGAAGAGAGAAAAATACACTTTTAGTTGATCTCTAGTTCAAACAGCAGCAATCAAACACAGCCAGATCCATGGATCTGATTATTGAAAGGTCATTTTGTAAAAAGAGAGTGGTATCACTATGGGACTAATCCCCTTGTCTGGGGGGCAGAAGCAAGCCCAGGTCTGCCAGTACTTCAGGTAGCTACGTCTGTAGAGGTCAAGTATAATCAGATGATGTCCCCAGCAGGCAGAGGTGTGGAAGTTAACAGGCCCTTCTTGCTCATTTCTGTTTTCTTCAGTTGCTTACCATCATGCAGACATAGTACCAAAGCATGTCAATAAGGAAGACATGAAAGAGCCTGGACTGCTGATACAGTGGATGTGAGGGTGTGAGGAGGGACCCAGTGCAGGCCAGGTACACAGGGAATGGTTTCTGCCTCTTGGAAGAATGAGTATAGAAGGGTGGGTGGTGGAGAGCAGGGGATGAAGTTTCCTTTTTTTTGAGTAAAATGTGAGAATAAATGTCTGAAAATGGTCGTGGTGTTAAAGGCCCTTTAAGACTGAAGTTTTGACCAATGGTAGCTGGAAACCCTTCAGAACTTAAATGCATTCGTGTCACTCGTGCACTCGTGAGGAGGTCCTTTCAGGTGTTCCAGAAGGCACTAGGCAGACATCACTTCTACCCCTCTGATGGGTAGGAGCGTTTGAATAAATAAACAGATTTTCTTTTGTTAGTCTTCTGCTAGATGACCTCAAAATACTGTGACATTTGTATTATCCTCTTCATACATCATTCTCCTTTTCCCCAGTCCTCCTGTACTCTGTTGTCTCTGAAGAAAAGAACAAAAGATAAATTTTCTAACTGCCTAACTTTTTCTACATCATTTGTGCTCCTAAAGGACAAGCCACAGCCTACTGTCAGCTGCTTAAACACTTCCTTATAGTGTTAAAGTAGTTGTTGTGCAATAAACTCTAGTTGCTGTGCTCTTCTGTTTCACTGCTGTTAAGCAGTGACATTTGCCATGATAATAATATATTGGATCTTGCTATCTTCTGATGCTTTTATGTTAAAAAAGCTGCTCTGTTACTGTGAAATTAATTTCTATTCCTGTACCTATATTTTATCTACTAATTAGTTTATAATTTCATGGAAAAATATATGAAATAAGTGAAATAAAGTAAATGAAATATCTCTAAGGAATTCTCTCCAACATTGTATCTTTAGGTCTTTGTAGAATAGCTACGGTAAGCTGGGGTAAAATGAATTTCAGCCATGTTTCCTGACCATCATTATAAAGAAATAGTACAGATGGTGATGTATTTTCATCCCTAAATTATTTTCTTGCCTGGTCTCTCCAGGAACTTAGCTCTGGGCAGCCTTCTGATTAGAGTGTGTTGTTGATCTGTAAGGCCTGCTGGGCATGATTGATTATGCACCATGCATTCCAACGGAAACATTTGCATATTTTCATAGGCAAAACTCTCCAGGAGCCCGACTTCAAGGTCAAAAGCAGTATCTGCTTAACTATGATAACCTCACTGGAAGGACTTCCCAATCTGCTTGTAGAGGGAAGAACCTGACCATCAAGTTGTGCTTTTCTGTTTATCCAGAGGTGGTGTTTATTCAGAGATTGTCTTCTATTATGATTCTCCATCTGTTTTAGACTTGTCCTCAGTTCTCTTGGACGAGCTTCTTTCCTGTATCTATCACAATTTTCACTGAGGGGATTGATGGGGCAGCTTCAGAGGGCATCAGCTATTTGTTGGCTGCTGAGGATTTTCAGTCTAATGGGATGAAAACAAAAGGCCAAGAAACCAGGTTGTGCTTCAGATTTACTGACTGTAGCTCTGTGAGCTTCTGAGCCCTCTAAGTTTCCCTGCTAGCCCAATAGCTTTTCATGCAGGTGTGATGTTTTCTCCTGTTTTTTTCACAATCCTGTAGGTTGAGTGCTCCTGTTTCTTAAGTTTCATTTTCTGTACATTCATGCTAGTTAGAAACTTTGATAATAGTTGTTTTTGTATAATGAAAACTACTCCCAGAGTCATCCCCGTATTTCAGAGCTTCTGTAAAAATTCTGGTAGTTGGCAATACCATGCATTTAAAAGCAGCTTTTCCAAATATATGCACCAGCTAATTATTGAAGTAGTAAATTGTTGCTTTGTTTGCTATACTTGTTTAGTTAAATATCTGTGTAGCTTGATTGAATTTTACCCAATCAGTCGGTAGAGCTTGATTATGTTTAATATTGATGGTTAACTCCTTGTCATGGTCTGCTACAAAATGGTGTAGTGCCTTCTAGGATCAAACTGTTAATGGGAAAAAAAGTCTTATCCAAAGAGCAATCAGAGAATGGGTCTGTTAGCATATTTTGAAGTAAAAATCGATATATTTCTTGATGCTGTTTCCTAGTGCTACATTTCCTTTGCATTCTAGAAGGATTATAGATACCCTTTGAGCTCTGGATGCCTTTTATCTGCCTGCAGTATGCCAAAGCTGTGTAGCAGAAATTTCTTTGAAAACGGTCTATTAAATTGCAAATAAAAACTCTGCAGGTAGTTACTGCAGAGCCAAACCACAGCTCCAAAAGTCACCTTGCTCATCTGGAAGGCCGTCTGCAGGTTAGTTGCCTGAGTGTGTATAGTGTTTGTTGCCATGATAGCTGAACCAGTTTCTCATGATGTTCAGACAGATGACAGCAGCCCTGACAGCTTGCTAACTTGGAAACTCACCTTTCAAGTGGTTAGTTGCATCAAGTCTCAAGCATGCTGGGGAATGGATCAGGGCTGTCCCATTTTAAGTGTTGCTTACCACTGGGATGGTTGAGCTTGATATAAATAAGCTTGTATTTCATAGTTGGTGGTATGGACTCAGGCATTACCGTTCAGAAGTCCCCACTGCCAGAGAGCCACAGCAATATGCTGGATAGGATTGTTTGTTGAAAGAGATGTAGCATTCCCAGCTGTAGAAAAGTTTTCTCTGAAATTGTGCATAATGTATCTTTATTTTTCAGTGGACCTTTGTCAGTTTTCCCGTTTCTCTCCTTTGTGCTGTGTTGTGTGCAGATTTGACACTTACAAGATATTTCATACTTGTCTGTGTTACTGACACCCCCACGGCCATCACCTTCAAATCAGTTGCAGCTTCTAGAGGAACCAGTTATGTGACCAGTACAATTTATTCTTTCATCACTTGTCTTGGATATGCTGGATGGCCTATCCAGCAGGATTTTGCCAATGTAATTTTCTTGTTAAAGCGCAAATTTTGGATTAATTAACATTTTTCTTGAGGTATTTTTTTCCCAGTAATGTTTGAAGCAGAAGGAATATTAATCTCCTGAATAAAGAAACATGCTTTTGCTATTCTTTACTTGTGATGTTTTATATTTGATAGTGATTCTCACACAATGGGGCGTAATGGCAACTATGTGTGATTGTGGGGCTTGAGCCTGGTTTACCGTAATTGATGCTGTGAGAGCAGGATGTGATTTAAGAGTGACAGACCTAACAAGGATACAGATGAAGCTTACTTCTCATGAAAAAGTGACTCTGGTGGGACCTTTTGTAGCACCTCATCGTCACACAGACCTCTTAGTTCATTGTTCCCAGACTTCCATAGTATTAGTGTTAGAAGAGGGAACTTTAACACCAGCTGGTGACTTTAGCCATCTGGATTTCTGGCCAGTGTTAGTTTCCATTTTTTAAACTGTGGACTTGCTACCCAGTGAAAAATAAAATGTGTGAAAATTTGATTGTACAATTAAGTGTGGTAAAGCTAAGTTGTTCTACTGCCTGACATTGGAGCCTGTATTATTTTAGGTAATTATTGTTTTCAGATGGAGGCTTTGCTTGTGCGTGTGTATATATACACATATAAATAAGTTTCCCATTTCTCTAGGAAATCCTGTATTCAAAGAACTGCTTTGAAGATTGGTCTTCATCTGTCAAAGTATAACTACTTCTCTTAAAAACCTTCTTCCACTGGTAGCCAGTACAAAAGGCTACATAATTTTATCTGTATGATGGAAGTTGCCAACAGACCGTGATCTCATTATGAAGCAAATTTCAATGAATTCCTCAAAGTGGCACAGAGGAAAAATGTGTCCCTAATCTGCAACGACCATTAGGCGCTGGTTTGTGAAGAGCTGCATTCAGTCAGCACTGCTGCTCTCTCTGTTAGCCATTGATGTGAATGCATGGCTTGTTCTCAGCTCTTCAGTTCCCTTAAAAAATGGAGTGTAATTTCAAAACACTCTTCAACAGCAGGCAATATTCAATAAGAGTAATTTCTTTGTGGTTTGTGTTAGCTGTGGCACAAAAAATTCCTCTTGAAATGCCATCTGTGCTGAGAAAAAGAAAAAAGTTAATGGGCACATGGTTTGTAACTTGCATATCTGTGAAAAACGTGCAAGAATGGGCTACTGTATATACGGTTACACAGATTACACACATCATAGCTATGTTCGTAGCTATAATTTTATTTAAATGCTGCAAAATTAAAATATTGTTGTTTCTTCAGTGGTATTGTATCACTGAGGTCATCAAAGACACAAAGTCTCCGTTCCTGAGAGAAGTCGTATCACTGACAGTTATTTGTGAAATATTTTTAGAAGTTTTTGTCTTAACTCGTTTAGCATCATATGCATGAAAACGTTCATTTTACACATTTTTAAAAAAGGAGCTAGAAAGTGTTGCTTTTCTCCATTTATAGTAGTATGCTTGCATCGTGTGTACGGGGAGTTACAAGCATTTTGTTTGTATCCCTAAGACAACTACACAACAGTGAAACTCCTATGACTCTTACTAATGTAGTATGTAAGCTGTATAAGTGGTTTGTATAGAACAAAGGCTATTTTGAGATGTCTTTTATTAATAACTATAAGAAATATTTATATGATTATTTATACGCATCAGACACTTGTTTTGCCTATTACTACTTCAGGTTTTGTGACAATAAGAGTGTTGTCAAAGAAGGGAGCACTTAATCACTTTAAAATACCAGTATCTAGATTAGGATATGTATGTAAATTAAATTTTCTGAAAGGGCTATTTTTAGTTGAAGCAGAACCCCATCTTCTTGTGGTTTTACTAATCTGCATGGTTTAATATAATCTATTACTCCTCCGTCTCAAATCTCTTATCATTTTGAAAACATGGTGGAACAGAAGTGATGCTAGATACACAAGGCCTGCATGAAGCCTTTACAAGTTTCGATCAGGTGGTAGTCTTTCAAAAAAGATACCATCTGATTCTATTACTGAAGCAGCACTTGGTAACATGGTATTGCACCACACCGGTACTACATGTGGAAAGCCTCGCTCCATACCTGGATAAACAGCTGCTCTTTGGAAGATTCCAAAAGTTTAACCTGATCACAGTTTTCTCGAGCCAACAATAAAAAATAGTTTTTGTTCTTCGAGTGTGATAGTCAAATTCAATACATAAAGAGCTTTGTAATTTTGCATGTGTCTCTATTTTAAATTCTGCCATAGGAATTCCTGCAGGTGATCTGATACTGTGACCTTGGCCCACCTGTACTTAGTACCCAGTGACCAGAACAGAGGTAGTAGCATCTTCAGAGGACTGGGGGAAACTGTGCTTAGAATACGAACTTCTGCTACTAGTTGTCCCAGCAGAGAAGGTACATCCCAAAGTACTTTGCTTCTTTGCTGTTCCATCAATAGAATAAAAATGAAATGAGATATTTTGCTAAAAATATTTAACATTCCCAAGCAAATATATGTTTACACTCTGTATAAAACCAATGTTTAGCAACATTTGTTTGTTCTCATTTCGGGATAAAACATTCTTTCTTAGTGGCTGTGTATGTGATAGCCTTCTTGGGGAACTGAGGGAAAAGTATAGAATAAAATCTCCAAAATACAGTAGCAGAGTGTTTCCTTAATTATACATTATACCAAATTCTAGGTGTCTGAGTGTTGTCCTTCCTTCTCTCCAGGGGCTTACCAGAAGCCTGCATATGGCTGGACAACTGAGCTGTGTTATCCTATGGAAATAGTTGTCCTCTGCAGGATCAACACCAGCATACTGCACTGAGGCTGCTGCTTTCTTGACACATGTATTCTTTGATAGTAATTTGGCAGTATTCCAGATGGCAAATGGAGTCAGTAGCCAATTGATGCTTTTAGTAAGTTATTCTTATATTGTAAGCTGTTGTAACTGTTGCTCCTAATTTGATTTGGTTTGTTACCCAAAACTTAATGTCATGGCTGTTTGTTTGAGGAAGAACAGAGGGTGATATTTCCAAGAGTAGCAGATGTACTGTCATTATCATCAGCTTTATAATGCATGTGTTTAGGTAATGCTTTCCCCAGGAAAACCTCTGTTAAATACTTTGTAGTCTTAATTTTGTATGTGAAGGACATTCTTCATCCCAGCTGTGTTCCCAAGCTCCCTGCTGTGTGTGTTAGTTTGGATCATCTCTTTTGTTTTCACTGTGTATGTCCAACTGGTTCCTCCCTTGAAGGCAGGCAGTGACGTAAGGTGGTAAAAAAAGGCACTTAGTACTTTACATGCACACAGTGCCACGTACTGCATTGTCACCTGATGTCTTGGTGAGAGGAGATTCCTCACTTGGCTGCGTGAGGAGGGGAAAGATGATGAAGAGGGTGTGCTGGGCCTATTTTGATATTTCTTGCTAATGAAAAGCATCTGTGAAGAAAAGGTTTGATGACACTTCCTGATAAGCCTGTGCTGATGCTTTAGAAGGACTATTTTAGCTGCTTCTTCCTAGCTTAACTCCTCAGAACTGCATGCTGAAGTCATGGACTTTTATCAGTGTCCTCTTGGACTAAATGATTTGTTCTCCTCTCTTCTCTCTAACAAAAAGGCTGTTAGTATGGGGAATGTTTATGTTATCTCTTGCTTCTCAGTGTTGCTTAATGTATTTTATATAATGGTGGTTGCTTTTATGGGGTTCACTGGGCCCCTGGCTCCAAGATTACAGATGAGTAGTTCTCACAGTAAGTACATAGTAGCTATTAAATAATATGTTAATGGATGTATATGCGCGCGCACACACACACATATATATATATATTTAAAATTGGGGGTAAGCACTTGTTTGGTGACATACTTATGTGCTCATCTCTAGTATCTTGAGAAATGTCTTCCTGATATTTAATCTTTCTAAATTAATGTTTCTACTTCAAGTACTTATCTAGACTACTTTTAGATCACAGGAATTATAACAGCAGTAGTGAAGATCAGATCAATGTTGAAAACCCTTTAAAATACGTCACATAAAAAGGCTTCTGGTTAAACTTACTGTATTTTGTGGTATATATTTTATGAGGATGTTGACAGAAATTCAGGGTATTACAAAGGAAGATACATTACTCTCGCTAATCTCTGAAGGAATTATTTGCCAGGGAATGCACAATTTTATCATTTTATTATGTTTTGATCTGAGTAAGAAGCTTGAAGAGAAAATCCGCATTGGATGGATAGTATGGGTCTTGCCAAACTAGATATGTATTGCACATATAATAAATCATTAACATTAAAGCAGTTAAAAACCAAGCTTTCACATCTTGATTTAAGACATAATAAACATGTCTTGTATTGGTCCTGCAGATAGAAGCTTTAAATTACATTATGCAACAAATGTTCTTAGTTATCTTTGGGTTTTTTTTTTCCCCCCTTGGGATTTTTTTTTTGGCAACCTGTTGTGCAGTCATCCAAACCGCTCACAGTGTTAATTGAGTTTGCCTGTCATTGTTATGGCAGAGGAATATGAGAGACAGCATTTCTGCAGTGAGGAATTGGATTTGAGAGCCAGGGAAAAATACAGATGCTGTGAAAGAAACCATGAGGGCTCAGTAGATGTCCCACCCACCAGTGCTACCCATCAGGCTGTGGCTTCCTTCTGTGGGACAAGGATTGAGGTCTCAGCAGCTGCTGCCCCTCAGTCATGGTTACAGCTAAGCCTCCAGAGCAGTAGAAGTTGGCCTCATTTCACCAGTGAAATCCCGCCACCCCCCCAGATGGAGGGGACTGCCTGGGTACAGCTGAGGAGACTCTGGCTCCTAGGTAGTTTTTAGTGTATGTGCCTGGTAAAATACAACCCTTATAACAGGGCTGCAATTCATCACAGTACTTCTGTGTCATTAGAACCTTTTAAAGTACTGTTGACTGTTGTTATTTGCCTCTCAGTGGTCTTAGAAGGGTGGCTTGCTTACTTGCTACAAATGTATCAGAAACAGGAAATACGGAAGGTAAAATCTTCAGTCGGACTTCAAAGCTAAAAACAGGCTGTCCTTCTGTTCATTCCTATATTAGGGGCAAATACTTAGCCATTCTGCGTGTTTCTGCCTTTCTTACCTACTTTTTAAAATTAAAGCTTGTCTGAGCGAAATGTATGCCTTGATGTCATAGGAACTTAGTAAGCATCTGGCCTAGAGTGCTTTGTAAAATCTCCTGCTTTGTAAAATCTGTCTCACTGTGCTCTACAGCCTCCCACCTTTCGCTGTGTATTTTCCTTCTCCCACTTGTTTTCCCCAGGTTCCTTCTGTGGGTATGCCTCTTTAGCAATCCCTTAAGACCACCAGCGACTCTGCAAACCTCACCTTCTTTGAGGTACTTGACATTTTTCATAGTTGCTCTTCTAAAGCATTCCCTTCAGTTCCAGTGAGGAAAAAATTTTTCTTCTACTGCAAAAGATACACCTCAAATCATCTTATGCTTCTGTGATGTATTCTGTAAACAGTGTATGGGATAAATTGTGTTATGCTTAATTAAGGAATTATATAGTTCCTATATTATGCACTAAGTGTATTTCTGTGCCTGGAAGTATCTGAGCATCCTTTCCCTGCCCCACCACATTGTGAAGGAAGGCTTCTGAGAGCTGTGAAAGCTTGTGGAGGGAAGGAAGTAGCTGGGAAAAAGCAAATCTGGCTAACAACATACATGAACCCAGTCATCATTTTTTTGCTACTATTTTCATGAAATTATCAACATTTGGTATATAAGCTGATTATACCCAATTTTTATTTGGGAGAGAACAGTGAACAACAGATGAAAGTTCAAAATCTGCTTTGCTTGGTGGGAAGTATCTTCATGTCTGTGAGCTAGCCAAAACTAACAGACTTTAATAAGCAAGGGCAGATGTGTATACATGCTAGGATATGTTTTTACACAACACTAAATCACCGACAGGATAATTAAAATTTGCTGAGTAACGCCTGTGGTGAGGCCACAAACACAATGCACATTATTTTCTTTATGTAAGCAGTGAGGGACAAATTGTTTCCCATTTCTGTAAACAGTACAACCTAAAGAAAACACTAGGCTTCGAAGAAGCTTATCTTTCTAACTACAAACAAACAGAACAAAAAAAAAAACAAAACCAAAACAAAAAAAAAAAAGAAAAAAAAACAAACAAAAAAAAAACCACAAAAAACCCCCACCAAAACTAAAAAATGCCAAACAAAATCCCAGACCAAGCCTCACAAGCCAAGTGAATGAGAGACAGCCAGAAGCCTGGAGAACAACCATTATGAACACATGGCTAATTTCCTCTGTTCCTAAACCAGTTTTGTCAGTATATATTGCTAAGTCTAATGAGTTGGGTTTGTTCACGCTATACTTGAGACAAAACACACACAGTTATCTCTAGACAATGACAGGAGCCCGCCAGTCTGCCAGTTCTGCACAAATGTGAGTGGGTATCTGTTATGGAAATAATGTTTTACCCGTTAAAGGGTACCTTGCTTCCTCCCAGCACACAAAACTAGGCCCTTTTTAGGCTGTCTGGAAGGGTTGTTCATTGTAACCCAGCAGGGCAGCTCCCTCTGGAAGACACGGACGGGAGATGGGAGTGAGCAGTGCTAGGGTGTGCACACAGTGGGCTGCTCTTGCTCTGCTGAAGCAAAGGGACTCTGCTGCCATGCAGCTTCCCTAGTCGATTTCAGTCAAAGCAAGGTCTGACCATCATCTGCAGTACCCAACTTGCAGAGAAAGGTTATGGAATTGATCAAAGTCGTTAAGGAGATCTGGGTGGTAATTAGTAAAGATTTTCCTTGGAACATATCTGTGTATATGTACATAGAGTAAACTCTTTGCGTTAGAGTTTATCTTGATGGGAAAATGGATATGCTATCATTACTGCAGAGCCTTGCCTTGTTGATAGAGAGAATTGTTGTTATTTTAATGGAAAATATTTGAACAGATTTTAACAACCTTAAAATCGTACCATGTTCTGCTCAAAAAATATGCCCAAACTCTATCGCTTAGAATATGCATGACTGCATATTTTATTTCTGGGGTATTGCCATATTTCCTGTATCATCAGCTATGCCAAATAAATGCTCACTTACTACACTGGTAGCTTAAATACTGTTGCCTCAGAGATGTGTTTAGAAGATATGATGGATATTGGCATAATGTGATTTATAGCATTGGAATAGAATAACCATAGGTTAAAAATCCTCCAGGGGACGTACAGATCTTGCAAGATCAGTAGTATTTATCCCTTTTGGTAATTGTTTGTCTAATCTGTTCTTCAAAGTCTATACCTGTTGGCAGGTCATCATTTAGAAGGGCAGTCATTTCCAGGATTTAAATATTTTTTCTGCTACACTTTTTTCCAATTACATCTAAAACCACCTTCATTGTTTTTGCATGCACTACCTCTTCCCCATACCCCAGTGGGCATGGAGAACAATATAACCCCTTGTTTATTTATTTATTTTCTCTGGCATCATTTTGCGTAGTGGAAGGGACACCTTTTATCCAATTGCTATTTAATATAGGTTTCATGAATAAAGTTGAAAATGAGCATCCCATGGGTGATCATCCCATTTCATTGTGTCATAGATGTTCAGGCTCTGGCTTTCTGCCAAGGGCAACGGGTTGAAGCACCTTCCGGGAAGCTGGGGGGTCAGGTTTGGGATGCGGTGGGATGGGAACGGGACTGACATCAGTCAGCAGAGACACCCGGTGGCAGAAACCCTTGAGCATGTCGCAAACAGGAACCAAAGATGCCTGTGGTTTCTGTGTTGCTCATGAGGAATTTTGTTGGTCATATCTTCTAAGAAGCTATATTTTCTGTGGTTTTATTGTTATTTTTTCCCCTCTGCTTCTTTTCTTCAGTTTTAACGCAGAAGGTAAAATAGGGGTGGAGAGGATTAGAGGAGCTCCACAGCTGATTCAGTTCTTGTGTGAGATTAGTGAGTAGAATAACCAGGTGAGATTGATGGCATTTTAGTGTGCTGATAGAAGTAACCTGTTCTGAAAACTGAATCCAGCACTTGTTTTTCCACATAGATGCATTGTATGGGCACAACTTGGACCCGACCCAGTCTGCTGTAGTTCATGTATGGTTGGAAGCCAAGAAAAGCACTTTTATCCACCAAAGAATGGCACTAAAACCGGTTTAGAGAAGGCATATCTGTTGTTGACTTTCAAAGCAGTAGTCTTATTGCCACTGCTAGCTCTGCGATTTAAACTGAGTAGTCTCTTTTTTATAATGCTTAATTATGCTTCAGCTGTTCTTTCTGCCCCCACCTCTTTCCTTATGTGTTCCCCAAAATGTATGTAGGCTCCCGACAGCAGAGTGCTGCTGGAGTGAGGGAGGCTTGCTTTGAGGATTCAGCGCTTTGAACACAGTTTGTTTACAGCAGGTATAAAGCAGAAGCATTGTTTTACACTCTGAAGGAACAGGGAAGTTGGCAACCATCCATCTGTGCAGCTTTGAAACTTGATTACTCTTTGTTTGAATAGTGATGCCCTAGATAGGTTTT
This sequence comes from Struthidea cinerea, assembly GCA_013397865.1. Lineage (NCBI taxonomy): Eukaryota > Metazoa > Chordata > Aves > Passeriformes > Corcoracidae > Struthidea > Struthidea cinerea. Next base: position 411,989 of record VZTI01003363.1, on the reverse strand, counting down.
GACAAACTCCAGATTGCAAAACAGTGTTGATGAAGCATACGTTTATGTAAGCATGTATATGTGTGTATAGTATAGATAAATATATGCATTTCTGTAAAGCCTTGTGAACGTGAATTCAAAAAGTCTCTGGTTTAGATGAGTCTCAAGGGTCACTTCTATTTTCTCTTCCCCCCAACCAAAAATACTTTGATTGTCTTCTGTGGGAATTGGGTTGAAGTTAGACGTGGGAATGGTTGAACAGATGACCCACTGTTAAAAGTGAAGGACCATTACCCAGGTATTTTCAAGTGCATCATGCAGTTGAAACTCATGTCATCCAGGAATTAATCGCTCTGAGAATGGGTGCTTTACTAACTACATTTGGTGCAAATCGTTTCCCATTTATTTTCCCTTGTCCGTGTCTGCATGCAGTTATGTACTTATGTACTGCAGCATAGCTAATTAATGTGCTGTGTAATTTAGGAGAGGTGATTTTTTTGATTTTTAACTGAACTTCCGACATGCACAGAGAGATGATTATTTTAGGGAAAAAGTGCTTCAGTGTGTATAGGATAGCAACTCTGCTGACAGTAAAAATAATAGCTCTTTGTACAGCATTTTTATGATTCAGTGCTGTACAGACACTAACATGCTCTAAACTGAGAACACTAAGCAAAACCACTTTAAAGATGTTCAAGAAGCATCAGAAGATGTACACCAGGAGGAAGTGGCAGCCCAGTAAGGCAGGGGCTGTACTAGGATTAGAAGTGGAGACTTCCTGATGGCCAGCCCTGCTCTCCTTCTTCTTCTAATTCCCAACAGGCAGCTTCTTCTTCTGACTTTTATGCCCCATATACACTTCCCATCTAAGGTCCATTGTTCAAAATTCTGCCTCAAAGTTGACTTGAAAAACAGGGAACAACCTCTGATCCAAACACAAAGCAAAGTACCTTCTACTCCATATGAAGTCTTACACTCTTATCAAAAAAATCTGTGCCATTCCTGGCTTGTATGCCTAACGACCTTGAAAAAGTCCTTGGTTTCTCTTAGATGTTAAATTACTTTTTCTTTTCTCGTATTTGGAATCAAATGATGGTCAAAAGCACGTATTCTGAAAATGTCATTTATTTATTTAAAACCTTTTATATTTGGGTGTTTAACACAAGTTATGTAAAGTGTGGTTTTAAAGCATCTGAGCATCCAGACTTGCAGTTCCCCAGGCATTTTGTGGTGAGACTTGTGCATGAGTTTATCAAACTGTGAATCATTCACTTTCTGAAAATGATGGGCTAAGTGAATTGTTCTAGATTGACACAAGGGAGTTGCTAGCCTTGCTAGTAGATTCTGACTCTCTGTCCTGCTGCACCATAGCAATTTTAGGTTGTTGCCAGTCTCTCTGATCAGTCCAGACAAGGTGTTAAACAGCAAATTTTAACAGTGGTCTGGCAATGAAGAACTGAGATTTTTATATTTTTATCTGGTTTAAAGCCCATTTTGCAGTCATATTGGTCTTCAAACAGAAGAGCGTGATTCACAGTAGTTGAGATTTAAAAGAATAAAAGCATCATTCATTCTTTTCTTGTAGCTTACTTTATGAAGAGCTTAGCGTCTGTGATACCATCCCTTACACCTCACCCAAATATAAAAGTAAATAGCAGAGTGTACATTTTTTGGGGAAGAAAATACATGTTCATGTGTTTGATGTTCTCCACAGCTCAAGCCACAGGAATGAGCTGGATGATTCGTCTGCCGCTATAAGATGGGAGGGTTCAAAGCATGGTACTGTTTTCAGCAGTTAAGCACTTAGCAACCTAAGCCACATGGAGAATTACTGGAAGTGGGAGAGTTAAAATGGGGTGTAGAGCATGTGTGCATATTTTATAAGTATATATAAATAAATACTTTATATATAAATAAACAGTGCTGCAGAAGAATACATGTCAGTCACAGTCAAAGTGGTAGAAGTGGCTCTGTTTCAGCATCAGTGGTTCTTACACCATATGTTGCTGATCTCTTGCAGTGCTTTGCTTTTGTTCAGCTAGGCCCTCCAAACTAAGCGTCCCATCATAAGGATTGAGTAGCATGAAAATGCTTAAAAGACTCTAATCTCATTAGATAAACTCATCATTTTTAGTCTGCATAATGGAAGCTTCTGAGCCAAAGACAACAAAATTGTGTTTGAAATATGACTGCTGTTATAAGGAAGAAGCAGGGATAAATCAGCCAAAGAAAATGCTGCGTTTAATGACTGATGTGATGGTCTGAAGTAGTAGTATTAGTCCTGCAGTTGTTTATCTAGCAGCAGATATTATATTAAGTTTGGAGTAATGGTGATCCCCCAAACAGAGTATTGCCTTGCCATACTGAAACTGGAAAAGCTGTATTTAACCAATGTGAACCTTCTCTTACAGCAGATGTTAGGGACACGCAGAGCTTAGAAGAGCAGAGAAGGCTTTCTCCTGATTATGCTGGTTCTATTTACCTTTAGCTGGAGAGTAAGCATATTTAGAACCAACAGTAACTTGACTGTGTTTTATATTGGTAGAGCTATGCTTTGGTGAACTGGTGATTTTCCCTGTTTAACCAGGCCAGCACAAGAACTGAGCTGATTTTCTCTCTGTTCTTTTATGAGTAATATTTAATAATGCTTCACTAGCACATCAAAGAGAAACTGTAAAGGCAGAAAAATGAAATGTCTGGTGAGAAGGTGCAATTTTGTCTTTTCTGATGTTTTCTGAAACCCTGCACTAGCCAAGGAGCCCTTCTGCTCTGCCCATTGGCATTTTTAGCACCTCTGCTGTAGCCTCCGTGTCTCTTCAAGCTTTGTCCTACAGATTGCATGTTTTGTTCCCTGGGGATCTGTTCCCTCCCATTTTCACATCTGGATGTGTTTCCTACTCCACTGGGACCTACACTGGGATGAAAATTCTGTTCTCAGCCGTGATTTTAATTCCACCTCTCACCTGGCACATAGTCCTTTCTTTGCTGCTTATCCTTCTTTGTTGTCCACTTCTGTTTACTTCTAACCATCATAGCTCTTGAAGTCTTTCTTCAGTTATTATTAACTTTCTTGAAGTTATTTCATCCAGAAGTCCTTTTCTTGCATATTCTGTATGTATTTTCCTTGTAGCCAGCTGTGTGTTTTCTGTGGCTTGCACAACCGGATCTCTCCAGAGATCTTTAGATTTTCCTTAAAGTGCCACTTCTGCCTGATGTTACACCACAGCTTTCTGTCTTCTGGTTTTTAGGCATGCACTCTCTTTTGCAGCTGGTGTTGGTGCACCTGCCCGTCTTGCATCTTATGGATTAGATCCCTGCCTGCGAGAAACTGGCAGCAGTCCTTGGCTCTGAGCTTCTGTTATGCAGATCAAAGAAATGTAAATTAACACATCCCATTAATAAAAAAGCCACATAAGCAAGTTTTGCATGCAATCATGGTACTTCTGGAAGGTTTTTTTAAACCATCCTTTAAAACGTTGTAAATAAGTTGCATTTGCCTGTACACAGTCCCCAGAAAAGATGTTTTATATTCCAGAGATTTTCAGAATAACTTTTACAGAATAAGATTATTTTAAAAAGATTAATAATAAGTAATGAAAATGCACATATCATTTTGACTGTCCAAGTGGGTGTCATTCTGTACATCATTTGAAAGCCACAGAAATAAGAAGTCTTCTATGTCAGTAGAATTCTTCCATATTGTAACTCTTCTTTTCTGCTTGGAGAGGCTTATCAAGCACTAAGGGCTAACATTTTTTGCCATTAGTCACTAAATTGCATTAAATATTTGTTTTGTGTAGATGGAATCAAAATGAGGAAGAGCTTAGGTTGAATTTTTTTTTTCTGAATTACAAATGTAAAATTTCTTGTTTTTTAAGCAAAGGCATTACTGGCACATTTTGTTGCCATCTTCTGCGGCAAAGTAATAGCATAGAGAGATCAATCAATCTGTTGTTTCATCTAAACTTTCTAAAGTTTCTAGTTAGACTTTGTCCAGGTTAACTCCAAGCATCCAGCTGGGGGTTGGGGGCAGGGGGAGAGCGAGGAGAAGGGAGAGGTACAAGCTGTTTGACATTATGAGTAATTATTGAAGGATAAGTATGTTTTTTCAAACTGGTAGAACGTAGCTACAGAATTTGGATCTGAGGGCTTAATTGCCAAAGGCTTTGATGCTAACGTGGGAGATTTCCAAACAATTCTTCATAATACAGAGTCTGTTTACAAAGATTCAAAATCTGCATTTGGATCAGAAGGGATGTTTTGGCTTTTTTTTCCTCTGCTGAAATCTTATTTTCTGAAATCTAGCATACCAATGTGGAGCTGTTTACATAGGAAGGCTAGTCAGTATTCCTTGGAATAGGAGATTGAAGGAAGAGCCTAAGCGTTTGTGCAGGCACTATTTTATGGCATCCTGTGTTTGTGCATGTCCCGAAGTCCTACAGAAATTCCCCCTCTGTTGGGGTCAGGCCTTGCCTTGCTGTGCCCTCCTGTGAAATGAGCCTCTGATGTTTTACTTGCCACTTACCAGAAAAACTTTGAACTGCTCCACCTGATGGATAACCCCAGTGGGAGAACGTAGAACCATAGCGTGCTTGCAGTCCTTTGCTTGGACTTGGTGTTGTGTAGTAGCATTTAGCTTTGCAATGCTGTAGCTAAAGTATGGGTTTGTTTATGCATTTATTATCTTCTGGGTGTATGTATTTTAGTTTTCTTAATCTCATATCAGAAAATGTAATTGAGACTGGTATTAGTTTGGAATAACAAGGTATCCCGCTTGTTAATGGGAAAATTAGTTCACAGTTTGTAGAGCAAAGAACCTCTTCAGTTTTGTTTTTCTTTTGGTATCTTGAAAAGGTCCTAGTCCAGGAATAACACCACTGTATTCTGACACTAAAAATGCTATGCAAAGTTGTAGTAGTGAAGTTCTCTAAGCTAAAAAAGTCCTCTAACCTTAGAGTTAGACCTTTTTCCTCCTCTGCTTTCACACCAGGCAGGTTGTATCAGGCTGTAATGGTCCTTTGCCCCTCTGCAACTCTTCTCCATGTGACCTCTAACCAATTCCTTCTGGTTTTACTCAAGTGCTTCTCAGGCATTTCTATCACTTTGAAAATACCCTAGTTGTGTTCCCCAAGGAGCAGCCATGATTCCTGCATGGCTGGGAGACCTCTTGTGTTGTGGTGCATCTTTTATCTTGGCTTAGGCCATGTGGTAATGACTTCTGGGTGCATCCTGCTGCCCTGCATCCTTCATCACTGTCAAGAGTGCTGCTTTTGCAGCTTGTCTGTGTTTGATTTCTTCTCATTTTCTATTTTTCCTGTGCATTTAAAAAGCTATACTCTTTTCCTTCAGAGGCCTCTTTCAATTCTCCTCTGTATTGCTGTCTGCAAAGCTCTTCAGACATCACTGAGAATCCACTGTGTGCCTGGTTTTTTTCTCCGAACTATGGATATTAGAGAGCATAGTTCAACAGACAACATGAAGCACAGAAAATCCAGGAGTTTGGAAACATAACTAGCAAACCTGTAAACCTCCTACAGCCACATTCTGTCATTCTCACACGAAGCAGAGACTTGGTTTTGATCTGGACTAAAAGACAGGTGATACTGCATGTTAAAACTACATTAAAACTACATGTTAAAACTGCTTTGGGTATGTTGACTTCAGTTGTTCGTTACAAAGGCTTTTATAAAGGGGGAAAAAAAGTAATATTTCAAAATTGCAGAAAGCATTCTTTTTGTGTTGTTTTCTGAGGAATACATGATGATAGGGTTTGAAGATTTCCCTAGATTGAATTTCTTCCACCTTATATTCTCATATGAGAGTTTATATAGTATGTCCTTACTCAGTGAGAAGAAAGAAACCTGATCTTTGTGTGGGCTGTTTACCAGACCAGTGGATGCTATGAGACTGAGAGGTGTTTCCAATTTAGTTTCATTGAGTGGTATGCTGACTGCATCGGATAGCTGAGCTGGGATTTCTACTGCAATCAGTAATTTTATAAAGTTCTCCAGTAAATAATTACTTTAATTATTGAAAAGTATGAAATAGACCTAAATGAGTTTGTTAATATTAATGCTTACTGTACTTTCTGAAGTTACTGAGCTTGTTATGGACCTGGGCTAATATATTCATAAGAGTAAACAAATGCAGCTGGCCTTCCTGTTCATGGACAAATAGGAAAACACCTTGGATTTCTGCAGGTTAGTATCAAAATTGCTCCTGGAGCATTTCTTTCCCAACCATTATTTCTGTCTGTGGGCTTTTTATTAACTGTTTAGTTTGTCTGTTACCCGTTACTGATAGGTTCTGATTATTCGTCTGTGTTGCATACTTCTAGATCCATTCCTTAAGTGTCTGATGGCTAATTGAAACAGGGTTAGAGAAATGAGAGATTCCAACAGCATGGCTGTATGAACTTTTTATTTTACAAATACACCTCTTTGAGACCTGGTTTTGAGAGTGTTTTTGTGATCCAAAGGTCATCAGATTGCATGCTCTATAAGAAAGCAAGTAGAAGTGGTACTTTGTAAAGTACTTGTAGATCTTGCTCAAAGGCATGTCTGTAATGTTTTTTAAGTATTTTTTTCAGCTGGACTGATAAATACACAGTTTCATTCTTCTCTAAATAGAAAGATGTGTGTTTTTTGTGTGTGCTGGACCTGTGACAGATGTAAGAGGACAAACCCCGTCATTTTAATGCAGGTCCTCCAGCTTCTGTTCCTTCTCCCTACATATATGTCTATAATGATCTTTCTGGGGAAAAAAGCTGTGTGAAAAAGTAGGAGAAAACCTGTGTGGGGAGGAGGAGACAGGGAGCACTGTGAGTGCACCCGCGGTTTGCAAGCATGATGTCATTCCAATTTGCACTGCTAGGGGATGAGCTCATTGGGGAGGGGCCTTGCAGATTTACAGCTGTGCCAGTTCATCTCTGGTTTCATTAACATTCTCCAGGCTCCCTCTTTGAACTAAACAACAGGCACTGCGTTATGAATTATTTAAAGACCTATGAGAGCTTCTACTAAATAAAAACAAGCATCAGTGCAAAACAAAAGAGTGAACTCTCTATTTTGCTTCCACAATGTTGTTAAGAGAATGGCATCTCTACCATTCCCAAAAGGATAAGCAGGTTATTTTTTTCTCCCCCCATTCCTGCTCCTTAACATTTTTGCACTACTAGTTTTCAGCAGCAGTCTGAGTTGCCTTTTTGTGGTGGGTGGGCATGTAGACCTAATGTGTGTATGTATGAATGTTTCTTGTTTAGATGCAGTATAGTGCTGGCAAAGCTGTATTATTCCACTCAATAACTGGGTTTTAATTTCCAATAGAAGTTTAAATATAAAACTTGGGCTCTTAGAAGAAAACAAGCATGCTCTTCTATTTCTAGAGCCCACGTTAAGACTAATTTTTTTTTTTTTTTAATAACCCATAAGAAAGTACCTGAGAACTAAATAGGTTTGCCTTTCACTATTTTAAGGAATTTGACTGGGTTTAATATAAGATAGAGTAGGCTTTTCCATACACAAATTTAAAAAAAAAATTTACAATTCTGCTTCCCCTGTGGAGGAAGTTAGCTTCCTAAAATGTCTCACAATCCAGCCTGGGTGTTTGTCAGAGACCATGCCATTTTGCAAATGGGTCAGAGCAGCTATTTGAAAATCAGATAAAGTACCTGGGAACTGCATCTGCTGTACTCTGCGTCCTGCCTGGCTGCAGGCTAGAGGCGTTAGTGCATTTGTATACTTAGATTCACTGAAATTATCCTCAGAAATGCGTTCTAACAAATTTTTCTAAAGATTGAGATGCTAGGTTGAGATGTCATGTTCAAAGGGTGAATTGTGCCTAGCATCTGGAAATACTTCAGGACTTCTCTAAGAAGCAAGATAAATCTTCAGTATTGTTTGGGTTTCTCATAGGTACCTTTTACCTTCTTCCTTAGTGGAACACCTGCCTTCTGAGATGAGAATGGGGTGATCTTCTGTACTTCTAAACTCTTATTATTGCTGCTGTCTCCAACAGCTTTATAGGATTATTCATTCCTGATGTAAAGTGCTTTAGCCACTTCTTGTAGATGCATCTGTCTTGGTAGCTGTAGGACAGTAAGCAGTACAAATACAGGGAAATCTAAAATAAAGTAGAGGTTGGGTTTGAGTAAGCAGTGGGTTTGCTCGAAAAGCACTGTGTCCCCCTTTCAGATTTTCGTTTGGGGTCTGGGGAGAGTCTGAATGTCCCAGAAGTGAAGAAACAGGTGAATGATTTGCTGGGCAATAATACTCAAAAAGCTTGTTGCTAGGGGAAAAAACTCAGTCCAAAGGCCAAGCTGGTTTGTCAGTCAGTTCACCAAAAAGTGGCCCAGTAAGAAAATCATTGTTTCCTAAAATTACTGCAGCCTGTTGGAGCATGGCAATTCTGCACTAGCTATTCTCTTCTCTGAAGGGAAAAGAATATTTTCTGTGTACAGTACTACAGGTAGGTTCTTAAAAAACTTCTGCTACTGTAGGTGTGCAAGGACTTGGTGTAATTCTTGTAGTCTCTATAACTTGAACAGATGAAGAAGCAGAATGCTTTTTAACTTCATGAAAATATTCTAGAAGCATGGGCAGCAGGTAACAGCTCTTCAGCGCCTATAAAATGCTTCAGCTAGGAGCCTGCTAGTGGTCCCTGTCCTTCTCCTACTCAAGGAGCATTAGGAATATCTGCAGAAAAGCAAACAGACTTGCAGTTTAAGTGCTGGCTTCCTTATAGTCAGCTTTATCTGTGACAGACAAATTGCATACCATGCCAGCTTGTATACTTTCAAAATAGTACTCTTTTAATTTCACACCATGAATGGGAGCAGTGCCAAAATACACTTATTTAGAGGTGAACTCAGAATGACTTCAGCATTAACAATCCAGCATGTCCCTCTGTAAAAAAACCATAATCTTCAATAAACACTTTTTAGTTTCCAGTATTTTACAGCATGTTTTGTATAGCTGTGCTCAAGGATGAACTTAATCTTTGCATTCAGAGACAAAAGCAAAAATAAGCCTGCTACCCAGATTTACAAGTTTTGAGACAAGCCCACACCTTGATGTTGTGGAAGGAAGGTTTAAGTAATTGTTTTGTAAAGTTCCCTTGAAATGCTCTTGTGGATGCTGTTGGTTCCAGGAGTAATGAAGGAGCGGGATCTGCTCTTGGTTTCACTACTGAATTGGTAGCACCAGCTGATTGTGGTGGTGTAGCTGATGCTAGGCAAACTCCTTTGCTCCTTTGCCTTTCCATATGTAAAGTTGGGACTATTTTGCTATACTGAAAAAATGAAATAAGAATGGGATCTTCCTTTCAGTGGATTGAATATGTCTTGTGTAAGCTGTTGTGGTCAGGATATCTCCTCAATACAGAGGCCAGTTGACTTAGAGGTCAGTTCATCTTACCCTGAAGAAAACACAAAGTGGGAGATGGAGTTGGCCAGACAAACATCCAGTGCCATGTTAGGTGCCATGAGGCGTTTGAGATGCCTGTGGGAGCTCTGGATGTGACTCACATAGCAGCTAATGACTGTGGGGGGCAGAGGAGAATACGCTAGAGCATCTCAAAGATGCTGGATGCCTAAATTTAGACAAGCACAAAATTGACCCTGCTGGTAGTGTCTAGTCTTGTGTTTTGCTAATTATTGTGACCAGGTTTCTGTTGACAGTAACAGAAGCGCAGGCATATAGCACCTGAATCCCACCATGTGTCAGACAGCTTTGCATGTATTTTTAACCCACCCTTTAGCTGAAGCTCAGTGTCATGTATCCCCTGTATTTTGGTTTAAAAAATCCTCAAAAGGAATGTTTTAAAAACTTCTTTATTGCTTATGGCAGTGGATTTTAAAACATACTGATGCATTAAAGACATTTTGTTTCCAAACATAAAAACGTTTCTGTGAGAGAAGAATTTCTTGACAGAAACCAACACTTCAGTGCAGATCCTAAAGCTGGAGCAGTCCTGGCTGCTGCACCAACAAGCACACACTTCTAGGCACTGAGAATAAAATGTGGAGCTTTGAGCAGGGGGATGCAGAGGGAGAGGTAGTGCTGCTTTCCTGCTAGCCTTGATGAAGATACAAGTAGGTTTCAGAACTGTGGCTAAAAAGCATCCTTCAGTTATAGCAGTTAAGCATATGGAAACTACAAATCAAATGTCATTGCAAGTGGCTTGCGGGTGAGTGAGAATAATCAGTGCTCTCAACTATACCCTATTTGTACCCAGGAAGCTGAATAATCGAGCTGGAGGCAATATTTTACTACGTTTGAAAGCTTGAATACAGGCATGGATGTCCTAGATTTGCTACCAAAGCCATCTGAATATTTTTTCTGGATTTTGCTGTATTTTTTAAGATACTGCTGACTATAGGTGTAATGGGAAAAGATGGGTTTGAGGGTGGTGGAAGGAGGGAAACCACCACTTGGTTTCATGTATTAACAAACTCAACAGGGTGCAGTTTTTAAATTCAGGGCTGGGTTTTGATTTCCTGAGGTGCAGCTGAGATTTCCAGATTCCTGCGGTTGTAAGAGCTTTGCCTAGAAGATGGGGGGTGCAAGTTTGAACTTTATCTGCTGGCATCGTGCCCGGTGGTCCCTTGCCTGGGCCTAATCCTGAGCTGTCATATTAATGGAAAGCAGTGGTGCTGTTGTGCTACCTTCTCCCTAACACCAAACATTTTACCTGTGGGGGACCTTGGCTTGCTAACTTGGAGCTGACTTACATGTGTGTGAGTCTCTGTGTGTGTGTGTGTGTGTGTGTGTGTGTGTGTGTGTGTGTGTGTATAAATAAATAAATATTGTTGTATTGATGTATTTTAATTTGTGCTCCTCTGTAGTTATTATTTCAGGAGCTCACATTTTGAAAACAACTGTTTCACAGTGACCTGACGTGCACATTTTCATGCGGCCATTTCTAGTACTCGGTTTCCAGAATGGTGTTTTAGATTGATGGGAGCATTTTTTCCTGGTTTAGAAATGCATCGCAATTTATCCACTCAGCTCTTGCTTAATTCCGCATTTCATTTACCTAAATAAATAAAGAAATTTGAAGTAATTCATCAAACTCCCTTTTACAGGGCTTAGGTCATAATACCAATACATTTAAATCCTATAGTAAGTGCCAAACAGGCATTTTCTGGGTTGATGGAGGTTCTGTTTTAGAGGGGGGAAAAAAACAGGGGTAGAATTCCTGGTGTAAACTAAATTTTACAGGATTAGATCCTTGATATTTATGACATCTTGAAGAAAATACATACTTTTCATTAGCTGACCATTTGATTTTTTTAATTTGGGAACTTCTTGAAGCATTTCGTGCAGTGCACTGCTGATACTGCAACTGATGGTTGTTTCCATGAGGCTTGGAATAGCCAGTCATGTGCAAAAACATTGATTTTAGCATATCTAGCTTAAAAACAGCACAGGAAAAAGGATTTCTTGGGTAAAGGAGCCAAATATTTGTAGAAACTTCTTGTTGAATCTTTTGTGTTCCCTGCTGGGAGTTTCTCCAGTGGAAAATTAGTAGAAATTAAGTCAAGTAGCAGGTCACCAGGGCTGTCAGCTGATTTCTGAGTGGAGCAGGTATTTATTTGCTCTTTCCACCAATAACTATATTCTTGACACCGCTATAAATGAATTCTAAAAAGCATTGTGCAATCAATTACCATTCCACATTAGCAAGCTGAGGTTCACCTTGTTAAACTTCCCTTGTCAAATTATATTCTAAGAGAAGAAAAAGGCAACATATAACTTAATGAAATATTTCTTGAATGCAAGTATGGAGGCCAAAAAGAGTACCGCTTTTAGCATGTCTGTTTTTAATTTATAGAGGACTATGGGCTACTGAAGCAAAATTTCAGCTACTGATTTCTCCCAGCAGTCTAATGTGGAAGAATGCAATCAGTAAATGTGCTGAAATCCTCTGGACTATACGTGTAGCTATGCAGTGTCATCTTCTAAGATGCATGATTTTTCGTCTGACAAAAACTTCCATGGGAAAAAAAGTTGGGAAAATGGATACTCCACAGTTGGATTTTAAAGTACAGTTAAAATTCTGGCTGCAAAAAAGCTTCTCTAAATGTTTGGTTTTTACAGATTTCTGTTCATAGAATTTGAAGCTGAAGTGAGGCTCGAGTTAACAAAAATAAATCTTGACCCCACAGATTTTGTCCCTGTGATTTAGCTTTGGGAACAGACGTTATGCAGGTCCATGCCAGAAATCATTAGATAAAATCTCTCTCTTTAATAGCAGTTTCTCTTCAACCAGTTTTTAAAGCAAATGTCCCTTTTCATAACTGATATTGTAATAACCCCCAGCCCACTCACAACGACTCAGGAATACTGGATATCACTTTTGCAAACATTTTGCGGTATTAGAGAACATACTGCACATGTATTAAAGAAGTACTGTTCCATGTTATATTTAGTGAGCATACAGCCTTTGCTTGCTGTATTTTACTCTAAACTTAACTTGTGAAAGTTTATGTGAAGGCAGCTTCTAAAGTCGCATATTCTCTGATTCTAGTTAATCTTCTTTGATTCTTTCAATAATGGTATTTTTTAAAAAAATCAACTGAGAAAGAAACTGCTTATTCTTGAGGAGTAAAAAATTAGGAGATCAGTCAGAAAATGAAGGCTGTGATTGCATTTTTGATTACTGCATTCAATTAATCTGAAATCATGACTGTTCACCGTGACAATAATACCACAGCAGAATTGTGTTAGACATTTGGGCTTCCCTGAATAACTCAGATGCCCTCTGGGCTAAAATGTGAAGCCAGATTTACTTCTACACGTCTCTGATTCAAGAGTGATGCAGGAAGCTCTGTTGATCACATTGTCTGATTGCAACAACTGATTGCAGTGACATTTTGGGTTTTTTTTTAAACTTTTTTTGGGAAAGTTTTCACCTTAAGATTTTTCTGAAAAACTGGTCCTTACAATGTTGTGCTGGGTTGTGTGTCCCAAATTACTGGTTATTCTAGAAGCGTGAGTGTGGACACACATGCAACAACACAGTTCTATTTTGCTTTAGATTTTCATTAAGTATTTTGAAAAGATAATATTTTTGATAGAACATCCACCATCAAGTGATTAAGATGGTTCAGACATGGTCTTCTTGAGTCTGAATACCAGAATAACATGTCTGCTGAAGCTGACCGCACATGAATATGTTTAAAACATCCCAACACATGTAGCTTTATGGTACAGTCAATAGGTAGCTATTTAAATTTGTCTCAGGTATGTTGCTTGGGAATGAGGTATGCTGAAGGAAGGTGTGAATTATGGAAGTTGACCAAAGCTTTGTTCTTTCTTTTTTTGATTTGACTGTGTGTTTGCACCCAGCACTATCCAGTTGAAAATCTTTGGGTTTTACTTATTCACCTTTGGCTAAGGTGTAGGTGTTACTTAGGAGTGTGTTTATCTAAACACCGCTAAACTGGGGACAAATCTTTGCAGTTACCAGCAGTTCCATTATCTGGGATGAAATACAGAAACCAGACCAGTTCAAACCAGTGGGAGTCTTACGCATTCCCATGCTGGCATGCTTGGGCCACTGACAGACCAGTGGGAGCAGGAGGGAACAGCTTTCTCTTTCTCCTCCTGGGATGGGTCTGTGCTCAGCCAGAAACATGCTTGGTCATCAGATGTCAGCCTGCATGAAGAGTCAGGTAAAATAAAATGCTCGGCAATGAAGCTGTTGCTTTTTCACCTCCTGTTCTGTGGAGTGGTTGTTTATTTTTTGTTGGGTTTCTGCTTTGGAAAGTTGGGATTTTCCCAGTTCCCAGTACTGCAGTCCCAGGGGCAATGCAATTGGTGTTGTAGTGCCAGGACTCCATGCACTGCTCTTCATGAGCCAGGTATGGCAGCAAGGAGTCACACAAACGTCATCCTTGGAGTTATTTAAAGAACAAGGAGAGTCTTTACAAAGCAAGGCTGCTGACACTCTTGGCTTTCCTAAGGCGAGCAGTCAATGCCGGCAGAGGAACCACAGATGGACGCGTTGCGTAACAGCCTTGCTGGTCGGCTGGTTGATGTATCCCTTGTGACAGAGCATCCCTTCAGCGCAGCAGTGAGCAGGGAGGGCAGGCAGGAGAGCAGGCGTACGGAAACTGTCACAAGCTGAATCTGCCCTTGAGTTTATCTTCAAATCTTCAAAACAAGTCCCTGGTTACAACCTGAGACCAAGAGAAATCAGTCTGAAAGCGTGTGTTACTGTTTTAATAATACTTTTGCTTGTGAAATATTCTTTGGAGGCTGTGTCGTTACAGATGCTTGCTTCATAGTGATTATCATGCTCTGCATATTGCTGAATATCTTTTGTTAGGAAATCAGTTTCTGGATCATGTACAGACACAAACACGTGACTATGATTTTTTTTCCGGCTTTATAAGTTAGTACGTATTTTTTTAAGATATTTCTTTAAAGTGAAGGACAAATATACATTGGGTGCATGATTCTTTATCTTATTTTATATGTAATCAATAAAAAATTCAACTATAAGGTCTTACACAAGAGGATGGAATATGAAATGTAAAACAACAAAAAAAAAGGGATTTGAGTAATAAAATTGTACTTTTTTAGTTTTATGTGCATATGCACATGAGCTCTTTTTCTTTGTTCCATTTTGCCCCAATTTGTTCATGTACATTATTACAACATGAGTAAAAATGTCCAGCCATTGTAATCAATGGCTCTGCCATGTATTTCTTCATGATTAGCAGTCATCCCTGAAGCACAAAAATGCTTTTTTTTGCCAAACTGTCACAAATATGGTTTTAATCTGCTTTAGTTGGCCACTTTGCAAGACCCGTGGTTCTCCAAAGTTCCAAGTCAAGCAGTTTTATTCCTTTTGTCCGTATGGAGTAGTACCTGAAGCATACAGATATTTTGGGAAGGGATCCATGTTTGCTGTCAGAGATAAATACCTTTGTGATAATGCAGACCAGACCAAGGGGTGAGTTGAACCTACTACTGAAGCTGCAGCCACAATGATCAGGGCTGTAAGAATATTGTCATCTTTGTTTGGGAAAAGGAAACACCCTACTAAAATACACTTGGTATCGCTTGGGCTTCCTTACTCCCAGCATGCTCTAAAGAAAGATGCTGGCCTAAATATTCTCATCTGCTTAGATCTGCTGTGCAAACAGCAAAATCCTGTCACATAAAGGATGGAGAGCAACTCCCACTTCCCAGGGGAGGAACTCTTTGCCGGGCAAGTTGTCAGACATGTCTCCATAGTCACTTGTGTCAGGTAGATCATACTAGGGATCCAGGAATACTTTCCTATCTACATCTTTTCCTTAATGGCAAGTTACATGAGGACTTTGTGCTGGAGGTGGAATACGGCAAAAATTAATTTAAGCTAGCCGAGGGATTCAGTGACCCCCTGAGTTGTGCTTGGTAGGGGAAAAGAGTCAAGGTTGTGTGTGTATAAAAAAAGGTTGTTGAGGGGAAGTAAGAGAGAAATAATATGGTTTATCTGTTCTAAAAAGCCAAAGGGTGATGGTAGAGATGAGACTGCTATCAGCTGCACTGGAGAGTTGCAGCTGCATTGCAGTTTTTACATCTGTATTGAGATGTGCAATGGAGAAATAATAAATTCAGTCACCTTCATTTTTCTGGGGGAAAAGTGACCAGAAATGATGGACATTCTAAAGATATGTTATTCTTTAAATAAAACTGGTAAATTTTCAGAATGCAGTAGTGTTCTGCAAAGACAGTGTATAGCTGCAGTGCTCCAGCTTGCACAAAATACAGTGTATCTACAGGATAGTAATGTAATCCCCTTGTGGAAGTGCTCATGTGTGTATTGTATTAAAACCTGTTGTCAGGTGAATGCTGCTTTCAGTGATTCATGAAGAAGTAACTCATTCTCCATGAAGACCATGTCTCTTTTGTCCAGAGTAGCTAACACACTAACTGGGGGCTCCCCAGAGAGCAGCGAGGAGGAGACTGTGGTTGTCCAGGACTGCAGAGATGACTTGATGAAAGCAGATATTAAGCAGGCACCAAAACCTGACTGCCAGCTGCTCACAGGCTAAAGCTTCACCTTTTCATCTGGTTTTTGAAAAGATTTATTTGTTTGGTAATGTCTTTCTTTGCGTTAACCTTAGAGTTTTCATTAAATCGTAGAGGTTTTTTTCTCCCTGAAATTCTTTGATGATTGTTGGAAAATACAAGCATACTAGGGAAAGTCTGGTGTCAGGAAGAAAAGGGAGTGTAGAAAGACTGGAGCAGTGCATCACAGAGAGACTAAGATGAGGGGGGAGGATGTTTGAATTTATGACAATTGTGGACAGTCTGCCTGACAGTGTGCAGAGTGGGATGTGCCTGCATTTGCTGTTCTCCCAGCTTTCCAACCCTGTGTTTCCAGTGGGTATGATTTTAAGAGTAAACTAATAACAGTGCTTCTCTGAGACTCCATTCTGAAGAAAGAGGTTCCATTGTCACGTACATAGAGAATTCTTTAAATAATTTTAGCTAAAATTTAAATGTCAATGCCTCTGTGACTATAAATACTCTTTAGTGTGGAACATTCCACATGCTTAGCCACTTCTACATTTGTGATCTGAATACAAAGAAACTAGACCATTAGGTCATTGCAAATTGTATGAAAATAGAAAAAAAAAGATGGAAAATGTTGTACTTCGTTGACTAATAGCGGAAAAGAGTCCACTTCTTTTTCTGAGAGGAAGAAGAGAATTGAATTCTGTAATGGAAAACAGTGTCTTCTTGTCATTAAACTCTGTATTGTCTTTGATAGATGGAAACAGAAATTAGTAGTATCAACTGTAACGTGGACGTTTCAGTAAGACTTTAGTAGAATTTTACAACATGCGTCTCTAGTTTAATACAGAGTACTGCTTGCATAGGACAGTATGGAAAGTGGTGAAGATGTTAATGAAGTTAATTTTTTGTGTGATTTCTTTTGGGGACTGTTACGGTTGTTTTTGTACCTCTCTCAGCAGCAGGAGTAACTTTATGGAAGTCTGAGAATGGATAACATGAGCATAATAACAGACCCACAATAAGTGACTGGCTGTTTTATGTCATGATAATTATCACTTGTGATATTTGTGAGAGCCATGTTTTCCTAGACAAAAATAATAACGAAAAAAAAGGTGGTGAGCAGGTTTTTCTATGTAATTTGAAAACTACAAGAGCATATTCATTAACTGAGTCTGTACAGCACTATTGTATTGTGGCTTTATAAACAGCTACTAACACAAATGCATGCATTACCAAGGAAATGTTTCTGTCTAGCAGAAAAAACTGGGGAACAAGCTGGACCTAGTACTAACCAGAAGCTGGGTGGTGTATTCTCAATTTCCCTTTGATACCTGTAGGCCACAGCTTTTGGTAGTTTCTTGTAATGAAAAAAAGGTTGAATTCAGAGCAAGAACACTAAAGATGACAGCAGAGTTAAGCCAGATGCATTCTTCTGCTACCACATATTATGTCAGTGGTTTCATTCTTTTCAATGCAAAGCATTCAAGTAATTAAAACCAAACAAAAACACAACAAAAAGCCCTGGACTCATAGAGCAAACATATTTGATAGCACAATTAATGTTAAAAGCATCTTGGAAAAACATTTAGATCAGTAGTACTTATAAATGTTCTTGATACCTCCCTTCAGTTTTATTCCATCTAAACTGACCATCTTGTATGCTGACAATACTTTATCAAAAATAAGTTTCATAGGACTTCTTATCCATTTTTATTTGCATATCTCCAGATCATTTATTAAGTTCTGCCTTTATTTCACTCTAAATGTAAGTAGGTATTTTCATTATTTCCTATAATGGTGTTACAGATCAAATGTAAACTGCTTGGAAACAAATGCAAGGGAAGGCAATAATTTGCAGACCAGTTTTGCCCAAATTTCCTACTGTCCCGGTAGAACCATATGTCATAATTGCTGCCTCCAGTTTTTCTGTGTCCTCTACCACTTCGGAAGGTGTTTTATGTATTGCAGGTTATTGAATATCAGCCTTCCTCTGCTCTCAAATTGTGTGGTATCCACCCTGTGCTTGACTATGCAATCTTTATTTTTTGATGATTTGGTATTATTGTGTTGCATTTGTCTCAGTTACAGGGTCAGATTCTAACTTCAGGTCCAGTTTGTTTCACCAGGATTGTTGCATGTGTTTTAAAAACATAACCAACATAGCTCTGAGCAACCTGGTCTAGTGAAAGAGGTCCCTGCCCACGGCAAGGGCACTGGAACTAGATGATCTTTTGGGTCCCTTCCAACCCAGGCCATTCTGTGATAAACTATATTTTGTTTTTTGTTTTTTTGTTGACATCTCTCCATAAAAGGGCAATGCTTTCACTTCCCTCAGAGAAGGGAATCAAAGATGAGAAACCAGAGCTCAGAAATTTTGTGAAGGATTAAATGACTTCCCTGTAGCTTTAAAGAGAAACCACTGTGTATCCATAATTGTCATGAGTCATCACTCATACTACTGGTTTTTGGATGCTAGAACTGTTAATAAGTGAATAAATCCACTTTAAATGGTGGTGATGGGGTAAAAGGTGAAATGCTTATTTAATTTAAGATAGATCTGAAGGTCTGATATAGATGCTATAATGTTACGTAGTATAAGTGTCGTGTGGCGTCTTGTTTGATGGTCTTAGTGCAGTGTAATGCAAAGTAGTGGTGCAAGGTCCTGTTTTTCCTGCCATGACAAACATTTTCAGTTAATGCTATTGCAGCAAGAATGATCATTCCCAGCTGCAACATCACCAGATTTATGTGTGAAACATTCCTTTTCACACTGGGACTTGTACCCATGGTATACTTCAAAAGCAAAGGTCTAGGTCTAGTGTTGCGGTTTTTAACTCTCATTATTTGGGATGCTGGGCACCTAACAATCCTACATTAATGAAGAAAAATGATGACTAATCTGCCACCACTGCTCCTTGCAAACATCTATCAGTTAGAAAATTATACTCCAGGAGAACATCCTGAGCTGGGAAATACAGAAACAATTTTGACTGTTTACAGACTAAGGAGAGGCCTTCTATAGGAAATTATTTTAAACTCTTCTTCAGTGGGATTGTTAAGGAGGAGCATCTTCAGTGCAGTAGTGTTGAGTGGTGAAGAAATATATATGGTCATGGAGTATAATATCTGCTGTCAGTGAACTGGCTGCCATCTAGAATAGGTAGTCTATATGGTCCATGTGTTCTCATTTTCTTGTGGATATTGCTCTGCTGTACATAAATCCATAAATTCTGGTGCAGTTATTCCTGCCTGGGATTTCTTTGACAGTCACATGCATATGCGGTACCGTGTACATGCAGGGGACAGTGCTCTTCGAAAACCCCAACTTCTCCACACACTGACTGTGCAGATGGCTTGCTCAGCCACAGAAAGCTGGCAGCCCTAGTGATGCTTTAACATGGATGTGTAGTGTCAGGCACCTTTGGCTCATGCCTGGTAGGTTCTACTCTGCCCAGAAGCTTCAGTGGCATTTCCTTACTGTCCATTCATCTTCTCCATCTTGTTGTTTTGTAGTGTCTGTTTTTATATCCATCATTTTTGAAATGTCTTCAGTTCTTATCTGTGCAGCAAAAGTTTAACTCATGGGATGAGGAGATGGCTATCTAAGAGGTTGTATTTGGCTCCTTTAGAAGAAATTAAGTTGTTTTGGACCTTTGAAAGGTTTGAAGAGTTGTTTAAAAAGCAAAAAGAAAGACAGATGCTTGACTTAAATATATTTCTTCTTTATAAGAGATGGTTCAGTGAAGAGATGGCTTTGTGCCCTAATTGTTTCAACGCCAGATGCCCTTGTTAAAGATGCTGTGTAGGTTAAGCCTGGATAATATCTGGTGGTGGTACTTTAATACCATCCCTGTCCAGCTCCATGGGGTCCCGCGTGCCCCCACAGACACATGGGCAGTGATTTCAGTATTATGGTTGGTAGCAAAGAGTCGGAAAGGGTACTTGCGTGTGTTCCGGCAGCAGCATTTATTGCATCTACACTGTCGAAGGTTGCAGAGGGAAATACCAACATGATCCCGAAACTCACAGTTTTATCCAGGGGCGGGGAAAAGGCGGGACTAGGGAACAGGGACCAATGGGGAAGCTGTGGGGGAGTGACGAGGGGTAGAGGCTAACAGCAACCAGGGAATTCAAACTTGGATAGGTTAACATAGCAGAACATTGCATCTTGAGAGAAGCCTTTTTGGTCACCCTAACCCAAGGAGGTTCTTTTGGTACTAGGGACTTGTCATAGTGAGAGCTCTCTGTCCTTTGTAATATGTGTTCACTGGCCACCACAGTACTTCAGAGGCAAGTAATGGCCAGGTGAAATTTCAGGTGCTAAGCAAACAACAGAAACCTGCCATCTGTAATTGTGAGATTTAAAAGAACAGGCAACCTGCCTGAAAAATCTGAAAGACCTAGTGGTAAACTGTGTGTCACCCGAAACAAGCTTATACGGTGTAGAGTGTGTGCAAGATGGTGATGCTTACTGCACAATGTATTTTTAATATGGTGGTATCTATTTCAGTCTGTAATCTAGCACTCTTTCCTAAAACAGAAGGACTCAGGCCTTCTTTAGCTCTTCAACACATTGCCAGTGTGTTGTCAGAACATCAGCTTGTCTCTTGAGTCATCATGGCATAAAATTGGCAAAGGCAGTTCCTTGACACTGGAATAGCCTCAGGGGCTTTGCTTTGTATCTCTTGTGTGTAATTTGGAGGAACTGTGGATTGCTATAAAGTACATCAGTCAGATCTCTGGCTGACTGAGATACTTTCATTCCGAAACTCCTTCATGTCTCAGAAATGAGATGTATCCTGAACTGTGGCTTGATAAACATGGAAGGAGCTTGATGTAAGAAATGCTGAAGTTCCTAGGTATGTTCACATCAAAAAGGCAATTGATAGGAGGCAATGTCATAGCAAATAAAGTAATGATGAGCTTGGAGCTTCTGCTCTCCATGTCTGGTAGCTCAAAAACAACAGAACAGTTGCAGAAATAACTAAATCAAACCTGCTGCAAGGTAGTATTTGTCTCCTGAATAACGTAACTAGATTTCTCTGCTCCCTGCCCTGGAACATGATTGAAGCCCAGACATGAGGACAATGTACAGAGGAGGGAGAAAATGAGGAAAAGAAGAATATCCAGAGCCATAGCTGATAGAAGATGTATTGGAATATCTAGAATGTTCTGTTTGTGCTTTTTTAATCTGGTCACAGATTGTAAGGAGATTTTTAACTCTCATTGTAGTGTAGTAACTCTCATAAGTGTAGTTCCTGGGGATCGGATGATACATTAATTGTAGGAATGTCCCTATTGCATCTTCCTTTGAAACAGTCAGTGCTGGCTGCAGAGTACTGGACCAAGTGGTCTGTAGAGTCCCACATACAAAGTATGAGAGTTTATATGTTATTGGTATTTGTACCATACACCCTACTGCTCTACCTGAAAAGTAGCTGGAAGTGCTGCTATCTCAATAATGATCTTTCCTGAGAAAATGAAAACCGAGAAAGGAAAAGCATTAAAATCTGGTCTCTAATTAGGCTGGATGTAAAGATAAATGGCAGTTGTGTATGTTACTACATTTAAAAGGAAACATTTTCATCACCTGTTCGAAACAAAAATATTCAATAGCACTGAATAATTCCAACTTCATTAGCTGTAAACAAGCAGTGAACAGAACAGCAGTGGGGTTCTACTGTTCCTTACAGGTGACTGAGCTATCCTTGTGAGTCAAATCATGGCGATTTCAACAGGAGCAGGGAAATAACAGTGTCCTTGTAGAAGATGAGGACAAGACCATATTAACAACACTTGGAGCAGCTTTGCTCATGATGGATGTACTCTTATTAATGAGATGAACACAAACTTGTAGGATGATTAGAGAAATGGTAAGAGAACCCATCTGAGAGGTGTACCTGGATGCTCTTCACAGACGTCTGCATAGACAAAATAGCTTTGAATTAGCTATCGCAGGTACTGCAGTCCATGTAGCCCTGCAGAACAGGTCCAAGGACAGGAGATGAAGGGAAGTTGGGACTGGAGAGGACATGATGAGCTAACTCTGTGTCTTCTCTGTTCTGAAGCAGGTTTCTAATGGATGGAGAATGACAGAAATCCAACCAGTTGTGAGGTGAACCATAGCATGTGCCTCCTGAATGGCTTCAAAAGCAAAGAACCCCCTGGAAGATAGTTTACAGTGCTGTGACCTTTTGGCTTGTGTATGCCACAGAAACAATGGCTTAATGGTTCCACTCTTCAGGGTATACAGTCTCGCTTTGGCAGGGAGCAGAGGATCATCTCAGAGGTGTTTCTTGCTTGAAGTCTCCAGATCTCTTTTAGCAGTACTGGCAGCTCTGTTCTGGACTCAGCGTTGTCCAGAGTCAGTGGCTTTTTATTTCCAATTCTCTTTGCTTCTTGCTTGAAAAAAATAAGGATTTGGAGAGCTCAGGAAGAATGACATGTAAATATTAACAATAAACAGAAACTGACCCTTGGGTTGTTTTTGAGACTGACTTGAGTTCAGCAAAGTGCTTGCCGTGTTGTTCACAGTAGTAGATATGTGTAGCAGCAGAACAACATGCCTGTGGCTCTTTCATTTTGTGGGATGAGGACTTGCAGGTTTTTTCAAGTGTTTCATCAATGTATGTTTTATTAGAAAAAAATTATACTTCAATGTGTGGCAGAAAAAAAGTTAAATATTATTTTAAGCTTGACTTACAGCAACTTTTTTAGAGATAAATTGTGCTAAACAAATTATCCATGTATGTGCATTAGGACTGTATATATGCAGTAATACTACAAAACATATTTTGGGGATATGAGACATTCATACAGTGTGGGAATCATGCTGTTTGCAATAGATAAGAGGGAAAGAAGGAAGAGCAAAACATTTCTGACCTTGCATTTTCTCTTACTTTGGGAAAGACAAAGTTCATGTAGCATCTTCTATAAGGATATCTTCAGCTAGTCATTCTTCTTAGAAGTTAAAGAAGATTTATGGACTTCTTGTTTTGTTACTTCTCCATCTTTTTTCGTGTTCAGTGTGGTAATTTGTATTGCACTGAGCAAGTGGTCCAGCCCCTTTCCCTGAGGAAAGCACCGGAACTGTGAAGTTTTCTTTCTCTAAACAGTACCCCATCGAAGTGATCTCATTTATGAGTGGGGATGTACCTGTGAACAAACTAGAACAGTAGCATAAGGCACAGGCAGGAAAGGGATGGAACATGAATATTTTGGATAAGATTTGGAGTAATTGGTCTGTTGCTTCAGGGCACTATTGAGACTTGATTTGCAGACAGTTATTTGTTGCATCAGCAAGTGGCCTTTAAAGTAGAGAAAATGGAGCAGAAAATCTTCCCCAAAAATCCTCAAGATTGGTGGATGACCATAAGGGATAACCGTTCTCTGCAGGGTTCTGTTATTCCTGTCTGAATTTAATTTTTGCTTTGCACTCATAATCTGTCAAGAGATTACTCTTTATTTGATTGCTCTGTTTTGAAGCAGACAATTTCTGTGTCATACTCCTACTACAGCTTCAGTCATTGCCCCAAGGGCTCTTCTCCAGATAAGTCTTCCTGATAGGTTGCAGCTGTTTGAAAAGTAAAAATTATTCATTAGATCAATTTTTTCAATATATAGAATAAATTGTTAATGTAAACTGCCGCTTATCTCCCAGTGTAGAATTTGGCTTGCCTCACTGTTCCCATTTATGCAGAGCATTTAAAACTGTAGATCTTATCACCAGCCAATAATGAGAGTAATGTTTTACTACCCATTCTTTCCCCAGTCCCAGCACACTGTATCCCATATTTTGTAAATCAGATAGCAAGATCTGGAGTTCAGTCCTGTTTCCATATGGATAGGTTTGAAATTTCAGTTATCTTTAAGGAAGTCGACAAGTTGCTCAAAAAGCAGTGATGAAAAGGTTTCTATGAAAAAGGCATTTTCCATCTGTTTTGCAAAACTTAAGCAAACTTTTCTGGGGAGCCTTAGAGGGCAGAGCAGCTATTCCTGCCGCTGGACTGCAGAGGGGGCAGCAGCAGCATCAGAGCATGTCCGTGGGATGTTTACACCCACGACAGGAATCACAGTAATTTAACATCCTTTTTATTGCTGGTGCTGCTCTGCAAGCACTCCCTGGAGAGGCCTGGTGTGGTGGTAGCCTCCATAGCTGTCAAAAGCTGAATTTTGGGTGGAGGACAGTAGACAGTTAACATGGAATAATAGGATTTTTGTGCTTGACTGCTTCTCTTCTTATCAATCCTAGTTAATTTTTTTATTTTTTATCGTGTCCCTCTGGTGAGGATAGCAGTAAGAAATAGATAAGCACATTACTCCACTAAAACAAAGGAAAATTTAAGCCTTTTAGTAAATCTGAATGTTTAGGGCCTATGGGCTTCAGGTGGTTATTGTTTAAAAAGCAGGATAAGGAAAGGCAGGCTCAACAACGCTGGAAAGCAGGGGTATGTGATTCTAGAGAAGAAGGTTGGTTCTTTGACCATCAACTTTTGTAGCCAACATCCACTTGAAGTACTTGCAGATATTATTCCCTTTCCCCTCCCTGGGGCTCTTCTCCTGATGCTGCAGTTTCTACCCCCTTGCAGCCTGCCAGCTGCAGGATGCTGCTGTCCCTCTCATTGTTTGGTGCGAGTGGAGCCCTGGTGAGGAAGCACTGCCTGGCCCACACACAGACTGTGCTGGGGCAGCTCTGGAGTGTAGGAGAGCCCTTACAGCACAGTGAACCAGAGCCTCATTGCTTGGAGCATTGTTGCACTGGAGTCAGAGGTTTCTGGTCAGGGAACTGACTGACAGCTTTGGAGTTGTGAGCAGGGAAAATGAGTTTTTTCTTTTCTTTGCTTCAAATGAACTTGGTTGTGCTTTTCAGTAGGGTCAATTTTATCAAAAGCACCTGCTCCCACTACAAGTTTCTCTGCTCTAAGAATATTCTCCAGTATCCTGAAAATACGCTTGGGTAAAGTACTGACTTAAAATGCAGTCTTCCCAAGAGGAAGGACTACAGGCTTTTTGATCTAAGCCAGGCAAGTAATAAAGAGTAGTCTAAAGACTTAAAAATTAGGATAGAATTTGTGTTTTTAAAGATTTATTTGAGAGCAAGTCTTAAAAAATAGAAGAAAAAATAAAAGCATGGTATAGGTGTGTCCAGATGGAAATAATACTTAGTAGGGAGTTTGAAGGTAACAGTGGCCAGGAGCTGGCAGAGGAAATGGGACAGTAGGAGATTGGATGTTGCATTGGTTTGGAACACTTGCATAGCCTTGGACTTGTCTTGGACCCTCTTTTTCTCATCTTCTGGAGCTTAAATACCACCTTTCCTTGTAGAGAGAGAGCTTTGACTGGGGAAAATGTGATGGTTGCTTAACATTGATAAATTATTATCAAAAAAAGCAATAAATTCATCAGCAAAATCAAGGAAATGCTTGTTCAAGAGTAAGTGTAGCAGCTAAGTCTGATTTCGCCGTGACTGTTTCAAAAAAGGACAGTTTCAATGGCCAGGCTGGCTAGATTAGTGTTTTACAGGGATCCAGTGAAACCACTCTCCCTGCTGAGGAAGCAGGGAGATATGAAACTGAGAGACCTGGGGTGGTGGTAAAAAGTCTGTCCCCAAGGACCTGTAAATTCTGCTGCTAATATCTCAGCTGATTCATTGTAATTCGGCTATTTCATGAGTTTGGATTTACAAACACTTGGAGAGAAAGGATCCAGAACTTCTTGGTTCTCAAACGAAGACTGGGCTGACACAAGTACATCCATCTAGAAGTTGGGATATGACATTTGGAGACTGGGATGTGGGATTAGAGAAAAGAAGTCTTTATAGCTGATGTAGTAGATGATCTTACAACTGATTTAAATTTCATTACACCTAATAACAGTAACATGAGGACTTTTTATTTCAGTCCACAGAAAATGGCCTTAGCAGTGGTGGGATAAATGTTTTGGGAACAATTGATGCATAACAAACAAGTAGCTCTCCCCTCTGAGTGCAAATACTGTTGAACAGCTGTGTGCAGGTTCAGCTTTCCAGCAGAGAAAGCTGGAAAGTACTGGGGCAGTCTTAAGGCATCCACTCACATGTGGTGCTGACTAAATGCAGATGGCTTAACTGGTTCCTCTCTTCAGTTTTATGCCTTGCATGTCTCTCAAAGGCTGCTGCTGCTGCTGCTGCAGTACTGGCTGAGTGATATATGAAATATGTGTGCTTGCATTTATGAGCCAAACTGTAAAAATGGAGCAGAGTCACATAAGCCAGTCACATAAGACAGCACTTGTAGCTGCTAAAATTCTTGTGCCTGGGAAGCATGAGCAGTGTTCTTGTTTGCTGGATGCAGTTGAGGAGCAGTAAATAGTAAAAATGGTTGTCATTCAAAATGGGCAGAGAAAAAGTCCAAAGTTTGTTTTATTTGGGCTGTTAGCCTGTTAAATTGGATCAGGAAGAAAAAATTATTCCAGTAGTTGCAAAAGTGTGGTTTATCATGGCTAGAAATGGCAAGGATTCTCATGACTATTTCTGTTCTTTGCCTGCTTGTGAAGACTTTCACCTTAGGCACAGATGTCAATGCTGACAATTTTGGGACATTGTAAAATTATTTGGAGTAAGGGTTAGATTTTCAGAACAGCAGTGTTTGTCATTGCGGGGGTGGGGGGAAGTCAGAAGAGCTAGAAGAAGTTAGTTATAAACTGCTTGGGGAAACTTTGGGATTAGCTCCGGGTCTAGACTCTGACATCTTGACACCAACTTGGCAAACACTTGCGACAACTGCTGTAGTGTGATTTTGCAATTCTGCAGAGGCCTGGATGGGAACATGTTAGTCTTGTTGCCACACACACAGAAGAGCCTTGTTGGAAGGCTGATTGCGAACACTAGGGATCAGCTTCTTCATCATATCAGGAACTTGTGCTCATTTTGTCCTCGTATGTTGCAGAAATGCAGATATTTATGGTTCATTCACAACTGGATAAAGTCACAGGGACAGTTGGTGTAGTCTGGCTAGAGTGGGCTACAGAGCAACTGAAGCCTCAGAAACTAGATTTTCATACTGGGATATTAGGTAATAGGAAAATCATCTGGCAGTGTTGGTCTTGAGAAAGCGTAGCATCTCCATGTCATTCCTGAGGAAGGGGCTTCTGAGCCCAGAGGAATTTGGCATTCTGAGTGAAACACTCCTCTGCAGGCATGAGGAGCTGATGGGTGACAGATTCGGGATTCAGCTGTTTATAGCAGATATCCGAGACCTTTCCAGTACTTGATGATGACCATATGGCTGCTGTGCTCTTTGCAAAAACCTTGGCTGGAGGAAAGAAGGGTTTCTACAGATATAATCAGAACACAGCAGGAATCATCATCAGTGTTTTGGTTCCAGACCCTGATGTGTTGCAAAAGACAGTTGTGAGAGTTAAGCTGTTGTGTGGCGTGGGAGAGTGTTCATCAGCATCTGTGTGGGTCCTTGCATCAGCCAGAAAGCAGCTGTGAACTGTTTCATGGGCAAGTTCAAGGTTTGCTCACTAAAGTATCGAGAGCCTTGGGCTGTAATATAGTTTTCAGTTAATGAACCTTCCACCTGATGGGTGAGATAAGATTCCAGAAAAGGGAGTGCACCCAGCACATCCTGTTCCTCTTGGTGACTTACTCACCAACAGTTGATGGAAAACAGCGGGTAGCCGACCACTTCTTATCTTGAGCTTTGAGTTAGACTCAACCTGATCTGTTCAATAGTGCTCCTGGTAAGGCACAGAGACATCTCCAGAGACCCACAAAGCAGAATACAGGGAGGGGGGAAGTGTCCTTTTGTAAGAATAAAATTAACTTGATCTCTAGGAATTGAGAAGATAATTTTGGATGATCAGTCATATGTTTGAAAGCAAACGTTTTCAAAAAATTACCTGCTTTGATTCCACCCACAAGGTGGAAATCCCACAAGGATTTCCAGCCCACAAGGATGGAAAGCAAAAGTCTGCTAAATGTAGTGGGTTTGGTAGTTTTATTTTGGTGCATTGACTCCTCAGAAATTTTACGTTGTGAGCGAGTTACTCTTGGGTGAAAAAGACAGTGTGTAATTTTTACAGACAAAAAAAAAAATACCTTCATTGCCTAAAAAAGCCCCATGACTCTTTGAGCAATGGATCACTGAATCCTGGTGGCATTCGCTGTTGTCCAAATCTTCTCTTCCTTTCCCTGGAAAGCTGGCTGCTCTCCTTTCCCTTATTACCCCTTCTCCATGTCCTCTCCTCTGACTTACACAGGTTCCCAACACCACCAGGCTGAGGCAGCAATGAGCCATCCTGCTGGCTCAGGCACCCATCACACCTGCAAAACAACCTTCTCTCTCTCTCTCTCTCTCTCTCTCTCTCTCTCTCTCTCTCTCTCTCTCTTTAATCTGACCAGGAAAAATTTAGGATTGGTCTTTTGGAGAGAGTATGGGAAGGTTAATAGTGTTAAGCAGAAGCAACAAACTCATATCCTTTCGTTTCAGTTCACGGTTTTTCTTTACCCTATAGAAACTAATGTATGTTATTAATGTTGCTAGTAGTCTCACCCATTTTTGCATCTCTGTGTCTTCATTCAAGGAAAAGAAAACCACCTTAAGAACACACATAGCTCTA
Organism: Struthidea cinerea; assembly: GCA_013397865.1. Taxonomy (NCBI): domain Eukaryota; kingdom Metazoa; phylum Chordata; class Aves; order Passeriformes; family Corcoracidae; genus Struthidea; species Struthidea cinerea. The sequence continues at coordinate 383,391 of VZTI01003363.1, read as the reverse complement.
AGAATATGAATAGCTGAAATTCTGAAAAATAAAAGAGGAACAAAGAGTTATAGAGTCACAGTAATCCTGAAAATTTTATACAAAGATGTATTCTCTTTTCCCACTTCTTTTCCTATTTACACTTAGTTAGTTGGCTTGTAGAAGCCTCTTGATATGCTCTGGTTGCCAGAAGACCAATGCTTGGAGAACTCTGCGCAGCAGCTTGTTTTTCTTACTGTGCTGGCTTAGGATTTGGGCTGGTATTAAAAAAAAAAAAACAAACAAACCAAAAAAAAGTCAAATATTTGCTGATGTGTTTTCTGCCTCCCACTGACTGTGTTTCAGGAAATCTCCAGAAGAACTGGACATGGATAAAGTAACAGCAGCCATGGTACTCACCAGTTTATCCACCAGCCCTTTGGTCCGCAGCCCTCCTGTCCGACCCAACGGTAAGCCTTTGGAGCCAGGGGCTGCGGGATAGGGTGCCAGGGCCCTTTACCAGGGGAATTGTTTCTAGGAGTTGTGGCCATGGTGGAGAACAAATGGTGAGTGGCTGTCTTCTGGTATGTTGGGGATCATACTGAGCTTTGCTCCAACTTAGTCAAAGTCTTTGGTGCAGCACTGGCAGAAAGGAGAAGAAACATTAACTGTAGAGCAGCTCTAGTTTATGAAATGGGAGATGGCCATTCCGTGAATGGGATATGAGCACTTCAAAAAGTCTCCTGACCTCACTGAAACACTTAATTTTTCAAAGAGCTTGTTTGCATTTGCACATACACATTCCTAGAATTGCAGAATGGTTAGGATTGGGAAGGACCTCTGAGATCACCAAGCCCAACCATCAACCTGGCACTACCACCATGTTCACCTCTAAACCATGTCCTGAGTGTCATATCCAGGAAACATGATAGCAGTTGTTCTTGTCCTCCACTCCATGGAAATCAGATTTTACCCAAAGCCACAATAAGGCAAAGCGCTTCCAGGTCACAGCCCTTGGCTGAGAGGCCGTGCAGTGCAATCTGTACAGCAAGAGGTCTGCTTCTGCTGATGAAGGATTAGAACTCCAATTCCTGTGCTGTTTGTAACTCTCTGATGGTCTTCCATCAAATCCATAATCCCTTGAAAGACTACTTCATTCATGGTATAGCAGAAGACACACGAATAAAAATAAATATAAAAAGTTTCAGGTAATAAAGAGATTGGTAATGAAATACAATTGATCTATGCGAGATTGACTCGAGCTACAATAAATTTTTAAGAGTGTTTTATTTTAAGGAATAATTTAAATTAAGACGCCCTTGTTAGGGTACCTCAGCATTGTTTGTATGACTCTGACTTTTCTTACTCACATGTAACTGCTAAAAAAACACTAGATGCTCTCCTACTGTCAGTAATTTGAAGATTGAGGAATACTTGCTTTTCTTCATGGGAACAGGCATGATCCACTGAGTGATGTTCTTAAAGCAATTCATTGCAAATGTCCAATCTTTAAACATTTTGGAACAAATGCTGTTTTTCCATTTATTTTCAGAAAATGTAAGTTTTATCCATTTAATTGGAATTCTGGCCATGAACACCCATGGCCCTTGTTCATGTGCTTTCCAGTGTTGAAATCCAAAAGTGTTTATGGAGTACCACTGCTCTGAGGAGCGCTGGGAAACCGCAGGCAGTGACATCCCTGGTGACTGTCATGCCTCAGGACAGGATGTTCCCTGGGAAAGGCCAGCAGAAGGGTAAAAGCTCATCTGCTCTCTAGCTGCTCAGCTCACAGACAGCTGAAGATGGACCTGTGCTGATGTGCCAGGCAGGGATTTGGTGTGGCCGAGGCACACATATCCCCCACTGCATCCCTGTCCTGGGGAGCTGCTCTGCTGTGGGTAAAGCAATATCTGCCACCTTAGACAGTCTGAGCAGGTGACATCTCTCAGGAGCAGCAGTGCACATTAGCTGCAGCTGTCGATCGGAAAGATCTTCCTAACAAGCCCTTTTGAATTGCTAATAGGTAAATGGTGGCTGTTTAACTGCCTTTGATATTTCTTAGCATAGTCTGAGTGCTCTTTGATATTTCTTTATATAGCTTGTCTGCTTGTTTCCCAAAATCTGGGAAGACTAGCCTGAAAAAGTAATTCCCATGTTTTCAGTAGTCACAGATAAGATTTTGAAGCTGGTTTTGGGCACCTTCTCCCTGAATATCTTAGTTTTGCCTGAGTCAAGGCTTACTAAAGACTGAAATAGAAGTGTAAAGACTTGATAATTTAAAGCTTATTTGGTGTTGCACGGCTAGGCTCTGATCCTAGTAATACAAGCAACAAATTTATTAGTGATTAGTTTTTTCTACATGCTTTTCCAGAAAAGGGCAATAAGTAGCAGTATAATTAAAGGAACATTTGTTAAAACAAATGGAATTTTGCCTAGAAGTAAAAAAAATAACATTAGCGTTAATATTATAGTCAGATCCGTGCTGGAATTCCTGGGGATGATCACCCATATAAACTGGATCAGAGTTTGGCCCTTGTTTCTCTGCAGCTGAATAATATTTGGTCTGGTTCTCTTTCACGCAACTCCAGCAATGTGAAAAGAGCCCCAAAATAAGAGTAAGTTGCATTTATTTATATATTAAAGTTCTTTACATGGACAGATTTGTTAGTATGAATGAGAACCAGTGTTTGGTTTTTTCCTGTTGTCAACCTCATTCAGTCTTTCCCATACTACTTTAAAAATGTTCTTGATTTACATCTCTTTCTCAGCAAGGTGAGGACAAGCTGTAAACAGTGAGAATAGAAAGTACCACCATACCTGCGTCAGAAAGTAGTAATTGAAAGAATGTTCCTTTGTTTTTCTGAAGACATGGAAATTCTAAGCAATACTAAGGTGACAAGTTGATACCAGATGTATTTTTTGGCTTTGGCATGAGACTAAAGTACCAAATATTTAAAAGAAACAAAACCCATCTTCATTACAGTCACATGAAGGTTGTAATCATGAGACAAAACATGACATTTTCATATGTTAACTTGGGAGCTACCAGAAATGTGTATGTCCTTTTCCAAAGAGGAACTGGGAGGGGAGGAGGGAGAGGGCCAATTCCATTTATGCTGTGTAGCCCTGATCAGTAAATCAGTACTGCTGCCTACTCAAGGGGGCACTGTGTTCTGTTCTTTGAGCAGCTGATGTTAATCATTAAGGATTTTGTCCAAAACCAACTGAATTAGGAGAAAAAACCCAAAAATTCATTGGTTTGGGGGTAAGCTTTTGATAGCTCACTTTCTTGCCAACATCATTAGTTAAATTTTTCTGTAAGAAATTGAGAAGGAATGAAGGAGTGACATCTGCAGATCTTTCAAAGACGGGCACTGGCTTGAAAAGACTTGTCTCACATTTAAATATTGTTTCATGAACAGATGAGATGTTATTTGCTTGCCAGCTCCAAAGTCAGGTATTGCACAGTACTGGGGCACCTACAGTGTCACTGGGAAAAGCTTCCAATGCCTGAGTTAGGGAGAAGCCACACCTAAACCATCCCTGCACATTTGCCCAAGCCCTGTGAGAACCTGAGGGTTCTGGCAGAGCCGCCTGTGGCTGCGCCCTGGATGTGCTGGGGCCATGCCTTCGCTGGGCTGATGACCTACATACTCCTCTGCTGCCAGAAGCCCTTTAGGGGCTGGTGAGAGTGACATGCCAGCGTCTGTCACCTGGGGACTTGTGCATGTGAAGCGTGGCTCAAGCTGTGCCTCAGACTGCACAGGCAGTGCTGTTACTCCCACCCACGGTGTTGCAGAGTGTGAGTTGTTAGTTCGAGTGTCTCCTTACCACATAGTGTCAGGCGAACTGCTGCACTGAGGAGGCAGCTCCTCCAGTGAGTAGGTGTGGAGGTGATCCAGTGTCCGTGTGTTCCAGTTCTGAAACCAGATGCCTGTACACCTTTATATCCCAAGGGATACATACCACCTCACGCAGAGATTCGGATTAGGCACAGGCGTGTGTACTGAGAGATTATAAGAACACAGAGTGAAATTATGGTTTTCTTTGGTGTTTTAGTACTGGGAAGATGATCGTGGTTTTGTGGAACTGCTTAGTGTTCTGGGGCTCAGAGTATATGTCCCCTTCCCAGGGTATCTCCTGTTGGCTGTACGGTGGCTTGGAGCTTGCTTTGGTGCCGCATTGTAGTCATGTGTTCCTGTTGAAAGTTGAGGATGTATTTAGAATCATAAAATAGTTTGGGTTTGCAGGGACCTTTAAAGGTCAGTTTAAATGTTTTCCTTAAATTGCATGCAATATCTGACTGGTTTTGCTGTTTATGCTCCAGAACAGGTTATCTTTTCAAATGCAACATTTCTTTTTAGAAAAATACTTTGCTGCTTTTGTTTGTTTGCTTGTTTGAAATAAAATAAAATAAAAATCAAGTGTGGAATATGTAACTTGTGTGCACTGGGTTAGATATGGTTGTCCTCTCTACATCCAGTGCTTTCACTTTCCTTTACTGAATGTACAGTTAATTACCAACATGTCATCTAAACCTTAGAAAAAAGAGCTTCTTAGCCCTATCGCAGTGATGCTGTTGTAATAATGGCTGTTGTTGTTCTTGACAGAATCCCTGAATGGATCTTGGAAAGAAGGAGGATTTGTGCCTTCTAGTACCAGCAGCAGTGGATACTGGAGCTGGAATGCTCCCAGTGATCAGTCCAACCCATCCACCCCATCTCCACCTCTGTCAGCTGATAGCTTCAAAGCTTTTCGGACACCTTCCCAGCCAGATGATGGTATTGATGAAGGTGAAACAAGCAACCTTCTCTTCGATGAACCCATTCCTAGGAAGAGAAAGGTTAGCCTCATGTTAAATTCCATACCCATGGGCAGATAGGGAGTTGGTAGGCTTATTTTGTTGTGAGAAAGGAGCAGGTCACCCAAGTAGCCCTCCTTCTGTATCCTTCCTTGGCATCCAGTTAACGTAGGGACTTCACCTAGTCACTGTGTCTCATTCAACGTGGTCACCTCCTGCACACACATGCTGCCGTCAGGACCACATATTTCCTGCCAGATGGCGAGGTGCTACAGAGCCTCCTGCTCGGAAAACACTAGAGTGATTTCCAGAAGGTGCTGCCTCTGGCCATTCAAGGGATTTCTGTCTTACTTTGACAAATTCTCTGTGTGCAGGATGCAACAGGCAGCCTTTACATGTCATCACAAAAACTGACTATGGCCTTAATACTTCTTGTTCCCTGAAAGTGCTGTTTGTCTGACAGCATGGCAGATACCTTAATACTGTGAAGCTTTCTCTGCACAAACATATGGAGTGAAAAAAGGAGAGAGCGAGCTCAAACGCAGTGGCTTTTGATACAGTATTAGCATTAGCCAAATTTATCCTCAGTTGGAGTGCACAAGCAGGCTAAATAAAACACGACATTAAAAAAAGGTCCAAAACTAACCCCAGAAAAGCACTGTTGCTAGCCAGCAAGCTTCTCTGAAAGAAAAAGAAAACAAAGAGATGGTACTAGTCCAAGTTTCCTTCCCTCCCAACACAACAGGACAGATTTTACATAGCAAGATGTAAAATGGCTTTTTGTAAGGAGAAAAAAAACAGAATTTATTCCCTTAGTGAATTTGTTTCTGGCTCAGTCTGAAACAGTTCATTGCTTCATCACCAGCAGGAAGAAGTTTTAATGATTGTTTAAACCTGTTCAGATTTATCCTCTTGCTCCAGAAGCTGCTTATTTGCTGACCCATGTGGTTCTTCCCTTGTTGGTGGGAAAGGGCTGTAAAATGTTTGTGCATCTTGCTAAGAAGGAGAAAAGTATTTTGGAGGACACCTTTGTTATAATACATTAGAAGTTGGAGCTGAGCGTTACGCTAAGCAGAGAGACAACTTGGGGCGTGTGGGAGAGGAGGAGTAGGAGTGCAGAAGTGTCCTGGTTTGCCTTTTACTTCTCAGTTAACCTTCATCTTATTAACACCACTCTTACTGCTCGGCTGTGATGAGACAGATGGGTTTGCAGCTGCCATCTTTATTGTTTTCTAAGTTGCTTTCAAATATTTCTATTTATGTATCCACCATAGGTCTATTACACTACCTGCTCTGGTTCACAGGGATTTTGCTTTGGATGGCAAATGTTTTATTTAGATAAACAGTAACATTCCATGCCAAACTTGGATTTATAAATTAACTTGCTTTCCTGCAGGTTTTTTTTCTTTATTCTGGCTCTAGCATGGTACTTGATCTGAGTACAAGTTAGCACCTTTAGAAGCTGAAACAAAAATGTTCAGGTTATTTCTTCTTTAGGGCTGCAAAAGTCAGAAGGAGTAAACCTGGAAATAGAGTGATTGGTAACCTTACTATTTGCTTAAAAGTTTCCTCTAAGGTAGTTATTCCTCACCAAACCATTTATGTTCCATTATTTTCTTAAATAAAACATTAAGCCTGAATAGGTAATTTTTGGAAAGGACATGGAAGAAATGCAAACCTGTTCTTTATTTCTACTGAGTGAGCTTTCATTTGATTATGTTAAAAATGCATGGGTTTTTGCAAACTCCTACCACTGACAATAAACCCAAAACCATAGTGTAGCTAGGAGACTGATTTTACCATCAAACTGGGGATGGATGTTAAACCATTCTGTGTTCATAAAGATACATACGGTGTTCATGATGCCATATTGGGGTTCCTAGGATGTCAGTTATAAATATGGCCTTCATCTTGTTGCCATAGTCGGTGGTTGGTTGTGTGGTTTTGAGCTGATAATAGTATTTAGTATTATATTGTAGAAGTAAGAAAAGTATCGATCAGAATTGCTAGATAGATTATATTTCATTTGAGAAAAGAAAAAGAGTTCTGTATCTATTTGACTGATAGTTGTATTATCCAATAAAAAAACAGAGAGGCAATTAATGTGCAATTTGTTCCAAAGTAATTTTTCATACAAACAGTATGATCAGGTACCTCAAATCTCAAAGCCCTAAGCATTCATGCTTTAAAACAGGAGATGTTAGACTGCAGGGTAACTATGAGAACATGCTACTGCAATCAACTTGTATTTTAAAAAGCCCATCAGCTGAGATTTTTTTTAACGTTATATTCTAATCATCATCTTCCTAGCAAATGCTGAAACCATCTTCTGGCATGCAGTTCCAAAGGGTCCAAATTGAAGAAAGCACCAAGAAGCTTTTGTTCAAGGCACAGTGAAATGTACTTAACCCTTGGGATGGGCTTGTTCCTCCCCTTTCTTTTTTTCAATTGAGTTTTATATGTATGTATTAATTTAATCTTATCTGTAACTAAAATTATAGAATAATAATACAGTATTTTGATGTTCTTCCTTGTGTTAATAATGTGTTCTGTAATAAGAGAGAAAATTATTTTTGAGATGTACAAGCTATTTAGAATTCTTTTTTTATTTAAACTGCACAAAATCAGTTTCATTTTGGGGTAAAATTAGCTTTTACATATCTCTAGAGTTTGTAACATCTGTGTTGTTTCAAGACTACTTTTCTCCAGAGTCTTCAAAATGTTGAAGATTGGCCTAGTTATAGCCTTGTTGGCTGTGCTCTAAATCAGTGATAACTCAGTGGGGACCAATGAAGTTATATTAAAGAATATAAAAAGAATACTTAAATGAGATTATACCTGTATTTTTTTTTATATTGAACACAGACTGATAGCTTCTCATTCTCTTGTCTGAGTAAAGTCTACAGCAGCTTCTGAGTGAAACAAAAGCAGATTGTGCCAGCTCATGGTGAATATTGTCATAACAGAAACTATGTTTTTCTGGCACAGTATTTTTTGTGCTGCAAATATCGTGAGCAGAAACATTCATAAGAGCTTGCTTTGGAAAGACCTTAATTTAAGAAGGTACCTTGGATTAAGTGAGAAATCTCATCAGGGTTTTTTTGAAAGAAGTGTAGGAAGTTTTTATGTCATCTATTTCCCTTAGTGGAGGAACTGAAACTTAAAAATGGAAAAGTATTGCCAATGAACAGTGAGAGGTAAAGTTTTGTCACAAGCTGCTCCTTCAACTTTTCACTGTGATTCTCTTGAATTCAGTAGGGTGACACACTTAACAAGAGACGATTAGATAATTACAGATCTGGAGTCAAAGGCTCTGAACCTTCACAGTGTTTTGTAACTGTTTATCTGTTTTGGGTAGTCTGAGGTTTTTTCTACCTTCATAGAATTACAGAGTCACAGAAACGTTGAAGTTGGAGAAGACCTGTAAGAGTCCAGCCCTTAACCCAGCACTACCAAGTCCAGCACTAAACCATGTCCCAAGCAACACATCTACACATCTTTTAAATACCTTCAGGGTTGGTAACACAGCCATTTCCCTGGGCAGCCTGTTCCTATGCTTGACAACCCTTTCAGGGAAGAAATTTTTCCTAATATCCATACAACTTCTATACAACTAATGTTGCTTTACGCGTAATTTTCAGAACTCCATGAAGGTGATGTTCAAATGCCTGTGGAAGAACTGTGGGAAGGTACTGAGCACAGCTGCAGGGATTCAGAAACACATACGGACCATTCACCTTGGGTAAGAGAGAAGTCTGTTTGGAAGTCTAAAGGATTTGATGTAGAAGAGGAGCAATTGCCCTTGGCTGGAGAGATGAGCTGGATTGTCCTCGGCTTCTCTGTCTCATATCCGTAGGTTTCTGGGGAAATTGCGGAATAGTGTGTCCAGGTGAATGAGCACTTACTCCAGCAGCAAGGCACTTTCTTTCCTGAAATTCTGTCAACTTCGCTAGAAGGCCAATTAGAGCTCGAGGTCACACTGCACTCCCCTGTCAGGTGCACAGCTCAGTGCCATTACATCATATGTGCTGTCTGCACATAACATCTGGGATGGCACTCTGTGGTAGACAGGTTCAGGGTCTTGCATGAATACTTTTCAGCTTTGGTTCACATCAGGTCAGGTGCTTGTGCCAGTTCTGAGTTGAATTAATGCCAAAAAAAAAGCCAAAAAACCCACCAAAACCACAAACCAGGAAAGAAACCTAAAAAAAAAAGGAAACTGAGCTGCATGTTATGGTTTGACCTCAGCCAGCAGCTAAGATACCACAAAGCTGCTCACTCACTATCCCCTTCCTTCCCTAGGGGGAGAAGAATCAAAGGAATAAAGAGGAAACCTCATGGGTTGGAACAAGAGCAGTTTAATGGCTTAAACAAAATAAAACTAATAACACTAATGATAATAGTGACATTAATACTTATGACTCTAAGAATTGTAATGAAAGGGGAGAGAGAGAAATAAAACTGAAGAGAAACAAGTGATGCACGTTAGAGTTTCTCACCACCTGCTGACGAAAGCCTGGTCCCAAGTAGTGATCAGCACCTCCCAGCTAACTCCCTCCAGTGTATTTACTGAACATGACATTGTATGGTATGGAATATCCCTTTGTCCTGGCCATGCTCCCTCCCAGCTACTTGTGCCTCTGCTCACTGGCAGAGTATGGGAAGCTGAAAAGTTCTTGATTTAGAGTACGCAGTGCTCAGCATCAACTAAAACATCAGTGTGTTATCGACACTCTTCTCATCCTAAATCCAAAAGACATCTCTGTTCCAGCTACTTGGAAGAAAATTAACTCCAGCCCAGATGAAACCAGGACACACATGTATGTTACTTAGATTAGAAGCAAAAGCAAATAAACCTTTTCGGACACAAGTTTGTTTCAGAGCTTTAGTTTGCAACTGAACTCTCCTGTGCAGTTCACTGAGGGATGTACCTGTCTCGTATATAATTATAGTGGGGACTCATGGTATTCACTTGTTAGGTGAAAATACTTCTCTGTTGTGTAGATCTGTGTTACCCACTAAATTAAAAATTAAAGCCACCACAAGAAAGGTCTGGAGCTCAGGATGGTCTTGAAAAGGTCATAGCAATTACCGTTGGGCTTAAAAGTAAGGCTGTGGGAAACAGAGAAAATCTCTCTCAAAATGCAGTTGGGAATGTTGCTTTGTGCTTTATACTGTGGGGACATCCTCTGTGGTGTGGGAGAGAGAGAAGTAAGTAGCAAAACCTTTCTGGAATTTGCTGGAGTTAGCAACTTTGCTGGAGAGAGTAGTTTTGGTGAGTGACTGGCTGCATTCTGATGGATGGTACTTCTGGTAGAGCCCTTCAAACCTGCTGGACCTATGTTCTCTCAATAAGTTTTGGTTTGGACTTCAAGATAATGTGTAGTCAGCTGAGAACTACTGCTTTGACTGGGCTGCTTCACAGTTAGCGCTTGCGCTCAATGCACATCAGACCAAACTTCAAGGCAATTAAACCTTCTACATACCCTCCCTCAGTAAGTCAGCTTCTGGAGAGCAGGACCAGAAAGTTCTGGCCGTGGCAAGCCAGCCTGTATGAGTCCTTTCTGTGTGTCTGAGTGAGTTGCAGGGTGAGACTGTTTTCTAGCAAATCCTTCCATTATGTTACAGAATGTTACGGTGAATAGCAGCCGTAGCTATATTTGGTATAATTAACGTCTATAAGATTTCATATTGTTAGCTGTAACATGAGTGAAGTATGTCTTGCCTGTGTCTATTATCTTTGCTGTGACTTTTGAAGACAGAGTGCATTGAGATTCCTGTTAACTTTACAAAAGTTACAAATGAGAAGCCGACACTTGACCTGCAGGAGTCAAACATCTACTCCAAGGTCAAGGAATTCGTCGAGAATGACACAGAGAGGAAAAAAAAAGTAATTCCTACTTCTTTTCCCTTCAGACTAGATGCTTTTCCTCTCTCCCTTCCCCGCAGCCAGAATGCAGATAAAGTAGGAAGGGTTGAAACTGCAAATACTAATTTATTGACAATATTAATATATTGCTCGTGCATCTAGAACTTAAAATTCACGTCAGGGTTCTTGCTTTCATTTAATCAATTCTTACTTCTGTGTCTTGATACAGACGTGTAGGAGAGTCTGACTACAGTGATGGAGAGGAGGATTTTTACTATACAGAAATCAGGCTCAACACGGACTCAGTAGCTGATGGCTTAAGCAGTCTTTCCCCAGTCTCTCCATCTTTAGCATCTCCTCCTTCCTTTCCCACCCAAGACACAATCCGTCCTGAAACTTCCTGTGCCAAAACCGAGACTAAATTGATGACACCTCTGAGCCGCTCAGCTCCTACCAACCTCTACCTCGTACACACGGACCATGCTTACCAGGTAACACCAGTGGGATGAGCTCCAGTGATTACACTAATGTCATTAATGTGTAATGAAATGTCACATCACAGTGTTTGGGTTTTAATGGGCTGAAAGATTTTCAGGGCAGTCAAAAGCATTTTTTAATTTAAATTGAGATGTATTCTGAGCTCATTGTTTTTTTTGTTTGTTTATGTGCCCACCACAGCCAGTGGATTTTGGGGTGCTCTTTATCCAGCCACACAATAGGTGCATACTTCAGTTTGAGAAGAGTTGATTTGCATATCCCACTGCCTACATCAGTTCAGTTTTCACTGACCATAAGGAGAAGCCAAGGTGACGTGCTCAGATGGGGTCTCCTGCATTGTAAAAATTCCCATCCAGTCAGCCAAATCCCTTCCAGAGTCTTCATTTCAGCTCTTCTTTTATTGAACAAGTATCCAAAGGATGCCAGGAACAATTAATTTCCTCTTTTTGTACAGCGTGAGATGTCAGTTTGCAGATGTGAAGTAGAGCAGGAAGAATGAAAAAGCAAATACAGTATCTACCTATTTTTGGAGGTAATTCTTTTCAAATGGCAAAAACTGCTGTCCCAAAACATTCCAGCTAAGTTTCGACAGAAGGCGTTAATTATAAAACTGCACTAAAACTTGACATGTTTTGGTCTGGATACTGCAAGAGAAAAGAGGAGTAGAGGCTTTGAAGTAGTGTGGTCCATGACCTGCGTATGCACTGGAGAACTGAACTCTGTTAAATTTATCAGATGAAATAACTATCATATATAGAGTTGTGCAGATACAACTTCTGTGGTGTGTTTGGCGCACACCTACTAAAAGGCCAGAGGGGACTATAGAGAATTCACAGGCTTGTTTTAGACTTCTGTGCATGTTGAAAAGCTTGGGTGGAAGCTTGGTATCGTAGGTGGAAGCTGCATCAGGTAGCACGCCAACCTGGGGACTGATGAAGCCAGCTAGAAGAAAGACTTGCTTCTCAATGTAACTTAAGCTCTGCCTCAGAGAGTGAGGCAGCAAGTCTAGGCTGCTGAGAAGTTTTGCTTCATTTGGGATTTGCAGTCATGCCAGTCTGCCCTGCTGTTTGGAGACCCACTCAACCCTTTTTTACAAGGAGCCTCTGAGTAAAGCAGTTGCCTAAGGAAATCCTAATTCAAGTGTTTAAGGCCCTTGAATTAGATTTGAATTGATGTATTCCATAACACAAGACTACAAGTGCCTGGGCCCCGTCGGCTTTTCAGGTTGCTCTGGTTTCAATGCTTAATTTCATCAGTGAGGAGTGACACAGTCTGCACTGTTCACAGCTTGCTAATTGGAAGCAGGAGGCAGGGTCCCTGCTCAAGCATTCAGGCTGTCCTGGCAAAGGAAGCAGCTTCTGTAGAGAAGGTCAGTGGCATTCTCTGCCAGGATCTCTCCAGCCTTGCAAGAAGGCAGGGTGGAGATTCAGATCTCACCAGCCAGAGGATAAAGTGGAGATTACTTCATTGGGAGCAGCTCAAGGAACTTGGATAAGGTTCCTGTTAAAAAAAGGGGGAAAATAAATACAGAACCCGAAGCTTGGTCACAAGAATCCTGAAGAGATCTGTTAGTTGCCATTTCCTGTATGACTGGAAAACATCAAATAGAGTACTTGTAATGAGAAAGATACGAGGAAAGTGAGACAAGTGCTGATGCTCTTCCCTGACCCAGTCCTATCAGCGAGGAAAGATGTAGAAGAATAATTGAAGAAATTCTGGAAAGTACAGCAGTTGAGGTGAACTGCAGTGGGGCAGCCCCAGAGAAAGATGATGCTAGAACAGCCTGGGAAGCAAAGAACAAATCCCTCTGGATTCAAGGAGAGCATTTGTTCTTAAATCATATAGGCAGTACTTGTTAAGCTAGAGATTAATTTTAGTGTAAGAGAAGGAGCTGGAAAGTCACGGAGAACAGTAGTGAGTTATTTTGAAAGGGCTTTTGAATGTCATTTGTGGAGTTAAATGAAAAGCTGTTCCTGACCCTGATCTCATTTTCATTAAATCATTTTGGTAATACACAAATACTATAATAAACCTCACTGATAACAGACTTGGGAGACATCAGCAGTAAAGGAGTTATATAGCAGGCTTACATGACTGGGTGATCTTAAGAATAATAGATTTTGGATGCAGTTTACTGTCAGAACATGCAAAGTCCTGCATCTGAGGAACTAATGAGATTTTTCTGCTATAAACTAGGGTAGTTAGAAAATTATGTGAGAAGGAAACCTGTGTTCATTAATCAAGCACAGAATGACCATGAGCCAACAACAATAGAGCTGTGAAGGGGGGAAAAAATAGTTATCAGTTATCTTAGGTAAGAAATATCTAGGAGAGACAGGGGTTTTAATGCCATTATACAAGACCCCCACATAACTTGAGCTGAAATCCTGAGTAGAGTTCTGGTCAGCCAAATTTGATGGGATGGGCTCCAACCACAAGAAGTAAAAACAATGTCATCAGTGTTGAAGAAGGAGGGCAGAGAGAATATGGGCAGCCTCTCCAGCCCTGGGACTGATACCTCAGGCAAAGCAAGGGATGAGGAGAGGATGGAATTGCTGCCTGGGAAGAAAGTAAGAGGACAAGCCTGAGAGGGGAAGAGGATGAGCACAGGCTATTTCAGATATAAGGGTAATGTTGGCACAAATAAATAAATAAATACAAATTATTCATTAATATCTTTTGATTGGCAATTAGATGGAGGTCTCTAAGCAAATTGAGGTTGGGGTATAGAAATTCTTCAGTTGGTTGTAATGTTACGGTTGCTTACCTTATGGAAGAGATTGACTAAAATGTTAGCCTGAAAAAGCTGACTGTGTTTGATGAGCAGAGATGCACATCTGGGAAACAAATGAACAAGGTGATTGACTAAGTCTGATCATGTCTGAAGTAGATATTTAGGCACTGAGAAAAAGGAATTGAGCACTATTGTATTTTAAGCAACTGCAAATTGCATTGGTTTAAAACTTACAAAACTGTTGCCTGTACCTGTTAAATTTAACTACAGAGGAACTACAGGCAGACTCTTTCAGCACATAGGATTTCCCTTCCAGGTCTTACTCAAATATTGAGGAAGTTGCTGTGCTGACCGTGGGTTTGAGCTGCCATCCATGTGGGATGCTGAGCAGAGGCAGTGCTGCCTCACTGCTCATCCAGCTCTCTCCAGTTCTTTCTGTCCAGAGTGCTGTGGTCATTCACTCCTTCCCATTTGAACAGGCTTGTGATGATGAACTACTGGTACCATCTGAAGTTGCCAAATTGTTCTTGACACCTTTCAGAGAGGTTTTTGTATTTTATGGAGCTCAGTGGATGTTTGCTCTGCATGTCTGTGTGGATTCTCTTGGAGCTGTCGGCAGCTTGGCAGCCCACACAGAAGTGTCTGGTGGTCTCACCTTCCTGTTCCTGGAAAGGCTCTAGGGGATTGCTTCAGCCCTTGTTTACATGGAAGATTATCTTTAATGGGGGACTATCAGGTTGTAGTTTGTCATCACTCCTCTTTGCCTGGTGGCTCAAGGAAGCGCTCTTTTCCTGAAGCAGTGAGACAACTTCAGCAGCCCCAAACACATACACTGCTTAAGTGAGTGTATTGTGTTACTGTCATGTACAGTCAACTGAAAGGCAGAAGTGAAAACTCATATTAGCAAATTCTCTGTAAGTTTAAACCAAGGAGGGTTTTTTTGTGATGACAGCTTGAAATTCAAGGGTCAAAGTGAGCCTTTGTTCATGGTGGCTGCTCACACTCCTGCTAGGCAGGGTAGCTGCACAACTATGAATGTCATGATTCTGAAAATTAAATGGGATTCAAAAAGAGGGAGAGTGGAATTCATGGAAACTCATAACGCAGTGAGAAAACCAAAGGAAAGGCACAAGATGAAAGGTGCTCAACAGTCTAAGCTCAGGTTACCTCATTTGCACCCCAGGGCAGCACTGAGTATTACAGCCAGGATGGGAAGAACATAGGAATTCAAGGAGCCCAGGAGTCCTTCAAATACTTGCTTTAGTTTAGTATTTCAGGAGCTGTCCAAAGGATGATTTACAGCTCCTTGTTTTTAATAGGAAAAACTGTTTTAATTGGGATGACTCTTAACATTTATCTGATAAATGAGAAATGACCAACCCTTGCTGTTGATTGCTTCCGTCCAAGAAGCCTTGATATCCACACTAAAATTGTGTAAAACAGCTGCCATGAGTTTAAGTATGGCCTTGTTTATCACTGTGGAACAGGTGGTCATCTGTGAAGCAAAAACTTCTTGATGGCATTATTTTAAAAGTTATTTGTATGTGACGTTTGATTTTGTCTGGTTTTTTAACAGCTCTCCCTCTTAAGGATTTTCTATGGATTCTTTTGACAGCAATCATCTTTCTCTAAACAAGGTTTAGGAACAGTGGTGTATATATAACTCTGTCCCTTCCTTACTAGCTTATCCATGATTATCCCTCTCACAAGGGTAAAATGCTTGTCACCATGGAGTTTTTTTATACCTTGGAAAATCTCTCACAGATTTACCATTTCAAGGAATGAAAGATGCTTTGAAATGCTTTGGAAGAGGAATGGTTCTTCTTGCTGGAATAATACTTTCTTTTCACACAGGCCACTCCTCCGGTGAACATTCCAGGGTCAGCAAAATTTACTCCCAATGGCAGTAGCTTTAGCATCTCTTGGCAGTCGCCTCCAGTTACCTTCACCGGCATTCCAGTAAGTGCACATCAAAAAAGGAAAGAAGGGGAGAAAAAAGTGGTTTTAGATCTTCTTGCTTTGTTTCACAGTGTGTAATTATAGAAGTAAATGTGACATAACAAATACCAGAAAGAAACAAATTAAACATGTGCCTCAGTTTGCCAGCGTGGCTGTTTTTAACACCTTTGTTACTCTCTTTATCAGTACAGTTAGGTTACTTTTACATCAGTGTCTACAAGCAGACAATTGAATCTATAGTATATATTTTTTGAACTATATGCTTACAAACAAACATTCTGGTAGGTGCAGAGCCTGGCACTATGTGCTTCTTTTTGTGCCATTAAGAGATTTCTTAAAAAACTAGATGGAAAATCAGCCTGGTAATGGTTATGCTAACAGGCTGGTTGGATTCAGGCAGGGGGACTTTTACCTGAATGAACTCTGAAGATGAAGCAGCTGAAAGAAACAATAAGATGAATTCAAAGTCCCATTTTAGGAGGCTACAAGTACGTAGCCGCTACTGATAGCAGAAAAATGTTGTTTTATACAGAAAATGTGTTCTATTGCATTTTGTTATTAATACGTATTTCAGTTTGACAGCTTTTTAATGAGGATGTAGTATATGGAAATTCAACACTGACCCTTTCTTCAAAAAAGCTGGTGTACAAGGCCTAATTCTATGAACAGGACTGCAGAAATGTGATGTTTGCTTAAACAGAATCGCAGCAGTTCTAAACGTACCATAGTGTAGGTGTGGGTACTGTGGAGGGAGTGAAAAACCTTTATGAAGAGTTGCAGGGGATTCAGCTTGTCGTGTCTGGTGTGGGGACTGCTGTAAGTAAATGTAAATCACTGTTTATGAGTAGTGGGAAATCTCTATGATGAATATAAATAAATATTAATGTAAAGTATCCTCATTTTATTGGAAAGCACTGTTTTCATGCTAAATTGATATGCTCTAATCATAAACCTTCTTGATATCATAACATCTCAATATTGCACTTTATGAATTTATGAATTTTGAAAGTGTGTTATATAAGGCACATTGCTCATCCAAAGAACCATATAGCTTTTTTTCTCCTGACAGTGAATATTAGACAAGGCGATAAGAGATACTGTTTCCCTCCCTTCTCTTCACCAAATGAATCTCCAAAGCTTCTTACTGTCAACCTTTGGCAAATCTTGGAGATTTTCTGCAGAGACTGTGGCATCCTGCAGAGCTGATAAAAATGAAAGTGACTGAATCAATTACACTGCACTCTGCCAATGAATATTTATTAAATTCCATCAAGGAACAACTAACAGTGAAAGACATCATGCTGGCAGCAATTTCAACAAGAGTGCCTTGAACAGAGTGTGCTATCCGCAAAGTTCCCTGAGAATTTGATTTCCCAACAATGGGGTTGATATGGAGTAATTATGAAACTGGCTCCTTTTGTGGAGTAGCAGAAACTGGTGCCAGGAGTGTTGGGAATCTAAAAATGCAATTAGTCACATTGTAAATCAGACACTTAAGAGGACAGGATTAGACACGTATGCATCAAATTTACTTGTTCAGGCAACAGTGCTGATCTGTGGCTGTAGAGTGGAGAGTTCTCAATAGAATTTAAGGAATGCCAAATCACTTTCTGAGAATTCTATGGAGATGGCAATGATTTAAGTACAATTTGAAAGTAATCTCAATACAAAAACCTGGGGAAGCAGTGATGCAGAATTAGAAACGGCTCAGGGAATCATGTGAACTGCCATTATAGCTCTAACAATATTTATAAGGCTGTTCAACAAAGAAAAAAATAATAATAAGAAAAAAATCTTCCAGGTTTGCACACATTTGACTACTTTGTCATCAGTGTGATCGTTGATGAATTACAAATGCTTGCCTGCAGTGAAAAATTATGTGCAGTGAGGGTCAAAATTCAAGTTTATGTTGAATACCTGTATATTAAATTAAAGTTTTATTTCTGTTTCAAAGTAAATTAGATATTGCTTTACAAAAATGGGGGTCTGGCAATTCCCACCCTTACACTAAGTGTAGGTATTTCACCTAAATTCAGACTTCCTCCTTCCCTGATGGGGTTTATTTAAGCCCAGACTATGTGACAGAGCCAGCATAACATAAAACTTACGCAGTTGTGACATACACGGTCCCTGAGATGAGATGCAAGTCTGTAGCATGCAAGGGAACTTCAGAGAGTAAGTCCAATCCATTTCTTTTTGACTTTTAATATTTATTTTGCTTTTTAATATTTATGCAAGCAGTTTTCTAAAAGAGCTTTGGAATACTTTTCTGGCCTGGACAAGCCACCGAGCAGGAAAAGATTATGTACAGATCTGAAAAAGTGCATAGGTCTACACATTTTTTCATGTTACTAGTGGTGTTGGAATGGGGCTGTTGAATCCTGGTTTTGAACAGGCTTCTTTCTAGACCTGTGTGTCAGTAGTTAAGACCATGAGAGAAACAAAATTTCAAAATAGTCTCCTTTTGCATTTATTTTTTGACACATACTGTAGTGTTTCCCCTTTCATTCCTGTGGACACTGAATTTCAATGACACTGAGCACTTCTGCTTTCTGTCCTGGGAACTAGGGTGTTCAAACACCATGAGTTGCATTAAGTCCTTGTTTTTGGAAAGTCTTTAGCAGAGGAGCACCGAAAGGCCTTTGTGAATATGGGTGTGTTTTTCAGCAAGTAACTGAGCACTTCAAAACAAGCCATATGTACTGCTGGATCAGTTTGGCTCACTGTTTGGCTGCTCTAGGCTCAGGAGTATTCACAACATCTAAACATAGGCATTTATTTAGAAGTATTGTAGTCATAAGGGAGGAGAAGTGGCCAAGGTCACTTGGTCTGTTCATCCTGGAGAAGAGGAGGCTGAGGGGAGACCTCATTGCAGTCTGCAGCTTCCTTGTGAGAGGAGGTGGAGGGGCAGGCACTGATCTCTTTGTGGTGACCAGTGACAGGACCCGAGAAAATGGCCTGAAGTTGTGTCAGGGAAGGTTTAGTTTGGGTATTAGAAAAAGGTTCTTCCCCCAGAAGGTGGTTGGGCACTGGAACAGGCTCCCCAGGGAAGTGGTCACAGCACCAAGTCTGACAGAGTTCAAGAAGTGTTTGGACAATGCTGTCAGGTATATGGTGTGACCCTTGGGGATGTTCTGTGCAGGGCCAGGCGCTGGACTTGATGATCCTTGTGAGTCCCTTCCAACTCAGGTTATTCTGTGGTTCTGTAATTAGGGGTACCTCCAAAGTCCTTCATGTTGTGAATCATGCATAGGTTAGATTCCAAGGCACATGGGAAATACACTTTTTCATACCCTTTTTCTAAGATAACTTTGCCCGTTAAAGGTTGAATGTTGGAACAGTTATGAGCCATTGTGAGGTGGTGTTCTCTGCATGAAGCGGAAAGGACAGGCTGATGTTTGTTCTATAAATTGAGACTGAACTAGGAGAATAAATCAGCCACAGCCTAGGGATGCATGAGGAGAATGAGTTAAGTGATGCAAATAGGATGAGCCATGCTGAAGTCCATATGTCTTGGTAGTGGAGAACTTAGCATAATGACCATGTACTTCCACTTTTATGTAATGTAGGGTAAAAGTCTTCCTGAATGTCAGTGTGATCTCTGCTGTGTGATACTGACTTTTATCTGCCTGCTCATAAGACCCAAAAACGTTGAACAGGCAAGATCTTTGATAATCTGATGGTTACAGATCACAAATCGTCTCTGTAACCACAGTTTCCCCTCCAGGAGTTATAACTGGAAACTCCACGTCCTTGCTTCAAACAAACAGCGTCATTTTACTCTGCATTAGACAGCACTTCAGACATGAAAAGCCTCCAAGGGCAAGGATGGCCTTCTCAGGGCTTGCTCTTAATCTGCTCTTAGTGTTCCCTACAGAGAACAGCTGACTGGTGATGTTTAGGCCTGCTGCAAAGCTTATCAAAATACACTAAAGCTCATCTTCAGTGCTGTTTAGCTACCTTGGTGTGCCAGTCCGTGGAACCATGATGCAGAGACCCTCTCGGGAGAATGCGAGGGAGGAGTCTGCACACAGCAATTACTGCTCCAGCCTGATCTCTGTTCAGAAGTAAGCAGGATAGTTGCTTATAACATAGGAGGCCATCCAAGTTCTCTTCAGTTCAATGATAACCAGCTAATATGTTGAGTGTCAGTTACTAGTGGTAGACACATCATAATTTCTGTAACGTTTCTGAACCCTAGCACAATGACTGGAGATCTCTGGTTACTGGTAATGACTGGAAAACTGTACAGTGTCTGGTAAATGCCAAATACTACAAAAGTGCTATTGCTTTGCATTTTATCTTCAGTGTTTCAATCATTCTTAGGTAAAACAAGGAAGGTGGTTGATAAAAATTTGGGAAAAAAGTAGCTGAGAACAAGCTGCCCTCAGTATTCTGGAGGGATAGAACAAAAGGAGCTAGTGTGGTCTCTGGATGTACAAAACATGGTAAGCTGGCAGGGAAAGAGGAAATTTCTTTCAAGTTTTGCAGGTATAATTTCGTATATCAGTAATGGTCTAAGTTTGTTCAGAGTGTGAGCCACATATGCAGTTAAATCAGAAATTTCTCATGCTACCAGCCAAGAGTAAAAGTTGAAAGAGTGTCTGCATTCAATTACAAGCATTAGTTTTTTGCTACTATGGAGTAGCTTTAAAATAGACTTTGTGTCAAAAATCAAAGCACGTACAGTAACTCTTTTCAAGTGAGGTCAGTCAGTTCCCTCTCTTCCAAATATTGCAAGACTTCAAAAGGGCAGGAGGGAAAAGTCCTTGCAGTGCAGAGAGCTATGCACATATCTGCAGTTCCTGGCGGCAGGAGGCTGACCATGCACTAGATGCCCAAATGAAGCTTGCTACATTCAATATACAATAAAAAAATTAGCGTTCAGAATTTTTTTCTGGTGTTTTAGATGTAAAGTGGTTGTGGCCTTCACACAGGAGCAAAATAAGACCATAGTAAAATAATTTAGGTATTATTTAAGGCCGAGCTTTATGTCATGTGATTGCTTGAATGATGTTGCCAAGCCCCTTGCTCATGTAGGAGACTTCTTCGGGAAGTCTCAGAAGACCAAACTACACCCTTCCCTTGGAAACATTCACAAAGAGGACACCTGCTGAGAAGGTTTACTGCGCACAGTAAGGAGATACATCTTGTTAGCAACTTTGATCAGAAGGGCTGCATTGCACTCCCTGCCTGTTAAACGTCGAGGGGCCACACTGTAAGTGCTCTTCAACAAACCCTCTGCTCCAAGGGGGTCTCTCCACAAAGAGTTCCAAGTCAGAGACAGGAGTAACAAGTGAAATCCCTTTATTTCATAGGAGATTATTGGTATTGATCTCAACACAGGACAGAATTTATTTTTCCAGTTGTTTTCTTTGCTTAAATTGGATAAGGTTTTTCTAAGAGCTATGCAGAGTTTTTAAATAAGAATGAATGTGTTTCTTGTCTTTTCCAAAACCTGCAGTGATGCTGATCTGTATATTGGTTTGCTGTAGGAGGGTGACTGGAAATACAGGGAAGCAAAGAGAACCTAATGCAATGTACCTAATGCTAAATAAACTTAGAGCTTAATTATGTTTGTATATTATATACTCACCTTTCCTGGGTATCCTTGCCACCATGCATCATAATTTGCATTTCCTGGGAAAAAGAATTTATATTGCATTCATATGTATATGTTCTTTGTAAGCAGCTTTTTTGTCTGTATTGACAGGTCTCACCAACCCATAATCGTCCTGCAGGGAGTGGAGAGCAGAAGCAGTCCCACACAGTTCTTTCATCACCGCCTAGAGTAGCATTTGGCTTGAGGTATGGGACCATTAGCTCCTGCTGACACACCACAGCCTCACAACCTGGAGGGCATTCAGTAAATAAGATGTCAGTGGCCAGAGAAACAGAAAAAGCCCACCGCCAGCCCTCACTGCAGTTGTCAGGCAGGTTCTTGCTAGAACTCTTCAAAGTAAACGTTCAGAACCTATTTTTCTTTTCACTACCATCAAAGGTAAAGTTCAGCTGCACTGTCTGGCTTTGCACTTTTCCCTGAAAGTCTGGACTGTCTTGCATGTTTATCACCATTCAGTCAGAATGGTATTTGGCTTCAAATGAATTATAAGTAACCCTGTCCTACAATAAATTAGATCAAGGCAAAGCTTTTTATGCCTTGTCTTCCTAGACATAAGCTGCATTCATTTCCATTAAATCTAACTGATATTTGACAAGAATCTACTTTTAAAGTGTTGAAAAAGTTATGTAAAAAAATGAAACTGTAGTGCTGAATTTCTTCCAGTAAAGAAACTCCTTATTTCTTGTAGTTCTAAAGGTGACTGTACCCTAAAATGAGACAAAAAGAAGACTTCATGCTTTTCAATTTCTTCATGACTCTCAGGTCATTGCATATGCTACAAACCAAACTTGGGATCTTCCCCATTCATGGATTGTGCCCATTAATTAATGTTCAGTAATCAGAAAATGTGTGGGTATGCAAGAGAGGAATTATCAGGCAATTCCCATGTGTGCCATGCAACATGTAAAACAGGGATTAAACTGTTCTGTTGGTACAGTTACTTTATATAAAGATGATGGGACAGATGGCCTTGCTGTAGTGAACGTTGGACTGCTTGGTGAAGCATTGCTCCTCAGGTTTGCTGGCTTGCAGTGTGTTGAATAAAAAAATTCCATTTTAACAGTTACTTGGATCATTTTCTGAACTTGTGATCTTTTGCGTATGATTGAAAGATGGAAAACAGGACAATTGTTACAGCTTTAAAAGCAGGTGCCGCCCACCTTGCTGGCTTTGGGGACCACAGAGAAGGTGCACACAAGAATGTGCTGCAAGTGAGAGCAAGGATTGAAACCTTCCATTCACTTTGTTGTTTTTCAGTCAATGAGCTCAGAGCAAACTGTGCAGGAAGGACCAGCAAGGTTAGGAGCTGGTAGCTTTTCTCCCCTTTGACATTGCTGATGATACCTGCTGGTGGTCAACGTCTGCTGCTCTGAGCTATGCCAAATATTTTTACCACAGCTGTGCACCACTTTAGCCTGACATGGCCTAGCCTGTAGTGTGGAACAGCTATGACTGCCCATTATGGCTTGGCATTTCATGTGGCTAAAGTGTAATTTATCTAGTCCAGGTTTAGTTGCTGGCTAAAGTCAGGGCTATATGTTCCTGTGATCATCCTAGGAGCAGAGGAGCAGGCTCAGCAGCTGCTGCATGTTCCGGGGATCATCCCAGGAGCAGAGGAGCAGGCTCAGCAGCTGCTGCATGTTCCGGGGATCATCCCAGGAGCAGAGGAGCAGGCTCAGCAGCTGCTGCAGAGGCTGTGGAAGCCAGGCAAGGAGAAGGCTGGTCCCTAAGAGCGGTGGAGTCATGGCCATACATATGTCTGTCGCTTCATCAGCTCCCAGCTGGAACAAAAACAGCCCAAATCCTACGAAAGATCCAGGGTTCTCTGCCTCCTGCACTCCATTGAGTTTGCTGTCCTGGTCTTAGGGTGAAAAGCAAAACTACTAAAGCATCTTGTTAACGAGCTTCCCTTTCTCTCTGACAGGAAGCCTAGAGGGGAGGGGAAAAAGTGTCGGAAGGTCTATGGGATGGAGAACAGAGATATGTGGTGCACTGCCTGCCGATGGAAGAAGGCCTGCCAAAGGTTCATCGACTAACGATTGAAATTATGCAGAGGATTTGGGGAGGGGGAGGACAACAGCAGAACCAGATTGCTGCAGCTGCACTGTATCACTTCCCATTTTCCCCTCCAGTGATGTGGTGTTGGGGGTTTTGGTTTTTTGGGGTGGTTTTTTTTGTTGTTGTTTTTGGGTTTTTTTAAGAGCTTTGTATTTCAAAATGAAGCACTTGTAGCCAAGGAGAAGCACTAATTAAAACCTGTGTGGAGCAATAGAGGGGAAAAAAAAAAGCAAAACCAAGACCACACAACAAAATCTGTCTCAGTAAGTGTGGAAACCAGAGCAGCTATTAGTGTTCTTCTGTAAAAAAAAGGAAAACGTTGATTATTTTGCTAAATCTGTGAGCTGCTTGCTCCCTAGGATCATTTTTAACCATTTCAGTCTCTCTGCTGTGAACATCTGTATTTGCTAAACTGAACAATTTTTCTTTTCCTGAAACGAAGATCTCTTTTTGAAAGCTTTCTAATAAACACTTCAGAGTCATATAAGCTACAGTTTTCTCAACAAAAGCTGTACTAAGACTGGAGACTGCTAAATAATTCTCCTGATACAAATGATCGTAATTATATTTTTGAAAAGAGGATGTGGGGAAGAGTTGGGATTTTCATTTGTTTGTTTATAGGAGAATAGCAAAGTCTGATTTTGCAAGAAGGACAAGCAGCATTCCTGGAAGATTTTTAAATGAGGCACAGACCAGTGGAGTGGAACAAAGTAGTTTAAGTACCAAATTGGATTTTGATCCTCTAGAGGAAGAAAAGCAGCAATGGCAAGTCACCAGCAGATACTGTCACAAGAAGTTTGAGGAAAGAAATCGGTGATGCTTGATTGAAACCCACAAGAATATAAGGGGGCTCCAGTAGCTTTTCTTATTACTCTCTCCTTTCTGAGGGGGGATGAAGAGTTGGACCAGCACAGCTGTTGCTGCAGGAGGCCTGTGAAGAACTCGTAAATGCAGCCGCTAGGATTATATGTAATACCTAATTCAGGGACAAGATCCAGCCCAGCAGTTCTGCTTTTGCTTCCCTTTCTCTTATTTGAGAGATTGTTGTTAAGATAATGGTTTGTTCAGCTTTTTCTTTTAAAGCTACTAAGATTGATTTGAAGCAAAAACTTGGTAGAGAAAAGAAAATACCCCCTTTCCACAACATCATCTCAGAAAAAGAAGTACAACAGCAAAGGAGCAACATATTTGTGGTAAAAGACCATTTCTTAACTCATTTTGATATATGGATTAACAAGTTTCTCTACTTTCAGTATTTGGATTGATTTGGGTACTTCATTTTCTCTGTCCATTAGGAAGTATACACTGGAATGCGGCAACCTGGTGTTCTGTGTCCACTTGTATCAAATCCTGTTAATTAATGATTATTTCAATGCAAAAATAAAGGAAGGATTTACTAGGAAATGAATGTATATGGCGAAATAATGCTTGCCTGTTAAAGAAAAGACATCTTAAAAAAATCAAAGACACAGAAGCAAAACTGTCTATTAATAGAGGCATGAAGGGCCACAAATGCCTGGGGTTTTTTTTTTCATAGCATTTGAACCAACTGAAATTAGACCAAATCTTTTTCTACTTTTTTGTTTTGATTGTCTAATCTGGCTCATTGTCACAAGAGGACTTTTAAGTATCTAAACAACTTTCTAAAATCTGGTCCAAAGTTCCCTTGATAGCTTTATTAAGTGTGCAGTGCTGCTTGTGTCTCTGTAAAAGCACAAAATAACAGTGCAGTTGTTTGGAATATACACCATGGATTCCATGAGGTAGTACTGAAAAGAAGAACCTATAATAGGAGCTACTGAAGGTTATCATCTGATTCTCTGTGAACAAGTTAATTGGGCTATCAGGTGCCTAATTTAAGCATGCTATTTCTGCAGTTATTTACAAATTGTGTAATTTACATGCACAAGTGGGAGGATACGCTTGCATGCATGCATGCACTTACTTGATTTTTTTGCCCAGTTGTGTTCTCTAAGTCATTAAAAAAAGACTCTGAAATCCAGTAAGACCCTGAGATATATACACGAGTGTGTATGAGTATTTTTGTATGTGTGTGTGTATATACGTGTAAAACTATATATATTATATAGTTTTATATGTGTATATAAAATCTGAAATTAACAGGGAGAAGAAAGATTGTTTTCTTTACAAATAGAAAAAAAAAAGACACTAAGGGTCAGTGGATATACATAGACACTGTATTATCTTCTTTCCTCTTAGTAAAATGTGGATTTTCTTTACATGTATTTTTTCAATTTCCACAGTAAAATACCTCATACTAATTCATAGACATTTTATCTTCAAACACTGGGCTTGCTGATGGTGTACTTACTTTGATAGAACTTAAAAAATTTGGGACTTTAGCAAGATACTCCTGTCAGTTTGTTCCCTGCCTCCCATTTTTACAAGCACTCCAAGACTATAAAGCATTCCATAATTAATTTGACTGTTGTTGGACTAACAGTATATGCCTATATATTTGTTGTTCACCTCCTTTTTGCTTTGGAGGATTTTTTTGAAAATAATGTATTGGATTGTGTATTGTTTCTATAATGTCATGGCATTGAAAGCACCTTTCCCGAGGGCACTTTACAGATTATTGTAATAAGATTATTCTTTATAAATTTCTGCACAGAAGAATGGTTTTGTTGCCAGACCAGATTGCCCTCTGGTACAAATTGGATATGGATTATGTAAGGGACTAAAGCCACAAACCATCAAAACAGGAGAGAAAGATGGTGTTAACGAGGCAGAGAACAGAAGGTATTGATAAATCCTGCCAGGACAAAGCTAAATTATCAGTATTTTTACACAACCTTTAATCAGTGGTTTCTATTAAATAAGTTTTGGATCTTACGGCTGTGGCATTTTGATTCATACGTAGGCATTTGTCGAGGTACCATGCCTGAACCAAGGCCGGCGATCGCGCGATGGCCCGGCCGCCTGGCCCCGCGCGAAGTGTTCTGCAGTTGCTTTGTGCTTTGAACTCCAGTTAATTCATGTTGCACGAGCAGTTCAGCGCCTGCTGAGATCCCCTTTGTGATCCTCACACAGCCAGCAAGAACAGAAATGTTAGGAAAGCCTTCCTTCTGCTGGCAGTACTGATCATAATCTGGAGTAATCTCTTCCATTTTTCAGTCTCTTGCTTCTGTGTTGCTTTGGGCTGCATCGCTGTCCTGACACCTGATTTATCTCACACTTCTGCACCGACCACTCCAAAACAGATTTCTTTTTTCTCCTGAGGAAGAGCTAGCCTGAATGCTCTGGTCATACATTGTCATCATTACATGCCAATTCTGGTTTTCAGTTTCTCTGTGGGAGGTAGGTCATTGTCTCTGACCCCCCAGAGAAGTCGGAAGGAATGTCCTGAACATGCAGTCTCTATGTGCTACAGGGATTTGGACATGGGTTTATCTATGTCAAGAGCCAGAACCTGATATAAAAATGTAAGGATCTGTGTTATTGTTAATAGTATTGATGTTGATAACAAAAATTGCCAACATCAGTATCAGAGTGGAGATCAACTGTATTGATCCCAAATATTTTTCTTTAGCAGTTTCCTTGTTAGAACAAAGCTATTTCCCAGTTCCCCATTCACCCCATCCCACAAAAGATCTGGAAAATGAGATAATTTTAGATGTGCGAAATATGAATGGCAATTTTTAATACTGACTGTGGTCCAACTGCTCCTCTGTGAGGCTATTGAACATTAAAACTCAGATCATCATAGTCATGAAACGGTTCCCACCCAAAACAATGTGCCTGATTCTCTAGTGCCTTGCACAAATGCAACAGGATATACAAGATGCAAAGTGAGTAAAACGTCTTCTGTTCCAATTTGCAAGTTTACACTTTTAACCGATACCAGTCATCACCTAGCACGTACCTGTTGGCAGGTCAGCCCTGCTTGTGTGAATAAGCTGAGCAGAATGCCTGTCTGTCCAGTTACTTTTCCCAGATCCTTAGCCTGGTATGAGCATTAGCTGTCTAATTATCTACAAGTTCCTTGCAGCCATTGGCTATTGCCAACGTCACCGTATTTATTCCTTCTCCCTTTCGTTTTTCACAATAAAGACTAGATAGGCAGCACAACAGGAGGCAAAGCTTTAGCCAAAGGCTCTTGTAGAACCTGCATGTTAGATTCCAGCACCATGAAATGTCCCACATGTTCTTGGC
Organism: Struthidea cinerea; assembly: GCA_013397865.1. Taxonomy (NCBI): domain Eukaryota; kingdom Metazoa; phylum Chordata; class Aves; order Passeriformes; family Corcoracidae; genus Struthidea; species Struthidea cinerea. Next base: position 355,715 of record VZTI01003363.1, on the reverse strand, counting down.
ACTAATTCTATTTTGTCATTCATTCTGATCCAGTACATTGGGATGGTTTTCTGTTGCTTGCTGTGACCTGGTACCAGCTAAAATGGCCCTGTCAAGAATCCAGGACAATCACTGTAAGAATGGTAATACAAAGTGATTTCTCTCTTCTCCTGCCTGTGTATGTGTTGGAACATCATCTCAGAAACAGGGCATGGAATTAGAGGCTTGCTAGCCATTTGCAGAGATTTTGGAGGTTGCCAGTGAGGCTTCCTTCTGTTGGTTCAAAGTTAGAGGCATCTGCTGGAGAAGGTTGTACTGCGCCTTTTCTTAGAAATATTTTGGTATGGAAACGTTTGTGAAGTCTCATCTTGATCTTACATTTTATTCAATCTTCCTGTGAGGTGGTAGCACTGGAACTGAGAGCAGTTTGGGCTTTAATCTGCATTTGTCAGGATTTTTCTGGTAGATAACCAGGCAGTTATAAAGTATCATAGTGTAGATTTTATTCTAATGTAAGGTCAGCAGAGATTTATGGCACCTTTAGAAAATACCTAGAAGGAAGCCATGGGCAGAAATCAAGCTGAGGGTTTAAATACACTCTCTCTCTGCTAGATGGGAGCAGCCTTTCTTTGCATCCATATGGAGCTGGAAAATCTTCAAGATTGCAAAACAGCCAATGTACACCTATACCTGAGAGTGCCCACTTGAACTGCTCTTTCCGTCTTGAACTAGGGTGCTTTCACACTGACCGTGCTCTCAGTTCTATCCAAATGCAGGAATTAAGGAGGTGTGTGTCTTCACTTGCAACTTTGTGAGTTTATTCCTCGATACAGAAAACACTCATGTTCTTTGTGCTTCACGCAGACCACTTGTAACAGCAATGCAGAAAATACCCTGGGAACAGAAATCAGCCTGTTTCTGATGGCACCGGGCAGAAGAAAGTACAGGTTGCTCTGGTGCTTGCTCACACTCACAGCAAGAATTCGTTCAGTTGATGAAATAGAAGGGAATAGATAAACTTATTAACAAGCCAGTGTTCTTGTGGTTTTGGACACATCTTAACACCTAGAATGTTTCTCCTTCTGTGTTTGAATCTGAATGTTAGATCTCTAATGTACCCTTGAGGGAAATAAAGTGAGCAATATAAATGCTCTTTCAGCATTAAATCTGAATTCTTTATGTAATTAAAATCTAAAGATGGACTTGAACATTCTAAAATATTTGAGTGTTGGTATTTAGTGTTTGCCAGTCCTCTTAGAGATTCAGGTTTGATTCTGGAGTCCTTATGATAGTGTGTGATACCCAGCATCAATTAGTATATGATGTGTAATGGCAATGGCCAGATAAACAAAAGTTACTAAAAACTTGTTGTTTGTTAAAAACTGCCTCTGGAATACAGGAAAAAAGAAAATAGTTAATACAGATTTCCTCAGGGAACGTGAGAGGGCTGTAAAGGCAGGATGCAAGTTTATTTGAATGGAAGATGGCTGTAAAAGCAGGATGCGAGTTTATTTGAATGGAAGATAGCTAAGAAAATGATTTTTAATCTATTTTAGGCAAAATTAAAAGAGCAATATTTCACTACTTGAATTATTAAAATTAAGATGAAGCGCTAATTGATGAACATGATCTTACTTAATGCTGTAGCTTAGGAAGTTCCAAATAAAAAAAAAAAAAGATTTAAAAATACAGAAAATTAGCTTGAACCATAACCTAATTATAGTGTAAATCTATACATTTGTGTAAATCTTTTCAGGATCTACTGTAAATATAAAGGTTTCTTGTCTATAAAGTTGCTTGGTCAAAACATGTCTTGTCTATAATTGAATTACTTCTTACCAAATGACTACAGCAAGCAAAAAAGCAGTATGTCAGCATGATATCCTGGAGAGTTGTCTGTTGCACTTTGCAAAGGGCTAATTCTTACATGAACTTAAAACATGTCACCACATATTTTTTGTCATATCTGCAAAGGTATCAGCTTCAGTAAACCCAAGGTTTTGAGCCGTGCTATCTAGGATTTTGAAATTCCACAAGTTTTGCAAATTCTCAATTTTGCTGTATTTTTACACAGAAAAATCCTATTTGATCCATAATAATTTCTTCCTGTCAGTCCTTTTTCCTGTGTCCAGGCACTCTGTTTTGCAACTTCCCAAATGTGTATACTGAAGTGAATAAAAATCAGCATCTTCAGTATTAGCACCTACAAATGTAAATAGCATTTACATGGTATCAGAATTTTTAGTATCAGGTTTAACTGTAGTAATTAATTCTTAAAGTGATGCCAACAAGTCTTTCAGGGAGGAGGAGCACATAGTCTATAAATTAGGAAGTACAACTGCACAGATGTAGAACTGCTGGTATTGCAAGAGTAAAATGTAGGCTTAGGTTCATCAGAGCACTTGAGTATGTGTTTACCTCCACTTGTGGTGTTTGTTGATGAGACTCCTCGTGTTTCTAAAGTTTGGCACACATTTTTGAGCTCCTCTGAAATCAGGCCTTGGCAAGAGCAGATACTCCTATAGCTTTGTCTGAAATATGCACTTTGTGAGACAATCTACCTTTTCCTGCGTTTATGCAATTTATCTTGTGTTTAGAAGACCAGACAAATTTAGAGAATTCTTTTTTTATTACGATTTTTTGCATTGCAAAAGGGAAGGTAAGAGACAAGCTCAGCTGTACATTTCATCATGTGAAAGCATCGCTTAAGTTTGTAAAAGGTGTGCATTTGACATCAAGCTCAAACTCACTTGAGCACGTTGGAAAAAATGCATGATAAGCAGATTACATTAAATAAATTTCTCTTGTTCCATCTATATTCCCTGTACACTCAATACTCCGCCAGGCAACTGGAGGCAGAGGAGCTCTGAGTATGCAAGGAAATAAACGAGTTTACCTAAGAACTTTAGGAATACTATGTTTTTAAGCCACAAATGATGTTGCCTATGTGTAGTTTTTAGTATTAGAAGAAAATAGACAGTAGCCTTATTAACCAGGTGCAATACTTACAAAGGGCTAAGTTAGGGAAACAAGTGATGTGTGTCTGTACATCACTGCAAATGTGCACTCTCTGAAAACTGACTTTTATGGCACTGGGATCTTAATACCTCTCTGAAATGATAATGTAGGTATAATTTTATGACTGTTTATTATACATTATGAAACAGGATATGGGAATTCCTGAGAAGCAAAAGGAGGAGGGGGAAACTGTAAATCACATAGACTAGGGGTATGTTATTTAGCATGACAAAAGTAAACTAAAACACCTTTACAAAGCCATACAAATTCTGGATTATTGAAGGAAAAAAAATCTACTCCCCTTGGTTACAGAGACAGTCTGAAGTTTCCCTTGATTTGTTTCTTGCATTTTCTCAAAGGTTTGGGTTTGGTTTTGGGTTTTTTTTTGTATTCTGATGGTGAAAACATTCCTAAATTACAAATATTTGGCTTAAATGGTTTTATTTTGAAAAAAAACTTTTAACATTGAGTTCTTCATGATACTGTACAGTCTGAATGAGATCATGCAACATGATCTGCTCCAGTTTAAGCAGAGAGTTCATACAAGCAGAAGATTGTAGGAAAAGATTGCACTGAGGATTCATTGTTCAGTCACGAGACAGATCTGAACGATCAGACTAAAAGGTCCACTCACATATTTCTTGTCTCCATCTGTGCTGCAGGGTTAGTGGAATACAGGCTGCCAAGTACAGTGTATCTGGCTATCTCACCCCTGTTGGGGTTTTTTTTGCTGATAAATAATGAAATACACATCATCTTCCCATCTCTCTTCCTGTTTTTGTCTTGTGCTCTGAGTCCAGAATTAACTGAAAGGCAGAAATAATCACGTCTGTTCAACAGAGGTTGTTCGGCTCTTTCTCTGTTTGACTGACTTCTAACAAAGGGCCAAACGCAGAGACATTAGTCAGAAGAGGCTTCTGCCCAGTCAGGCAAGACCTGAAGAAAATTGCTCAGAATTCGATCCCAGTTGAGGAAACTAGTCTTAAGCAGTCAATTACAGAAGTTCTGTGGTTGATTTTTGGTGTTTTGGGATTTTTTTTTTGGTAAATTACAAGTCTGATAAAAAGTCTTACTGCACAATTAAGAGCAGAATGCAGATTGCATTGTAATGAGCTGAGCCCTCGAAGCAGTACAGGTTTTCTCAGGAGAGTTCCAATTATTCCCGTGAATAATTTCATTGACAAGGGCTGCTGACACAGGTAATGGTTGTAGAACAAAGGCACATGGGTTTTCCTCTGTGTGCTTTCCACTGGAACTGGGAGTGTGAAATCGTGAATCTCCCTTTCTGAGGGCTTGAGAATTGTGCGTTCCGCTTTGTGAGAGGGGTCGATACAGTGGATACCTCGGCACATGTGCAGGGCTCTTGGAAGAGTTTCTAGTACTACCAAAGGGGCAGTACTCTGGATGTGTTACTTCCTGACAGACTTAGGAGCTATTAGGCAGGTGGCATTCAGCCTGTAATCGATCCTACTGATACCGGCCCCAGGGAGAAGGGGGTTTCTCGGGATCCAGGACAGCCAGCCTGTTGTGAAGGGAGTCACCACCATAGTCTATGTGCTGTTGGCTCAAGTGCTGCCTTTGCTGTGTCCAGCTTGAGGGAGGTTGGTTACCCGCATGCATTCATGACATGTTCATAGTACAGAACACTCTTTCAAAGAGAGAGAATCTCTTTTTCAGTGATTAAAATAAAACTGTGGTATAACTTTTATGTTGCAGAAAGTCACTGAGTAAGCCACAGCATTGTCAGACTTTGAATCAGACATGGTTGTTTTCCTCCTTCCAGAGCCATGCTGCAGCTCCTGTGGGGGCTCTCTCTGAGCCCTGTAACCTTAACCAAGTTTTTCCCAAAGATTTTCTGGAACGCAGCACTGAGCCCTAAACCAAGTTTGACCCCCAGGTAAAGGAGACTCTTTCCAACTCTTTCCCAACTCTTAGACTTCTTAAGTTAGTGTTTTATTAGTAGACCTTTATAAAGGGGACATTGCCCCATGACTTTGCTTTGGCATTCCTAACACGGCACCATCCACTGCTGTGTTTGCAAGGAGACAGACATTATCTTGGTCAGTCATGGGGTTTGGGGTTTTTTACATTTAGACCTCTGCATTTTGCCTCACACTGCACTTCCGCAGCAGGTTAAGGTGACATAACTTGTGCTACTGTTGAAAAAGCTCTTCCTACCCCCAGCAGAGACGTTTCCAGAGAGAAATTTCATGGGTTGCGCTGGCTTGATCCAGTCCTGTAAGTGTAGGTCTGTATAAAATACTAGATAGCTTATGGCCTGCTGGGTCTGTGCCTCTGCTCTTTCATGTGGCAGGCATGGTAATACTGCCTTTATCCCATTCTGTCTTGTCTGGAGTCTCATTAAGGACCTGAACTTGCACATACTCCTACAGCAGCAAGCTCAGGAGAGCACCACTTAACGGCTGGTGGCATTGATTTTGATATGAAATGAAATATATAGGGGAAAAGAGTTAGATCAATAATTGTACGTGCAATGAGTCTTAAAACTACATCTTAACTGCACCATGGTTTTGCTAAGCAGATACTGGAGGAGATAAGGGATGTGAAAAACAACCTTACTGGACCTTGCTCCTCCCTGGAACCAGTCTGGAATTACTCGTGGTAGTCTCAGGACTTGCAAGGTTCATTAAGGGGCTGGAAGTCATGACCTCGGTAGATCTCTGGGCTACAGAGAACTGAGGTACACTTCTTACCGAGACATGGTAAATAGGAAAGGTCCTCAGCTGCCTTGTTAGTGCAGTTTTTCAACCTCTTTTTATTACAGCATCAATTTAATAGAGATGGCAGTGCTGGGCAAGAGGTGAAGGGTTATCAGGTAACTGAAAGAGGACCATCAGCATCAATTGCACTGTGGGATTTTTTTAACTCTGAAAAAGCAAGCATGTTTTCTTGTCCCCTGCTATTCGTATTATCTCATGTAAGAAAAGTATTTCCATCATAGAAGGGGGTGAATTTAGCACAAGGTAAGCAGCTGTAGGAAACTAAAAACACAGTTGCCAGGTTTTTATGAGTAGTGGATTTCTAATAAATTCTGCTTGCAGAAGACTGCAGTATTTAGATCTACACATCCTTTTATCTTGCTTCAATCACAAAAGAGAAATACCTGCCTGCATACATTGTTCTTCCTTTGTTTCCTATCAAATCTTGTTTCAGAGAGTATAAAGTAAATGTCTTTTTTAAAAACATTTTTTTCTGTATTATTATTTTTAGAACCAGAGCATTTCCTCTTTCACTTCAGTATAAAATTACTGAGCTTTAATTTGCTCTGCGTTGCACTTTATATATTCTTTTCCCTTTTTGGGCCATGTATTTTTGATACACAAAACAGTAAAGGTTTTATTAATCTAGATCTAACTTGAAACTAACAATGAAACTAAGATGCTTTTATAAAAATGCAAGTTCCATAAAATACAGTAAATAATCTGTTAGGGTCAGAGACATTTTTAATGATACATTGAGAAATATCACTTCTGAAATTATTTATCATCTGGGAAGTTCAATACATTAATGGATAACGTGGTTTAAAGTGGAATGTGAATAAGGAGGAGGCAAAGTTCTAGACGGTATATTTCCTTATATGCAAAACCTACATTAGTTTCATTGATAAGGGTTTAAAAAAATAGCCTTATCTAGTTTAAAGAAGTGTGAAACTGTTTAATAGCCAAGTTTAAAATGCCAAGAGCTCCTAGAAGTTTGGAAATGAGTTTAACAGAAGCACCCAGGAGCTGTGTTTTTCCCGGTGCTGGCACAGCACTGTGCAGTGGGCAGCCTGTGAAGCCCCTGGGCTCTGCAGGGGTTGAACTCATGCCAGTACAAGGCACCAGCAGAAGCCATAGGAGAGATGGATTTTCCTGCTTTACACAGCACCTCTCCAAACCTGCAGGCCCACTGCCAGGTTGGCAATAGTATTTCCATTTGGTTTTTCCTGACTTCGTCCCCACTAGTTTTGGGAACTAGTGTCCTAAAGACAATCCTCTTGTTCCTAAGTGAGTTGACGAACTCATCTTCCCCCTGGTTTTGTTGTTAAGCTTACAGCACTCACACTATTGCATGTAGTATATCTTAATTTGTAGGTGCCAGTTCCAGCATTGTAAACAAAGAACAGCTACTCTACCCCAGCACAGAATCCTTTTAAATCTTGTGGAGTATGTCAAAAAATAAAGACCTTTTTGACTTTTACTTTGTCCAAACTCTTCATTCCAAATCACATGTAGAAAAGTGGGGAAAAGAAGGCACATGGCAGTGAAGAGGGGAGAGAGAGACAGCGATGCTCCTTTTCTTCCCAGGGTGAGTCATTCCTGGGCTCCCCTCTCCCAGGCTGCGCGTGCGTGTGCATGGACCATGCACAGCTCAGAAGTCACATAAAATCCATCCTTGCAAAAGCTCTTAGTTGGCCACCTCCCAGAGAGCCCAGTTGCTTTTCAGAGGCTTCCAGACATTCTGATCATTTCTATATCCATAGGTAAAAGCTGCTCAAATAGCCTGGGTATAGTTTCACCTTGGACTGCAAATGTGTCACCTTGCCATTTTTGGTCAAGCTGCAGTTCTTCCTACAAAAGGTGGGCACAATCCAGGGATTTGTGCATGCTGCAAAGCTGTTGTGTCCTTCCAGGGACCACCGGGAGTCCCTGAAGTGAGGCAAGCACACTGCCAGTGGTGTGCAAGCCTTGTGCTTAACATCAGTGATACCTGTGCTGAGGGGAAGCACGGACTGATGGCACCTGTCCATCCTAGCGCAGACATGAGGGCTGCACAGCATGGCTCAGCTCTTGGAATTGGGGGGGAAATGAGGCTTAAAACCTTTATAGTAAGCACAGGGTGTCTCTGAAAACTCAGTCTGTGTTCAGCTGAGGAACAAGAGCAGTGACAGGCCATCTCCAAGGTCGTGCTCTGTCAGGCAGCACAAATAACAGCTCCGTGGCCCGTCTGGTTGTGGTATTTCCATGTATGTTTGAAGGAAGGCTTAGGAGAGAAGACTTGTAGATGCTATTCCTTCGCAGTCTGGTTTGATTCTGCCCTCTGGGGGCAGCCTGTGGGCCGGCACAGCACATTCAGATAAGGGGCTTCCACTGACAGTGACTTGGACATAGCAAAAAAACTGTTTCTTAAAAGAAGCAGGTGCTTTTATCTTTCTTACAACATCAAAAACACAAAATGCCACAGTCCAGACCTTTGTCAAACTCTCACAGTTCCCTGTAGCACCAGCAGCTGGGGAGAACTCAAGAATTCAGAGGACCTTGGCCATAACTCATCAAAAAGCCTCTGCAGTTCGTTGCCACTGAAAATTATTTAGTGCTGGATCAAAGCCACACAGACTTGGGCCCTCCAAAACTCCTCTGAGAATGTTGCTGTTACTTCACATTAAAAAAGTGTTAAAATCTTTGTGTCAGCATATGAGTCAATTCTGCCTGCTGGACCAAGAGTACTTCCAATGGACTTCAGATATCTAGGGAATCATTCTCAGGACACTCCAAACATTTGTTTTCCTTAAATTAGCAACATTTGCAAAATTAGCAATGTGCATATTAATGCCTAAAAGTCAATGAAAATAATTGAATGACTGCTGAATTCCTGATTTGCTAAGCACAAGCTCCTGAGTTTTACTAACACACTAAAGCAGCTTTGTATAGAGTATTTTTTTAAAAAATTGAGAAGGTTTGTTTTTTTTTCTCAAGTTACTCAAGCAGTTCAGGTAATAACTTGTTTCTGGTCAATGCATTTTACAATGAGCAAATCTCATCTTCTTGCACTTCTAATATTCATTGTTCGTATGGAAAAAAATTCTTTACTACTTTTCCATTTCCCAGTGAATGATCAGTTCACTAAGCAACAGGCAATGATTCTTGACTTTAGATTGCAAAATATGCTTAGGTAACTTTACTCTTGTTCATGTGAATCCTGGTTATCTGATCATTACTTTTTTCTAGCTTCAAAAATGCTTTTCTGTAATTTCCATAGACATGGTTGAATAAAAATTGCAAGGAAGAATCTAAGTCAAATGCTGAATAAAAATCAAGTATGTGAAACAAACGTGAAGATAAAGAAAGTATTGTGAGAAAAGTCAATTCATTGCTGAATTAAATATTTATGGAACATGCTGATTAGCACAGAGTACTGATCTTTGTTGAAGTTACATTTAGCAGCAGACCACTGTGTTTTAGTGTCACAAGTGACAAAGCAATTTTTCCTCAGAAAAAGTGCAAATGGAAAACAACATTAAAATAGATCATTTAGACCAAGATTTTTTCAATTTGAGCCCATCCTGCCTGGTGCATTACTGTTGTGTGTTCAGGGATGCTCAGGACAACAGACAGTCCTCATGGGAAGCAGCTAGGTTCCAAAGTGTCAACTAAATAAAAGGAGAGTGAGCAAACTCATAGGATTTTCTCAGTACTAGCTCAGCTATTGCAAAAAAAGACCAAAAAAACCAAAACAGCCAAAAAGCACTACTCGCAACTGAACTAGAATTTCAGCAGTTTAAAGGAACCATGTTTTGATCTAGTTCACACACCATAGCTAAACCCAGGTTTCTGTTGATTTGCTTGTTTGTCATATGGGGCTTTTACTTCTTAACGACCCTCAAAGCAGGGTCTGTCATTACTGAGATGACCATGGTTGAATAGAAATCTCTTGAAATCCTGAAGTACATGATTAGAGAAACAACAGACATGAAATTAAAAACTACCTAAAATTATCCCAAAAAGGCAAAAAGAAAAGTTAATTCCCTGCTTGGGAAATGCCATTCAGCTACCATTAACTCCCAGGCTGTGTTTAACTGACATCCTGTAGCTTTGTCAGCTCACATTTTTGTTAAAAGCAGATGGTGAATAAACTACATAGCAAAGGACCCTCCTTTGATCTTTGTAAATGAATGTATACATACAAACTATGCATTTTCACACAGCTGCATACTGTAGCTTGAGTCAGTTCAACCTTTCCCCTAGCTTAGGAACCCCCAGACTTTAGGAGCTGAAGGTGCTCCCATCTCCTTTTGCATACATTTGTCTCCTGTCTTGTTTCTGCTCTCCAAAAACCTTAGATGCAGGACAGCAGAATGCTGAGCTGCACAGCCCAAGGAGCAGAGTGGCTGGGGACCTGTGGCCAAGTCAGGGACCTGCCATGCTCTGGGGGACCAGTTTGGGCTCCCAGGCCCAGAATGGCCAAACACAGAGATGGGCTATCTGTGCACCCTGTGCCAGAGCTACTCTGGCCCCAGCACCTCTTGCACTCTGGCTCAGCATCCTGGATGCTGGGGCGGCCGAGCAGGACGAGCAGCTGCTCTCACACGGGGTCAGGAGGAGTCTGCAGCCACACTTGGTCCAGCTGTGCCAGGGAGAGGCCACTGCCCCTGGGCTTGCAGACACCATCCTCCCCCTCGGAACAGCCTTTGCAGCCACCCCAGCAGCCCGGTTTCCTTCTGACCATCACTTCCCCACACAGTGCCCTGCAGCACTTGTGAGGCAGGGATGGCTCCTCAGGGGCTGTGGTCTCACTGCCGAGACCTGCTGCCCCAGGTAATGCAGCGCTCAAAATGCTCCGCCCTTTGTTCTAATCACTGATGGACTTCAGGGCTGGGATGTGCAAGGGACGAAGGATCAGAGCTTGGGTTTAGTGTACCTTCTGTTGGAAGGGAGCAGGAAAGATGGTAAATGGATGTCTTGTTCTTGTAGCTGGTGTAATTAAACAAAGGAAAAAGATACTGCATGCAACATTTCTTACTTAAATTTTGGGTTGTTGCTGTAATGTACATCAGCCCAGTCTACTCAATGAATGAAGTGTGTTTCTTACACTTTATCCTACAGGAAGAAAGACCAAAAAAGTAGAAGTAATAAGAATATCCTTGCTTTAGAATAAAGCAAGCATGGACTCAACAACAAAGCAAGATTTTGTTTATATGCAAACTGTTTAAATATTTGATACCAGTATGAAGGCAGTCATATTCTTATGTATCCAGAGATTTGCACTCATCTAGGTTATGTTTAATTGAAAAATATTTTTGCATTATGTATTTGTATTTGAGGGGCTAAGTCTTTAATTTTATATTCTTTACAAGAATTAGTGTGGCAATTACGTTTTTCCATTTACTGAGCTACCGGCCCATGCTAGTTGTTCATTTGCATAAGGAATATTTCCACTACTTCAGAGGTTTTTGGATTGTTGTTTTCAAAGGGAACCTGCCCCAGAGGGTTCCACAGGGTTGTCCAGTGTGTGTGGGAGCAGCGGGTCAGCCTTACCAGGACGTGGCCTGGCGCTGCAACAGACACACATGGATTCATTCCCCTGCAATCTGCAACTGCCCGGTGGGCCTGGGGTAGCTCCAGCTGCAGTCCCTCAAGTCAAAGCTCTGACTGACTCTGTCAGTCCTTCGCTGTCACTTACTATCACAAAGTTAACTTTTTACAACGAGAAAGAGCTTCCAACTCTGGCACTGATGGAAATACTGAATACTTTTAATATATATATATATATATATTTGGAAAGTATTTGAACAAAGTGTTTTGTCTTTTTTTATACAACTTTTAGCCAAATAGAATTCTGATTATTACTTCTGTGGATACCTGTCCACCTGTAAATAAACTCATATATTCAGGTACATGAACCTGAAGAAAAAAAATAATAAAGACTGTTCAGGGGCTATGCGCTTTGCTAGCTCCTGGTTCCTTTGTACATAAGAGGTAACTGTTTAAATGTTGGGTGGGTTTTTTAAATTTACTTGTGGTTCCTCTAAAGAAAGAAGAAGAAAAAAACTTTTGACTTTGTTTTCTCTTTTCTGAGTTAATACAAAGATTTTCTAACTTTTTACTGCAGAAATGGATAAATACCTGGTGCTAAGTGAATGTGAGTCAAACTGGCCATAGCAGACACACCAGTTAGAATGCACTTTTCCTGTGGCACACAATGTATTTTCTCAGAAGGGACTTTCAAAGGACTGTCAGATGTTTACATTTCTTCTTGTTGCCCCAAATAGTTTTGAATATTCAAATAACTTCCAAAAATAAAGTCATGGTCCATTACTGATGCGACAAATCCTTACATTTAAGTATCTACAACAGCTTTGTACAAATACCATTTTAGAGATAGTTGAAATATTGGGCTTTCATACTTTGTAATGCTTTGATGTGACAATAAATATGCTGTTGCTATCTAGTCTAACCTCATTGTAGACCTGTAACTCCCTGTTTCTGGTTATGTCATGAATTGCACTGGCTTGAATTCAGCCAAATACTGACTGTTCAGCTGAAATATTCCGACTGTTATGATGTCCACAAAACATTAATTAAATGCACTTGTATCTGACTACCATGGAGTACGTCAAATTATTCCTGTAATAAATCCCTTGTGTATAACTTCTGTTAGTTTTTCATGTGAACTTCAGTTCTTTCACAGCCATGAGTGCCTGTGCATCAACCAAGGACCAGCTGGAGTAAGTCAGTGATAATCTTTGCATCGACTTCGGTATGAACAGGGCTAATTTCCTTCCCTTTCATCAGAGGTCTGATGTTTAGACACTGTGAGCTAAGACACACGGGACAGGGGTGTTGAATTCTAAGTTTTGCCCCTGTGAATTTGAAGAGCAGCCTTTAGCTGGTGTCTGTGGTTTCCCACTTCCACGCTTACGCTCTCTTCCTGATGCATTCTTGCAAGCAACATTCCCTCTGTCCTGCTCTTGCCTGGCAGTCAGGGAGCAGCCTCCCTGTGCACAGCAAGGCACACTCCTGATAGCAAAGGATCGTTTGACCAGGATATGCCTTTGCCATAGTAAAGCTGATGAAGCTACTGCTTGAAACTTGCAAGTTGGACAGGCATTCCTGAAAAAAAGGAGTAGTTTCTTGGGGGGGAAAAAAAAAAAAGTACAAATTAATACCATTTCTGCCCAAATTCTTGACTCCCCTTCTAGCTTTGTTAGGTGGTATTTAGATTTTCCTTTGGCTGATGCATTCCTACCTACTGCTGCAATGCCAACTCCAATATAAATAGCAAGGCTATTAAACTTAATGAGTGGTTTAATCACTCTTCTTGTGCTCGCATTTTCCTCCCTTCAAGCGGCACCTCCTCACCACACACGTGCGCACTCCGTCACCTCTCCAGCAAAGGAAATCTGTAAACGAACCTGTTCTGTGAGCCAGAGACGGAACAGCTCCCGCCCTGCTCCCAACACCGGCACCGGCAGTCGGGCGCGTCCCTCCGCAAGCTGCGCTGATCCAGCGGATCCCAGGCACTGCTGGAGCGAGCAGCGTTCCTTGGAGCTGCTGCTGGAAGAGCCGGTTGTCTCTGCAGCCCCGTTCCTGCCACGCAGGTCCTCAAAGCTGTCTGACTTGTACCATTGGAGTAGGGAATCCTGTGGCTGATTCCTGCAGATATAAAAAGGAAGGGATCGAAGTCATATAATTACCGAGGAAGCATTTAAGTGATATTTCAGACTAAATTCCACTAATTAAATGCCACTTTAAGAGATAATAATCTCTGCTGTAATTGATGTTTCCGAAGACAGATGGGTTGTCTTCAGACTTGAGTTGTCATGTTTTTTACATTAAAGGGATTCCATTGTACCACTAAAATTCAAAACCTGTGCTTCCTTCGCTCCACTCCTGCACAGGCTTTGTCTCTTTTTGATCCAGTTCTGGAGTATGAAATGACTAGCTTAGGTGCATTTGGTTCAGAAATACTTCACAACCTCATGTACTGCCCACAGAAAATTTTGAGACATAATGATTCAGTCTCTACCTGCATAAGTAACTTCCTCTAACCTCATTCCTTTCACTAAAATAATTCACTAGATTCAAATTTAGACTTCAAATAATCTTAGCTGCAAGAAAACAATTTCTCTTTAAATGACCTGTGCATTTTGTAGTTTGCATGTCACCATCATCTTGCTTTATGCCACGGCATTTGAGACCTGTTCTCCAAATGTGGCTTTACAGAATCATTATGTTATAATATGACTTCTGATGTGAGGTTCTACCAGAAATCTGCTGCACCAGAAGCAAGTTTTTAGCAATGCAAATGTCGCTTAGAGAACAAGAATATTATTTTGGTGCCCTTAACCGAACATATTATTTTCTAGTTTATTTGCTTAAACTGCCAGCTTTTTTCTCCCTCTCCCACACACTCATTTCTGTGATGCCAAGAAAAATATTTATGTTATAAAAATTGTTTTAATACTAAGCTACATTTCTCTTTTTGGCTTGCAAAATAAAAAGCAAACATTATGCTAAGATTTATGTTCTAAATTTAACCTTGGAGAGGAAAAAGAATTTGCACCTTCCTGAATTATATTTTGCTTGTTTATCCCCAGATGATACCACTGTGAACAGACACAGCTCTTCTTTTTTTTTTTTTTTTCTTTCTTTTAGAATTTCTGGGGAAGGAGAAGAGTTTTCAAACACATTTATTTCAATGCAAGGCAAATGACAAGGAAATTTCTCATTGCTCTGTCTCAGCTTTGCCTTGTGATCCCTATAGTACAGTCTTGGTCTGAGACAAGACTTCACTGATTTTTTTCCAGGTTGTAAAAAGCCAAAAGTTATGGATGGTGAGAAAGGGAGGAACCACCACCAAGGACTGGATTAAACCATAAAGGTTGTTTTTAACCAAGCAAAGGCCATAGCTCCAAGTGTCTTGTCTGACTGTGATGTTCACTAGTCCACCAAACACCCATTTCAGTATTTTTCAGTACTATGTGAACATTCCCCTTTGGATATTGGCTAAAAGCAAACTTACCCATCCTTCCCAGACTTTTAAACTGTTAGCGTCACAGGCTTTTTAGCTTTCCTTCTAAATACTATAAGCAGCATGCATAGATATAGATAGATAGATAGATAGATAGATAGATAGATAGATAGATAGATAGATGATAGATTCATGTGGTAATATATATGTGTGTGTGTATATATAGTGTGTATATATATTTCAGAGATGCTTTTCACAAAATTAGTTTTCATAGTGACAACATGCAGAAAAAGGGAAAAAAACTATAAAACAGTCCTTCTTAGGAGAGATGAGAATAAAACCACGTGCAGCCTAAAACTGTATTACATACAGCTGTTACCAAAAGCAACGCGGTGCTCACCAGGTTTATTGAAGCAGGTGGGAACTGCACAGTCTCGAGATCGAGACACATTTTTTCCACCCATTCAGTGGAGGTAAAAACTTATCCCGTGCTGACCTCCTGTGGTACATAAGGAATCTGCAGTCGCCAAAAATAGTAGCCAGAAGTCAACAGCACGGCGAGTTTGGAGGAATACCGATAGGCTGGTCCTCCAGTCCAGGCTGGGAACGCAGGGAACACAAAGAGCACGTCCCAGGACACACATCCCACAGCCCTTTAAACTTTGGCGTTTAACTCTCAAGCGCACAAAATCCTATATCTTACCCAACACTTAAACATGGTGAATCAATCAGGTAAAAATAGTTCCTAAATTTGAGAAGGATTCATCTAAATTCCTTGCAAAAATGTATGAGCAGCTTTAGCTGGGAATCTTGTCCTTCATCCTTGCAGGTCAGAGCTGTGTTTGTATCATCACCAGTACTGAGTTATCTCACTGTGTACAAGGCACGGAGCATCCCTCTCTCACTACTTGTGGTTGAGAGCATTTGACTAATTAATCTGTGAAAGGCTAAATTTTTTGTCTCACTCCGGATACCGTTGCTGTTGCTCCATTCCCCAGCAGCACGGTGGACACCACAGCTGTCACAGGGAGGTGATACACATGCTCTGCATCTCAGTAGTCACTCCTCTGAGCGCCTGCTCACGTCATTCAAAGCACCCATTCCCTTTAGGCTCCAGAGGATCAGAAAATGAGCCGGTAAGTGGGAACCCAAATGTGTTTAATACCGTCTCTCAATGGTGAGCCCATTTAAGATTATGGGAAGCACACACTACTAGCTCTGCCAGGAGTGAACTGTCAAACCTGAGGGCTGGGACAAGAACAGGGTTATCATACTCTTACCCCACTCTGAAGTCCAGTTGCACTAGGTACCCTTTCATTTTGGTACACCTACACCTGTCCCACTAGGCTTGCTTCCCAGCCCCTGGGGTACACCTCACCTGCTCTCCAGATGATGCAGGGCATTCCCTACCTGCAAAGACACACGGCTCTCACTAACAGTCCCTGTACGAGCATTCAGTAAAAAGGGGGCTCTGAGTCCTACCTCAGAAGAGGGAACAAATTTATTCCTGCAGCCTTGCTCTTTTGTCATTGGCAGAAAAAGCACTGTGTATAAAGCAGGCCTTCCCAGTGCTCCCGAAATTGGAGCACACCGGGGATGCCTTCATCTTCCCACACAGCTGAAACTGCTACTGAAACACAAACACAAGAGTCCTTCTAGCTGTAGATCCTGTGCTTTAAAGTCTCACCCCCTCACAGGGAGCAGAGAGCAAGCCACCCCCAGAAATCACTGCCAGATACGCTTTTAAGTCTTTTTTAGGCCACCAACACACCTTCTAGCCATTGCAGAGGAGAAACTGGCCCTTTATTTTTGCTTCTCTTATTTCTCCCCTCTTTTGTGCTCTGGTGTCCATCAGCATCACTGCCGTTCTTTCCCGTCATGCCTGCGGTATGAAGTCAGTGAAGTGGTGACTCACGGGAACCAAGTTTAGCCTGAGTTTTTAGCCAGGGCTGACCAGGCTTTCTACAGTGCTGTAGTGCAGAGATTTCTGTTTGGAGACTCAAATGACATCCTCTTTAGAAAAAGGCTGGTTCCTTCCTTCTGGTCACAGACCTCTTGACCTATGAAACCAAACAGGATACAGAAGAAGGGAAGGAAGGAGGAAGGAAAATGTTTTTTACTTCCGCAGCTTTGGTAAAAATTAGAAATTCTCAAAAATATTTGCAAAATCCCACTCCCAGGCTGCTTCTCTCTTGGGTTCTCTTTTATTTAAGTATTTGTGTTTTCTCCCAGAACTGTGGTGAGGGGTTTTGGCATTTCAGGCTGAACTTAGACCATTTGGCTCACTACATGGGCTGATTTTCTGCGTTCCTCCCCCTGCCAGCTCTGTTGCTTCCCAAAGTCAGGAGCAAAATGAGAAGTACAATCCCTCACTGAAGATGTTGCATGTTTAGAACCGGCACTTGATAAAGACATATCTGCACTGCACTGCTGCTACCAGACGTGGAGAGAGGCAGAGCGGGTATGGTGTCAGGGCAGGGGAACTAGAAAGCTATCAGAGGAAAGCAAGATGAAAGTGGAAGGGAAAGGAAGTAAGTGGGTGATAAAATAATTCTGTTATAGAGGAGCAAGCCAGAAGGATCAAAGGATCTCTTTTATTTGCATTTTATCCTCATTTCTGTTCCTTGCCATTTCCTTCCTCTGCTGTATATTATTATCACCTCTATTATAAAACTTTCTGGTTGCTTGCAATTATCCCCCCTTTAATCTCATGTTAGGCTCTTCCTCTTTGATCCATGCCTTCTTGCCATATGACTGATTGTGTGACTGCTGCATATATATGTAAAAACATACATTTATTTCAACTTCATTTCCCCATTGTGTCTCCAGTTAAGGTCTCTACAGTCCAGGCAAAGTTGTGTGTCCTGAAATCCTTTCTGCTTACCTCAGGCAGGCTTGATTCAGCTCCCAGTAAAAATGTTGCACTCACGAAGCTCCTTCTGTCTTCGTTTTATTTTTGCACAACTTACAGTTACAATTTTGTACAATAAAAGAACACAATCTACAGAGAGGAACACCTGATTATGCTCTTCATGGCAAGGCTAAGCAGAGTTCAATAAAGAGACAAACCTGCCACTGGCAGACCCTTGAGTCTTTCTCTTTTTTTTAACTTCTGAAAAAAACCCACCTTTTTCTGTTTGCTCCCTCACCTCCCT
Source organism: Struthidea cinerea (assembly GCA_013397865.1). Classification (NCBI taxonomy): domain Eukaryota; kingdom Metazoa; phylum Chordata; class Aves; order Passeriformes; family Corcoracidae; genus Struthidea; species Struthidea cinerea. Next base: position 337,872 of record VZTI01003363.1, on the reverse strand, counting down.
CCTACCAGCCTCTCATGGGACCACTGTTTCCCCCTGCAAACTGGGCTCGGTGGCAGGGCTGAAACATTCCCTGAGATGACAGGGAGTAGAGCAGAATAGTCGGAAATGTCAGAACAGAGCAGAGTCAGTTGGAAAGCCAATAGGGAAGATGCTCCTTCTCCCAAGGACAAGCCAGTGCTTCCTTCTCTGGGGGGAAGCAGGAGGCAAACCCAGCTGCCCAGCCCAGCCTGGCCCCATCCCCTGAAGCCCTATGCGTCTTTTCTCTCCTTCTCACTGGTTTTAAGTAATGGTTTTTTTTGGCTGTGGTAAATCCTCTTGAGTGTATGAAACACACTGGCCCTGGATGGCAAGAAATTCTCATCTTCATTCTTCTTCTCCAAAGAGAACACTGAAGGAACAGCCTGGATAGTCTGAAGTAGTCAACTGCATGTATGTATTCTATACTTATGAATGTGATGAGGAGTGTCAAAAAATACCAAACTCCACAAAACAGTTAAGAGCTTGTAGCACGAATATCGTTAATTAAAACTCTTGATTTTAAAAGAAACATAAAATATGATGGAAAAAATTCTTCTTTCCCTCGTTCACTGAATTCCTGGCAACTAGATACAGATAAGCACCCCAAGAGTTCAGGGGAAAAAAGAGCTGCTGAAAGGAGCCACAGAAAGGAATTAGGAGAGCACCTAAACTGCAATTTTCATCCTGGCCTACACAAATCTTCCATGAAGCAACACATCTTCCAGAAAAATCAAGCTTTTGTTCTCAGTGGCTATAAAGAGCATCTGCTCTTCATGCCCTCCAGAGTACCAGCCCCATGTTGTCCTCACTATCCGAGGGGAGCTATTTGAGATTCTAAAAAAGCAACAAGTGATTTCATTTTGTTTTCCTTTGCGTGAGTTTTGTGCTAATAAGCACTGAACAAAGCATCTGCAGAGATGGGAGTGACAAAATGCATTTAAATTTTTTAGCTTTAAGCTCTTGCACATACAGCACTGTGTCTCTGGAATTAAATGGGACTGTGGTTGTTTCTTATACTGCTCTGTATTCAAAGAAACCCATTAGTAGTAACACAAGATGCAGCACCTCATTGTTTTGTTCCTTAGGTCACAACATGACCTTGAACATCTTTCCACTGCCCCCTCACAGGCTACACTGCAGACAAACAAAGGATTTGCATGTTATTGCGTTAGAAAAGAGGCCTCAGGATGCTGCTACCTCACATCCTTCACCTGCACTGCTCTCCTCAACACACCATCACATCTCAGGTGGTGCAGCTCAGCCTTCTCTCTCTCTTTCAAAATCTTTAACAACAGTGAGCTAATTGATGCTCCCTGTGTTCCCAGGTGATCAATTACAATTAATCACACAAGCCCCACCCTCCAGCCCCAGTGATTAATTACATTTCCCTCTCAGGAATATACTTCACTTCATATATTGTTGAAAATTCTAACATTGAGAGCAAGAAATTGGATCTTGCTCTGCAGAACTGAAAAGCCCTGCACTAAAACACCTTTTGCAGCTGTGAGTACCAACACCCACTCACCACGTTGCATTTTCAGCCTTCTCTTTAGTAAGGTGCATTAGTCAGACTCCTGAAATAAGCGCCTTCAGGGCTTATTTTCTGTTCTTGTGGTTCTCCTTTGAACTCAAGCCAGCCTGTGCCTTCCCAAAACATTAACAACTGTGGTAATAAATACATCTGATAAGAGTTCACAGAGCATTAGCATCAGCAAGCCAACAAATGGCCACCAAGTGTTGGAGAGTGTTATGTGCTGGGGATATGTCAGAGACCAGGGAGGCTCTTTAAGACCTCCAAAGGGCAGCTGCCCTCCTGGGGAGTGTGGATGGGCACAGCTGACTCACAGGGCTGCGTGTCCCAGCCTCAAAGACTTCAAAAGCTTCTAGTTTGGGAGAAGAATAGATTGTTTGTCTTGGTGATTCAAGTTTCTTGTGATTGTCTAGAGAGAAAGAAAGACTGACTGACTCTGATTTGGCTGGTTTATTTTTGCTGGGTAGTGGTGTTCTGATTTGCTAGGCTTTAAGAGAGAAATAGTGTTTTATGTGCATGACTACTGAATAACAGTGGTAACAGTTATCTCAGTGGGCTGGTAAGAGATATGATGAGTGGTCAGTCTGTTAGTTCACAGCATGAACAAGAAAATGTGGACAGATGGTGGGGCTGGAGCTAGAATTTGCAGAGTACTGCTGAAATGTGTGCACAAATGTACTCTTTGTGTGATGTGGTGATGTGCTTGACACCCCCAGAGGAGAGGCAGATAGGTTAGGGGTACTTCCTGCTGTTGCTCCCATGAGATGCGGGCTCTGGGGTTCTCTGCTCAGCCTGCACTGTGCTGGCAGTACAAAGCAGAAGGGCCCTCTCTAAGGCCATTCTGGCAGCTTGGATTCCCTGAGGTGTCAGAACTTCCTAGGCAGCCTCCTGCCACCAGGAGCCCCGAGCTGAGAACCATTAGCTGCCACAGTCTGACTCGGGTTTCTCCTCTGATCTTAAGGTGTGATCCAGAGTGTGTGGTGCATGTTTCATCAGGAATCAGGTTTCAGAAGCAGATGTAAGGGCTTTTCTTTTTTCATAGACTAAAGACTCAAGGCTGTGCTCAGTCTGTTCAGATGCTGTTTACGTTTCGTCAGATACAAAAACACTATCCAACTTGATAGCGTTGCTGAACTGTGTCTTGCTGAACGGTATCTTAATCACCCAACAAGCTACACGGCAAGCTCTAGTAAGTGAATTTTGCACTGTGTCTAGTTAAATCTGCAAAGGGGATACAGACAAGTGTAGTGTAATTATCCACAGTGGAAGCTGGACAGAGCTTGCGTCCATATCCACGAGTCCTCCTTGTAACTCCAGGTTTCATCTGGGGGAAGGGGAGAGTGTGCAGGCAACAGCAATCCTTCAGTTCAGAAAGGAGGCTCTGCAGTGTGTATTGGTCACCTGCTGACTTCAAACACTGTGTCAGAGCACAGGTACAAAGGCTATGGGGGAGAAGGAGGCATATGGACTTCAGAGGAAACACTTGGCTACCACAGCTCTTCGGACAGACAGACGGGAAGAATTACTGAATTCTCATTGGAGGGATCTTAACTGCAGGTGTCACTGGGAAATTCAGTGCAGCTGTCCTAAGGCACAGGCAAAGAAAAATCAAACTAGAAAAGTGATACCTCCAGCTGAGGTACAGTCAGCAGTGAGGTTCTCTGAACAGGAACTGACATTTCTAATGACTCGTGACAGAAAATGAACATACAGGTTTTATATAGTGAAAGCCACAGTATTGAGGACTTCTGCTTCAATTTCACCTAATCCTTCCCTGCCATTTGGTCTATATTAAACTAATCTGATTTCTTGCAGCTTCTGAATGGTATCATTCAACCTCAGCCCTTCTTCTGAGACTTTATTCTGAGCTGACAGTTTGTGGCCGTACTGATTTCATTCTTTCACAACAGAGCTCTTCTGCTTGTACTGCAGACAGTACTCAGTGACTGGAGGGGATGATCAACACTGGGGAAGAATCAAGTTGGAAGTGACATTTCTATCTAGGAAAACTACAGCAGAGATTAATCCAGTTTATAGTAGTACTGCTCAGTAAACATTTGAATACATTCTTTCCGAACGAAAACTTTGAAGAGTTGAATCTGGCTGTCCTTAGTCTACATTAAGGTCCATAAATAAGAGGATAGTTGTGAAATATATCACATTTTACAGCTGCTTTAAAACTTGCACCAAAACAAATTTTTATAGGAAAATGCAACTGTAAAGAAACTAACTTTTTTTTCCCTAGAAGAATGAACTATTTGATCAGTGACTCTATCATCTTAATTCAAACATGGCTTGTTAGAACACACAAGAAACAAGTTTGGGAGGGTGGTTCTTATCAAGGTGGTTTTTTTCCCTCGCTGCATTCTATTCTCTGGCTGGAATGGAGCACTAGGAGAACTGTGGCAATGTTGAGTGGGCTAGAGATCCCAAGGACTGTAAAGCAGTACACCTGCGGGTATACATCTCCACGTGAAACAAAGCCAAAATGAACTAGTTTGAATTGGAAGATTTCAGAATGAAACTTTCCACATGAGAACATTTCTACATATTTCACTGGGGGTGGGGGTCATTTTTTTCAGTTTTCATCCTGATCATGAGACAAAAACACTGTGTTGAAATACTAGAACTGAAAGTGTTCCAGTTACCTGTTCAGCACAGTGAAGGCCAGCGTGTGTGTAAACCATTTCTGAGGATATCAGAATCCTGGCCTGGCAGGTTACAGCAAGCAGAGAATTTTGTGTGGTAAACTGAGCAAACAACTATCTCTGAGAACAGGCCACCAGATATTTTAAGTTTCTGTTTTTAAATTAAAAATTAGGTCTTTTTAAAATCTGTCAGAGATGTCTGGTGGCAATTTCTTTGATCTGTCTCTGTTCAAACGCAATTCAAAGTGTTGAATTAAGTTAGATGGGAGACAAAGTATGGTGTTGGGGAGCAAGTGATGGTGCAGATGAAGAGGACTAGGGTGAAGATGTCCAAGGTGCCTATCTTGTTTGTTCAGGTAATCACAATTATTACTCTGAGAATGCTTCTCTTCATTATTCGTGCCATTCATACGAATGTAATTCACATCTTAGTACAATTCTCTGTTTGCTTGAGGGAGGTAAAACAGGAGACACCCTTTTTTTGGCCTTGCTTTTTGAAAGGCTGGTGCTTGTTGGCCTGCTGTAAAGATAAACTTTCTGAGTCCTTCTAATGCACTAAATGATACCTTAACAGCTGGATCATGCTTTTGGCACAAGATGGGGTAGAAAATTGAAAAATGGGCTTGTAGTGACAGCAGCCACAGGGAAGGAACAAACAAATGATGGGACAGTCTGTGCTCATCACAGAGCTGTGCTTAGATGCAGTGGAGATGTTTTAAGCTGGCAACAATTTCTGCTTCTTTGATCTACCAACGTACAGTTGAGTGAAATGTAAGAAGAGAGGCTTCAAAACTGGAGGCATACTAAGGTAGCAATTTCTAAAATATCTTAAAATTATCTGAGAGATATGATCAGACACAGAAGGGTAAAGGGCTAGAAAGTAGTGGACAGCTAACAAGCACCTTGTGTGGAGTAAAAGGGAAAGAGAGGAGGCACTTTCCAAGGGGATGCAGGTGAAGGAGGGAAAGACAGTGAAATCTTTGGCTTAGATGGCAATGTCAGTGAGAGGGTGGAAGCCAAGTTTTTTTAAGGGTCTGGCTGACAAACTCTGTAAAGCGCTGCCACAAAACCCAGCACCATAAAATAGGCACACAAGTGCTTTGCTGAAAGGCTCTTAAAATTGTCTTCTGTAGGTTTGGTTTTTTCCTTTCTTCAGCCATTCTGTACCATCCTTGGCCATCTACTATACGTGTTGGCTACACTGCTGTGCACTGTAGTTCATCCCTTTACCATGTTCAGGCCTTCTCTCCTTGCCACTCCCTTTCACAGAGGGAAATAAGGCTCCACAGAAAGAGTTTAACAAGTTCAGTCCACTGGCCTTTTAAAAGAGGGATGGGAGAGGTTGCTACTGTCTAAAATGTGGGCTGTTCCAAGGGGCTGGTGGCTTGGCCCCACAACGTAAAGAGTGTTATTTCTGTAAAAGACAGGAGGAATCGACTCAGGTCTGAAAAGCAAGAAGTCAGCAAATAAACAGGATAAACATAGAACAAGCATCATTTAGTTTATTTTAATTCAGTGCCTAATGCACTAATTTCACCACACAAAATACAAGCTGTTGCAAGTAGCCCAGGAGCTAAGAAAAAGGAGAAACAGGGATGTTTTCTTTTAGAAGTGGTTTTCATGTGAAGTTACAAAGATGAAGTGCATTTTTAGCTACTGATTAGCTTTAAAATTATGCTATTCAAAAATCCACTTGAATTTTCTGTAAGATATTCTTTAATTTCATAGACAGATTTTTCTACTGTTTTCGTATTTGATTATTCAAACTGCTTGGGGAAATTTAACCATATTTTTGTACTCTAAGGTTCTGAGAAAAGATTGAAATAAAAAGGGGAATAGAGAGTTATGTGGCTGTAGACTTCAGGCTGGAGGCTTTTGACACTTACAAGGCCAGGCACGGAAAGCATTCCACTTAAGAGCAAGGCAAAAGCAGTGACAACTCATTTCTGAAGAACTGAAAGTTTCTTTGGCTCAAGACAAGGATGGCCCTCCTTGTAAGATAAAGAGTAAGATCAACAAAAATTTCAGGGTGCTCTTCCTCCTCTGTGCTGATAAGGAAAGCCTAGTACCGTTAAAAGCCAATTTACAAAGGCACAGTGGTTAGAGTTGTTCAACAATTGTTTGGGTTGGAAGGGACCTTAAAGTCTATTTAATTCGGACCCCGCTGCTGTGGGCAGGATCACCTTCCACTAGACCAGGTTGCTTGATGCCCCATCCAACCTGGCCTTGAACACTCCCAGGGAGGTGGCACAACACCATTCTTGCTAAAATGGTGCACAGCTATGGCTCCTTCATGGGAGCTGGGAGCACACACTGGTATACTTTGAGTGATAGAATTATTACTCAGAGTCTCTTAGCTCTTCTCTTCGTGCCTTAACAGCAAATCTGTACTTCTAATTACCACTTTTAAGCACCCTGGTACCACTGCAAATTGAATACCTAAATCCAAGAGGCACCTTTGGCAATTTGAAACTCCTAAGACAAATGTGTATGTGAATTCAGCACATTATCTGTGCAAATTTGGACTACTACATCCTGACTCCACATACACCCAACTTTGTGCTAGAAATAGCTCTCCTTCACTATCGTATGTGTAGAGACATAGAGTATCCTGAGTTGGAAGGGATTCACAGGGATCATCAAGTCCAACTCCTCGCCCTGCACAGAACATCCCCAAGGGTCACACCATATACCTGAGAGCATTGTCCAGAAACTTCTTGAACTCTGTCAGACTTGGTGCTGTGACCACTTCTCTGGGGAGCCTGTTCCAGTGCCCAACCACCCTCTGGGTGAAGAATCTTTTTCTAATATCCAATCTAAACATGCCCTGACACAACTTCAGGCCATCCCCTTGGGTCCTGTCACTGGTCACCACAGAGAAGAGATCAGTGCCTGTCCCTCCTCTTCCCCTCAAAAGGAAGCTGTATACTGCAGTGAGGTCTCCCCTCAGTCTCCTCTTCTCCAGGCTGAACAGACCAAGTGTCCTCAGCCGCTCATGGCTTCCCCTCAAGGCCCTTCACCATCATCATAGCTCTCCTTCAGATGCTCTGGAATAGCTTTATATCCTCCTTATATTGTGGTGCCCCAAACTGCACACAATACTTCATGCATATTACCTTTCCCTTAACATTTGTGGTTTTCCTGCCTTAAAAAAGACCTCTATTAAGTATGTAGCAGGTGAGCTTGTTACTTGATTTTAAGGGCTTGTCAACTGCACAGCCCACCTGCTCTTCTACAGACAGCTGTTGCAGGGTGTAAGGATACTGCTCTGATGAAGCTTCAGGTCATCAAGACATACAGGAAAACTCTGTGATTTAAAGTCCCCAGGTATTCATACAGCCTAACAAGAGGAGAGAGAAGCAAAACCTCAGGGATTTTAAAGCACAACTGTTTTAGAAGTGAGAGCTTGCATTCACTGTCTTGTATCTAAGGAAGGCAGTTTTGAGGTGCACATGGGTCCTCATGTTCTGTTTCCAAATTCGACTGGACTTTTCTGTTTTCAGATGTGACAATGCATGAATCAGAGTAACTAAATGTCTTGAAGCTAACTGCATAGGCAGACTTCTTGCCTGAACAAACACATTCAACCCTAAATGTGGTCTTAGCCCTGCGAAAACGTCAGTAATTGTTTTCAGTCTTAACTGGCTTTTCCCTGATTCTTTGCTCAGACTACTTAGTAAAAGGGCAGTTCTAGGTGAGGCCTCTACTCTCCTCAGGTCTTTTTTTCCATTCCCTATTTCTGTTCTTATTATCACAAAGCACTGAAGGAACACACTCATTCCTACGAAATTACAGTGGTAAGTGGAAACTTTGCAAATAACCTAAATGGGTGACCACAGACATTATTTAGGGAGAACCCAGGGGGCTTGGGGAGGGAGAGGAAGGGAAGCTGGAATTTATTTTGTTGTTTTACAGCTAAATCCCTAAGCTTAGTGGCTGAATAGCTGGAGTGACATGCTGAAGGAGACAGGTTCCTGACATCTCCCTTCTCCTTCCAATTGAAGTTGGTCTCTCACAGACAAACGCTGGCAGGCTTAGCAGTAATGTCTAAGGCATGAAAGTGCCCAGCTGACATGACACTCACTGCCAGAGGTTACAGATTTGTAGTAGAAGAAGAAAACACAAATTTTATCCATCTTCTTTATCCCTTTACCTAGTAGCTTGTATTTCACATCCTAGAGGAAACACACATTTTTCTGATAAAAAGAAGACTACTCAGATATGTCTGGCACAGCTGAAATCTGCATTTTTTAACTTATACTCTCTAAAGAATCCAGGCAAACAGCTCCATGCACCCTACATGTTCCACCAGTTTGAGATCCTCCTAGCAGATTCTGCAGAGGACCAGGATCTTTACACAGGACAGCCAAGTGCTTAATGAAGCTGAAATTTGTGGTAGCTCTTCCTAGTAGTTACCTGATCACAGTTACATCTGTACTGAACAGGTTTAGTGCCTGTCCTCTGACTTTAAAGGCCAGTGACACTGCCCAGCTTGTGTCCATGTGGCAGCGTTTTCCTTGTCTCCCAGAACAAGTCTCCATGATGTCTCTAGGGAACAGTTTCTGGCTTGTGTCTGGGCACTGTCTGAGATGTATGGGCTGCATGGACCAAAGCCATCCCAAGAAGCATGCTGTCAGCATGAACTCATCAGTCCCCACTTGTGCCCTGTTCAGCTCATTATTTTTGTATTGTAGTTATTAAAATAAAAAAAAAAGGGAAGTGCTCTTCAGAAGAGAACAAAGTAGTTATGGAAACAATTCATTCATTTGAATACAGACTTACAGGCAACTGTGCAACAGTGAAGCAGAGTATGGAGTGCTGTGGTGTCACAATGACCCAATCCTTCCAAAACCATATAGCAGTTCAATCTGCATTTTAGGAGTTTTTAGACCATGATTTTAGCGGCAACTGGAAAAAAAAAAAAAGGAAAGAAAGGAAAAAAAACAAAACAAAGTAACCACGCCTGGCAGCCTAACTCTAATTTACTGGGAACTGTAAAATAAACTCTGGAGGCAATGTTATGTTCTTAAGGAGTCACTGTCAAATTAAAAACAATAGAAAACACACTTATACTTCAAATCTATTTGTCTCCTGGTATTGTATGTCACACAAACTTCAAAACAGATGCTATTAGTAGTATTTTATTCTTTTGCCTGGTGTGTTGGCAATCTTCAGAGCTATTTTGGTGGATCTTCCACACAGCAACAGGAACAAGAAAACATTTTTGAAAGTGTGATTGTAAAACCACAAAATACTGACTTGGGAACTTGGTCACTCATCCCTGAAGCTGCCCTTATTTCAAACCAAAAGGAACCCAACAGACATGCACTAAACTCTCTAGATTCCCCACCCTTACTGGTTACCGTTTCCTCAGCTATACACAAACTTAAAACAGGCTGGTTTAAAACTGTCACTGCTGGATGGGTTGTGCTACTCTGTAAATAAGGAGGTCATTCCCTTCTCTATATCCAGAATCCTTAAGCCTATTGGCTTGTCTATTTTTTCCACAAGACAAACGGAACAAAGGAAACTTCTGGTTTTGCCAGGCCTGCTCCTTGGTTTGCTGAAGCATATTGATCTCTGTCTGGGCAAGCCATCCTCTCACAGGGGCCCAGCTGCCCTGTTCTCTCACTGCCCTCCAGCAAGAGTCTTTCCCAGCAAATCAATAATGCATCCCAGAGCCTGCCTTTTCCTGGGGAACACAGCCTGCCTCTCTCCACCTGTGCAGCTCAGGGGAAGGAAATGAAGGCAGCAGCCAGGGCTGGCTGAAGCGATGGGCTGGGCTGGGCTGGGCTGGGCTGGGCTGGGTTGGGTTTCCCCAGCAGCAGGCAGGACTTGGAATGCCAAATCAGCTCACTGTCACTCCTCGGGCTCCAGGATGCTGCTCACAGTCTGCAGCACCCTTCCAGGTGCCTCAGGCAGGTTGAAATGGAAAAACAGCCATCCTGACCAGGTCTAAATGGGAACAGAGGTATTTTTGGACAAAAAGAATATCTCAAAGGATATTACTATTTTAGCCAAATGCTGGTTTAGAGCTGTGCCTCTTGCACAACTATGTGAGGATGCAGTCTGTAATTACATGTGATGTTCTAAGGTGGGTTTTTTTCCCTGTGGGATTCTAGCATCATTGGTGAGCAGAACAGCCAGTGACCGCTTGGTGAGCGCCTGCTCAGTAATTTGATTTCTCTTCCGTTCTGCCTGTGTTTGTGCATCTTCATAAGCCAAATGTTGCCCCAACTGTGTTCTGCATAGAGGATTATTCATCGGTGTTCCTCAGGGGCCCAGAGGGTACAGTCACTTGCCAGCACTAATGTAGATGTTGTTACACACCTTCAGGGGCAGAGGGGCAAGTTTTCACACCAGTGTTACTACTTGAGTGATGATGGATTCACAGTGTTGTTACAGGAAAATTTCTTCCCATGGCAAAAGCAGATGAAGACATTCCCTCTCTCTTGGTTCAGGTCTCCAGCTGCCCACTCCCACTCTGGCAGCACCATTCACTGCCTCCGTAGTAGCACTGACACAATCTGTTACAGGTCTGGCCTGTAATCATCTGCACTGCAAGCCCACAGACAGTTTCAGTAGTGCATTTGTGGAGCCGGTAGCTGCCACACAGAGGCAGGGAACAGCATAAGGGCAGACGTGACATGAAGGAACAGACTCTAGCTTTGATACTTCATTTAACTAAACCTTATGGCTGATTAAGAATATGAACAAGGGACATGGTACTTTGTATTCTCAGTCTGAGACACCTCCAACTTTTGTTTTGCTTACTTTTTCATAGTACGTATGTAGACACAAAAAAGCTTTAGCAGAGAAATTTTTCAGCTTTTTGCAGCATTCTGTGAGAGCTCTGTGTTTCTCATGAAAGCTATGAAAACACTGCTATGGGTTTTTGTAAACTAATTCTTTATCTTTGCACCTGGAGTTTGTTGTGCAGTGTTGTTACGGTATACTGAAGAAATATTTTCAAATGGGAGTTGTACGGTCTCCACCAATCATTCTAGGGGGTGGCTGGTCAAAGAACCAATAACCTCCTGTCATCTTTGCAAACCAAGTTATATAAACCAACTTATAATTAATTAAATAACGCCATCTTCTCCTGATCTCGGATTGTGTTTCTCGCTGTTCACGGTACAGCAGTGACATACGTAGCATTTTTTTGCACTCACTTTATTGGGTCTAGAAGTCTGGTGATCTCAGCTGTAGCCAAGACAGTGCAGGTTGGATATCTGAGAATGGGGCACATACCTGCAGTGGCCAGCAAGCTGGAGTTCAAGCTGCTGCCCAGAGCTGGGTAAGAAGCTCTGTCATGCAGGCAAAAAGAGATTCCAGTTCCGCTAAGTGGCATTTAACTATCTTGCTCCTGAGACTATTCCATCTCCATCATACCTCCCTCACATTGCTTACTATACACGGTCCAGTTTTTCCAAAATGAGAACAAGAGCCATCCAGGTAACATCTCTCTTCAGTGCCCAGCTACAATTCATCCCCAGAGCACCATCCACCTCAAGCACTGAGGAACAGAGGCACCCTGTGGAAAACAACGCACAGTCCACCATTGAAACCTGCAACGTGCTGACTATATGCAGGAGGAGGATAAATTAAGAACAAGTCCCGCAGCATAATCTTTCAGGTCATATTTAAAGCAAAGAGAGGATGCTCATCATCTGAATTCATGTATGTCACCACAAGATCATTAGCAGGCTTGATGAATGCTGTAACTCCACAACATGGCCTTCTGCCATTTGAGCTGGAGGATTAACCTCTGTCAGTGGCAAGGTGCCATCTTTTACACAGATGAGCAGTGCAAGGGCTTGATGGTTTCTCGCTGTTATTTGTTGACAGCAGAGGAATAGCAAATTGTGGGTGCAGCTCCATATTTCCAGCCCAGCTGGTCCATCAACAGAGGACATCCCACTCCCCTCAACTCTGCAGCAGTGATGAGCCCCTCCACCGCTCTGCTTCCTTGCCCTGGTTGTGGGCAGGATTGTCAGAGGGCAGTGCACGGGACGAGGAGAGATGGTGCGAGCTGGAGGCAGAGGTCTGCGCAGCAGCTGTCCCTGGGGCCACCACGGCTGTGGTTAGTCGACCCCTGAGGGGCAGTAGGCCCTCCTCCAAGTTCGGGAGGAACTGATGAAGAGTACTCTTGCTGCCTCTGTAGTTTCCAGGCACACTTTAGATCCCTCTCCTTCAACCCACTGTGTATCTTTGCCTTGCTCAGAAACGCTGTTTTTACATTCCGGCGTCTGTGTCTGCCTCCCCACGCACACCAGGTCCCTCCACGCAGCTGCAGCCCCCCCGCCCCGGTCCTTCGGGACACGGCAGGAGGAGACTTGCAGCAACACCTGCCCACCTCGGCTCCCGCCCGCCTCCTTCCCGGCCGCCGCCGCCGCCCCTATCCCGCCGCAGCCTCCCCCCGGCCCTGTCACCTCCCGCCCGCCTGCCCCAGCGCTGCCTCGCCCCGCTCGAGCACAATTCCTCCTCCCCTTCCATCCTGCGAAAGAAACCCCACCAGCTCGGCCCGCTGCCGCTTTCCTGTGTTATTGAAATTAAATAAATATAACAAATGGTGACTAAATGCTGGCTACATTTGGACGATTCCTCCCCCCCCCCACGCGAAAAA